>VWZP01006610.1:742845-825704 GCA_013396995.1 Dicaeum eximium
AGGAGAGGTTCGGAGAGGAGAGGAGAGGAGAGGAGAGGAGAGGAGAGAAATAAGTCTGAACTTCAGCAATCATCACAACTCCTGTGGTGTTCTTTTGTAGGACAAAGCCATATGGGAGGTGACAGTTATGGCATTTCAACACAGAGACCCACTGAAAAATACTTTTTCAGTCCACTGCCTCACCTATATTTTCTTGCTTTTTTGAAACATAATTAATTTTATTTTCAGGTATAATTTCAGGCAGTTTCCGTGTCTCAATACCATTAGTAGAGTGTCTGTGATTATTCCTCTGTGTCCAATCTTATGCTCTGATTGTTGGTTTCTTTGGGTTTGGGTAGATTTTCACTTTCTCTTTTTTCTCTTTCCTCCCCTTGATTGCCTCTCAACACTTCATGTGCTCTAAAATCACCAGGCCACTGGATGTCTGTGTTTGGGTAGCAGGTCACCTTCTACTGTCTGTAGCTCTTTCACTGCCTGGTAAGATATAGATTTTTCTTTTTCAAAACACACTATAGGAGGAGAGGTGGAGAAATCAATATTTCATTAATCAGACCAGAATACAGCAATGTCTGATCTGCAGGTCGAGGATGCCACAGGATTAAGGCTGTAACAAAAGGCAATAGTAGCATCAGGAAAGGAAGTGGTCAAGGCAGGCATCTGGGACAGCAGGAATTGCTTTGTTGGCATGACCACAGGCTCCTTGCAGCAGGTGACTTTACATATTACTTCTGATCCAACTGTGTGCCAGTTGTCATCTGAACTGTGGGAGCAGGCTGGAGCTAGACACAAACTCAAAACCAGCTGTGCTGTCTGCCAGGGTCACCCTTCCTCTTCCTCCCCTTGTACCCCAGCTGAAATTATCATCTACATGGCTTAAACATTCACATAAATGTTAAAGATGAGAAACTGCCTCTCTAGACTCAGGACAGGACTTTATTCCTTCCCTCTTTTTTTTTTCTTTTCTTGTTTGAGTACTGTCTGGAGCTTTCTTTTTTCTTCTGGATTTTTAGGCTCATGTCTGGCACACGGATTTCCATCTATCACCAGCAGGGATGAGGGATGTCCACATCTACCCATTTTATGCTATTGTGGGCTTGGTTCCTTCCCCCCTTCCCAATGCTGTAAAATGGTAGCCTCTGATAAAGAGGGTTGCTGTTAATACATCTGAACATCAACCAATTTGGGCAGAGTCTTAGCTAGTCCCTAAGTCTATTGAATAAACACATGCTGCCATTTCAACACAGAAGCAGCACATGGGCAAATTAATTGCTCACCAGTCCATCAGTAAAGACAAACACAACGCAAAAGATTTTTACGTTTCTGTTTTTGTGCATTTAACAGTCCTGTTTTGGCTTCAGTTTTCTAAGCAGTGCTGAGAGATATTTTTCATTGTCTGGGGTTTTTTTAAATAAAATTTCACAGTGCTCTGAAAAGTGTTTTCAGTGCATGCTTGAGGAATTTTCTAGTCTGGTCTGAGAGAGCCACGTGATGCAGCAGAATTTTAACATCTTAGTACAGAGACGATTCCCAGCTCCATATTACTTTCTAGCAGTTATTATGTAATTAATATGTACTTTTCTAAAGTATTGGGGGTTTATAACTTACTGATATTCTTTACACATAAAATATTTAAGTTCATGTATGTCATTGAAAAAAACCTGTGAAATCTTGCACTAATTAACATTTTCAGTTAGATCCACAGATTTCAGCCCTTTACTGTTGTGCAAAGGGATGGACAATGGATTTTGTGGGGTTCTGATGTTGATTTCAAGGGGATTGGACAAAGTCAGTCTCACAGAATCCATTCCTTTAGCTTTTGATTTTCCTATAAATGTGTCTTCTCGACTGAAACACACACCTTTCTTTCTTTTATAGCTAGTTTATGGCCTCAGTACAGCAGGCTCCAGATTGCCATCCAGAGGGACCTTGACATGCTCGAGAACTGGGACTAGGTGGCATTTAAATGTCCCTTCCAATCAAAACTATTCTGTGACTCAGTGATTCAACTTGAAAACCTGGGTAATCTTAGGCTGCAAATAAAACAACATCTTTACTGAGCAAGAGTAGTGTGTGCATATACACAAATGTATGCCTATATATTGGTATGCATTTCCATATGGATGCATATGGCTCTGTGATACAATTTCCTAGAAGATTGAAGCTACAGTGAAGTTTCTATCTCCTGCCTTATAAAATAAGTAATCAGTGCCACTAGGTACACTAGAAGAGTGCCTTTTATGCCAGAAAGCCTGAATTTTCATTCCAAACATATTGATGGCTGTTATTTAAAAAAAACCAATCTTCACTCAGTACTACTGCTTATTTTCTATGCTGTGTTGGGCTGTGTCTCACTGATCAGATTATTTCAGCTTTACTTATTCCACAAACAGGGTAAGGGCTGCTGCAAGTTAAATGTGCAGTTGATCTCAGGCACATGTAGGAAAAGATGTGCTTTAGCTTTCCTTTTAAACCCCTAGAGTGAGGATTTCTGTCCTACAAATGAAACCAGCAGTGATATATCTCTCCTGTGCATTGCATTGCAATATATCTCTGTGCAATGCAGTGCATTGGAGTCAGCCTCAACAATAAATAAGGGAGGGCTCCAAATAATACAGAACCTTTTTACTGTTCTGTGAGTAATTCGAGGTTGTAGCATTTATTCAATGAAACTGGTCCATCACAGGTTTCATTGTGAGCATTGCATACAGAAACCTTCTTGAAACTGTGGGAAAGGCTTTAAAAAAAAGTGCTATCCATGGCTGTAATGGCTGGTCGGTAATTAACTATTTGGAAATGAGTAACCATTATTCAAGCAGTGAAATATGGTCTTTAGAGCTTTACTTCAGGCATTGGTCTTCAACACTTCTCTGGCATGTGTGTTTTTAGTTTATTGAAGCAATCAAATCACCAGGAGATTGAGGTAATTTAAAATCAGCTCTGTGTACAGTTTAAAAAAGATAAATGAATCGTAATATATATAAAACTTAACCAACTTCAAAACTCCAGAAAGCACTATTTAACACAGTCAATTTTTGAAAACTCTTTATTAAGGTAAGTAAACTTTTGATGTTGCCAAGAGAAAATTTTAATTATGCACAGGAAAGATGCAACATGGCTTAATGAATATTGACTAATCAACCTCTCTTTCTCTTTCACTTGCAGGAAAATATAAACATCAATGAAGCTTCCAGATGCCTGGTGAAACACATAATTGCTAGTGAGAGTGATCCAGTTCAGTCTGTTGAGCCAGATATTATAAAACCACACTTGAATTCCTCCAAGATTGTCAGTTGTTCAGCTTGCTTTAAATCCTAAGAGACTTCCAGACTATTGCAAGAGCTGAACAACAGTGATTCACAATTTATACTTTATTCAACAAAACCAGCCTGCCCACGTTGTCCCTAAGCAGATTGTCATTTTCTCAAAAGTATATTTAATTTTTTCTTCTGGTTTTTTTTTCAGTTAAAATTTATTATGAGGTGTTCATTGATAGCAACTATTCAAAACTCTCTTTGGCTATTGGTCAAATAAGACTCATGGTGATGGCTGTGTTTTCTTATTTGGGTGGCATCAGTGATATCAAAACCTATTTTGCTATGTGGTCTTTGCTATGTGGTTTCTGAAAATTTGTATTTGTGATGTGACTGCAGCAGCACCCTACTTGTACATTGATTTCCAGGATGTTTCCTCAATACCTTGACCAGGAAAATGTCATTATTGCATTCTTTGTCACCCCTCAAACTTGAATGATCTTGTTTCATATGAGGAAGATGATGATAAAAATGAAAATTGAGCTGTTCAGAAAGAGACACCAAGAATGCTCACAGTTAAGTATTGCCATTGCAAGTTCAGTCTCCTGGATGCAGTGACAGGAACTGCAGGAACATGTCACATCATTCAGTTCTGGAGAACTGAGATCTCAGCTTCTGAGTCTGATGAAGAATTGGCTCCCTCTTTCTGAGGAAGAGAGATTTTTATAGTTGATAGCATTATCTTAGATGGAGCAAAATGGAACAAGTCAAGGGTGAGGGGTGACAAAACAGGCAATCAAGGGTACAGTCTCCTGGGTGAAGCAGATCAGGGTTTTCAGAAAGGGTTAACTATTCTATAAAGCTGGCATTTCCTCTGGAAAGCCCACATTGATTTTTTCCTTGCCTCTCATCTGTCATGCCACAGATATTTTTAAACTGTGCATATTCTCTAAATCCTAACATGCATCCCTTCATTATGTCTATTCTCATGGGAAAATTCACTATCCACACAGTAAGACACCAGCAGAACATTTCAGGAATCCATCTGTGTTGAGTAGAAGGGTATTTGCTTTCTTGAAAACATTCTTCTAAAATGTATATGAATCATCACAGGAAGTAAGCAAAATGAAACAGTCTTAAGGGACACTTCTGGAACATGGGAAGAATTTATTGAGCCGTGCTATGGAAATGAAATTGTTGATTTTCAGCATCTCACAAAAACTGAAGGTTGGTGGAGTGATTCAGAGAAGTGTGTCTAGGCAAGAAGTCTTGACATCTGGCTCCAAGCCCCTTCAAGAAAAACTTTGCCTCTCTCCTGCCATAGAAAAATCACTTGGATTTTCTGTTCTTACTCAGACTTTTCCTTCCTAAGCTGCGAACTCTCAGTTGCAGGAGCTTCAGAGATTAATTCCTCTTCTTAGAGAGGTGTAACAGCATGGAAGGGAGGAGACAAAATCACATGATACCTTATGTTTGCAGATGTCACTGCAATACTTCACTGAACACTTAGCTGGATATGAAGGAGTGAAGTTCTCAGTCTAGTGAATACCTGTTGCATAGGAAAAATGAAAAAGAAAAAAAAGAAAAAATTCCTCAAACTGACCTTATACTGTAAGACCTATGAGGTTCATGTGCCTGTAAAATTCATCCTACCTGGCAATATAAGGTTTATGTTTGAACTCAAAGTTCTTTTCCAACCTAAATGACTCTATTACTTTGCACCTCTGTCACTAAATGCTCCATTACTATATAGGCACTGCAAGAGCTATGTTTCTCTCCCTGGAGAGCCAGGAACAGAGACATAGCTCTTTATGTGCTCTTCCTAAAGCCTTCAATTTTTCTCACAGGATTTTGGAATGAGAAAGCAAGGTCTCTAGTTTTAAAAATAAAAATTCACATCCAGAATTGATCTGCACAGACTAGATGTAAGGATACATATATATAATGAGCTGGCTTTTTTGAGAGTAATTTTCAAGTTGTCTTGGATGCTGTGTCATCCTTTAATACCTGTGTTATGCATCCTTTAACTTCTGATGTGATCTGTGTCAAATTCCTTAAGCTTCCTGCCTCAGTTTCCTCATCTGTAAAACAGGGATCTAAGCACACACCTACCTCACAGCACTCCCTGAAAGTTACTGTTGGCACCGTGCTTTGGGGATACATGTTCTACCAGTGCCAAGCTCTGATACCGCTCAGAATGAAATATGAGTGCCCTCTAGCATAAATACATGGTGCTGTAGAGCCTTAGTGCTCTAAATCTATCAAAGGCTTGCCTGTGCTACAAGAATTAGCTTCAATTATTCCACCTCAGTCAAGCTGGTCAAGGTTATCAAGCAACGTGTGACTGCATGGGATGATCAGATTGGCTGGGTGATCAGTAGCTGCACAGATGTCATGGTACTAGTTTAATAATCTCAGCAACAAAGCTGCAATTCAGAACTGGTGCCACATCAGTTATTTCAAATTTAAAGCATCATTTAAATCAAGTCATATGGGTACCTTATTAAGGATAACAATTCATATCCTGAGCCAACACTGTTGAGAACACAAGGAGCTAGATATTTCAGATAGCTTCTAAGGGGCTAATTTTTCGTGAGTTGAGGCCTGTACTTCACTTTTGAATCTGTGGGTCTCAGGTGAAGCAGAGGAAATTGCCATTTCATCCAAAAATAGTTTTATGCCCAACTCGCAACAAACCTAGCAGTTCCTAATGTGTTTTGCTTATCTTCATATCACCTTTATTTGGTGCCTTCTAGCAATACTCACTAAGCATAATAGGAAATTCCACAGGCCTTTGAAAGCTATGGATAAAGATCTGGTATAACAGTAATTAAAACAACCCTGCATAAATAAAGCACTAAAATGACATATAGACATGTTTTTGTTCTACACTCTTTTGTATAAACCAGCTTTAAAATATGGACTCATTATCTGTTCCATAATGCTTCTGTTGTGTCAGGTTCCACTGCAGCCACTTCTTAGGCAGATTTTCCACCCCTGGTAGGTGGAGGACAGAATGTGGCCAATTGCTAGACTAAGGACTATACAAGATGTAAGTTCTAAAGTCATAAATATTTACACCATGAGAATTAGAACAGTATCACAAAGAATCAGGCCTCCTTAGGGGGTTACATAATTACATATGTTCATTTTTATTTGTACTAAAGTGATGAAAATCTGTCAAGTCTTTTTCTATAACACAATAAATGTGTGAATGCAACCTGAGTATCTAGCAAACAGAGACTTTTTAGAGGAGATTGTTGTAGGCAGGCCAGAATAAAAGCTTTAATTTAGAATTAATGAGCTCAGTTTGTGCCAATACCCTTTCAGGAAATGTAAAGTTTAATTATACTGTGTCAGTCCCTAACAGCTTGGATTTCCTTAGGTTTTCTGATGCTATGTCCTCTTTGCTGGTCACCAGGGACCACACATATTAATCACACATCCATTTCAAAATTAAACATTTTCCCTTTCTGTTTGCAATAAGTAATGAACGATGAGTCTCTATTGCCTTGCAAATGGGCAAAGGTACTGCAAAGTGGAATTAAAATTCATTTTCATTCTAGTTCTCCAAATACGCCCCTCTGGGTGTCCCAGCACCTCAAACCACATGATGATGAGCAAGGAAGGTGCTGGACATGAGAGATCACCCCAAAGAAAATGGTGGTTGAACATCTTCACCCCCAGACATCATTTGCAACACCAGCAATGACAAAATGTCTTTCTGTATTGAAGCTCCATACAAAAAAATCCACTCATGATCCTAAATACTTTGGGCAGCATATACATATTACTGGTAGGAAAATGGATGGAGTGAAAGATAATTTACTCAGTTATTCCAGAAAGAGCATAATTTATTTGACCAGGTTCAGCTTTCAATAGAAAGCCATTTGGAAGTCTGAAAATCAGGCTTTGTTTTCTTATACACCATGTTTTTTAGGTAATGTATTTTCAATAACTTTCCTATTCAGGAACAGCTGTTTCAACAGTACTTTATGCATTCAGCTTGAATTGTTGTACATCAATATTTTATCTTCAGATTTTTTTTCTGTTTTAACCTTTCTGACTATATAAAATGGGGAGGGAAGGAGAGAGGGAAGGAGAATGCACACCTTTAAACAGCAGTGTTGTTTTACTTCTTGAAACAGCTTTTCTAGCTGGATGAAGTAAAATTGGTAAACAGATGTGAGAACTGAATTTAGTGTCAATTGCCAGGAAACAGTCAATCTAAATATCTTTTACTGCACCAATATTTATGCATGTGACCGCAGGTTCTATTGTAATAAAAGATGGTATTTCTGACAAAACATGGAATGTGAGTAATTTGTAAAATTCATTCATTAACCAAAGTAGGCACAGACAAGTAGCCATAAGCTAGTTCAGCTTTCCTCATATGTAGCCAATTTATGATATACATAAAAGTCCATTTCAATAATTTAACTTAAACTGCTTACTTTCTGTATAACTTCTCTTTTAAACCATCCAGGTTAATGTTTGACTTTGGTTAAAGGGTTACATATCTGAGACAGAAACCCAGAAACCTTCCACCTTTTCTCCCTATTTTATATCCAATTCCAGATGCAATTTTTATGGCTCCAGCTCTTCAAAGAACCTCAGTTAAAAGTTTGATTTTACAGGCAGAATTTTTGGCTCACAAATAGATGCATCATCAGTTTGGAGGCTCATTAGTAACCACAGGCTCAGTTCTTGGAAGTCTAGCTGGGTAAAAAGTGGCCTAAATACGTAAAATGGGCACCTGCACATCTAGGATATGGTAACTTCATTTTTCTTCAGCTGTCAGAACAAGCTGGTACCTGCAGCAGTGTTACACACTTGACTTTTCGTGATTCCCTAGAAATATTAGATTGTTTTATTAATTAAAAAAAAAAAAAAAGAGGAGATTGCATGCAGTGTGGGTCTAGTATTTATTTTACAGTTTTCAGCTTTTCTGCTACAAAAGCAAAAATATTAGCATTCTGGTTTCATTAACTTTTTTTAATGATGCAACTTGACACTCTCACACCCCATGACTGAGGGTGCTACAAGACCCTCAACAAATCCCAGTACTTGGTGGCAGAGTTGCAGCTACACTGACCACATCTCTCAATCTCTCAACAAGGAACTAGATTCGATTGCACAATTTGGGAATGCTAATTTCCTGAAAATTATCCCCTTTACAGTTGCATTGCATCAGATGCCTAATTAAGTTTGGAACCTCTGTGTTCTATGTTTCAAATACAGCAATAACAGTTTAAAAAGATGAGCTATTAAACTGAGAAAAGCCACAGCACACTACTCCAAGGAGTGGAAGGCGAGGAAATGAAAATTTCCCTATAGGCTTCTCAGCAGGTCAACAACAGAAAGTTCTTCTAGTTTGGTATTTGCCTGGTTTCTTTCAAGAAATGAGTTTTCTGTTAAGCTATAGTAGCTCAATTCCACAGCAACTGGTAATAGTTGCATCTGGCATCTACGGAGTTTACATAGTTTTGAAAGTTTTGATTTCAGAAATGGCATCTTTGTTAAAGGTTTAAAAGTCAGTGGTGACTAACTAGTGGTACATAAAGGTTAATTTGCTGTACCATGCAAATTCTATCCATGCGTCTTCTGTTTCCATGAATCCATGTGTTTGGTCTTCACAAATCATGCAAGGAAATGGCCACTGCAAGACATTCCTTTAACAGTGATGCTTCAGCCACATCGAAAGTCCTGCAAAGGAGATGAACATAATGAATGGGGAAGCAAGGAATAGCAAGCAACCAGGGTCAGGGTGAACAGAAACATCTGGGACTGATCCAGTACCAATTCAAGAAGCAGTGATGCTTGACAACTTCCTCAGCAAAAAGTTTTATGAAAATCTGACTCAGCATTTTATCACTTAGAGGTCTATGAATTTTTGAAGTTTTTATCACTTAGAGGTCTATGAATTTTCTAGGGCACAAATTGCTGTTTTTTTCCTTATGCCTTTTGTGCCTTGAATTTTGCTTCTTTACTGGCTACCTTGCCAAAAATGTCTAGTTTATTTCAGGATTTCTCTCTCTTTGGCCTTTGGTACCATCTTTTCTCCTTGACTTGACACTTTGTGAGGAGCTTTTATCATAGTCATTAAGACTGAGGCTGTTACTTTGCAGTTTCTGTCAGGTTTCTAAGTTTTTTAATTTATTTAAATGTCAGCGGTGCTCAGGCAAAGGACACATAGCCTCCTACTAGCCACTGTGAAGAAAATTAATTCTATCCCAGCCAAAACAGAACAGAGGTTCTTCCAGAGCACAGAGACCAAGAGAGTTGGTGTTGTTTATTCTGTAGAAGAGAAGACTCTAAGGTGACCTTTTTGTGGCCTGTCAGCACCTAAAGGGGGCTACAAAATAGTTGGAGAAGGACTTTTTACAAGGAAGTGTAGTGAGAGTGCAAGGGGAAATTACTTCAAACTGAAAAAGAGCAGGCTTACATTAGCTATTAGGAAGAAATTCTTTACTGTGAGTGTGGTGAAGCACTAGATCAGGTTGCCCAGAGAAGCTGTGGATGCCCCATCCCTAAAATTGTTCAAGACCAGGTTGAACAGGGCTCTGTGTAACCTAATCCTTTTGAAGATGATCTTGAAGGTCCCTTCCAACCCAAAGCATTCTATGTTTGTATGATCCATGATTCTATATTCCAGACCATGTGACATCACACTCAGCAATGAACTGGGGAGAAGGTTAGTGGTGGTGGGGGGGTCACTGCTTGATGACTTTCTTAGCATCAGTTGGTTGGTGGTGAGAAATTGTTTTCATTTCTATCACTTGTTTTTTTTTTTAGCTTTTATTTCACTCTGCTATTTTCTTTTTCATTACAGATTATTGTTATTATTGTTGATCTGGAGGCATAAATGAGTTAGGAAAACAGAGGCAATAAGGGGCAATATAACAACAAAAAAATGCAACATTGTGGGGATATTAACCTTTGCTTAATAGTAATGTCAGACTGCTGGGTATATGCTCACTCATGGAGAAATTGTTGCGTTACATTTTTTCACGTGCACACACTAAGAATTAATGTTAGAGTCTGATAAAAATTTTAATTTTGCACCAGTGGTTCTGGGTAACTACCCAAAAGAGATCGGTCATTATGTCTCAGCTTGTCTTTTCAACTTCAGTCTATCAGAAAAGATTCACTGCCTGGGAAAGGTGACAAAACTGAGACACCCTCAACATATAGTCACAGTGGAACAGCAAGAGGAGGAATTCTGGCAGCAGCCTTGCTGATGAAATTGAGAAACAAGCGGAGCTGAGAGGAAAGGGAGCCAGTCTCTAGAAACGGTTACCCCAAATGGATTATACAAGCTCTTTATTTCAGACAGTAACAAATCCAGTCGGCAGAAAGCCTTCAGAGAAAGTGATGAGTGGGGTTGCCTGGGATTAATGAAAACTACACAAATACAGCAAATTGGCAGGAGTAAGAGTCTGCCCTTTCATAGGTCTCATTAAGAATCTGACATTACAGTAGATGCCTTTGATGTTCTAAGGTCTCCAAGGCCAAGAATTATGCTTCCTCTTCCTGTCTCCATCTTTATCCAAGTGCAGACATTAGACTAATGGAAAAAAGTGAAATGCTCTGTCCAAAAGAGGCTTATAATCAAAACACTCAAAAAGATATAGATAGTGATTGGAAATATTGCACACTCTATTACCAGCATAATAAAACAAGATGAATATTTATCATGTTCACTAGACCTCCTTCTCCATCTACCCAATTTATATGCCTCTTCCTGCAGTGTTTATTCATCTGGCTGTATGTGTACATACAAATGGCAATCTTTTTAGGGTTTCCATCTCAATAAGCTCATATGCATTATTTGCCTGGGACATCTTCCATCTTCATGCCCTAATCTGCAGTCTGGTGTGGGAATGCAGAGCAGTAGGCCTGGGAACACCATGTCTTGGGGCAGTTGGGGGCTTAGAATGTTGTGGCAAATCCTCTCTGCTGGAGGTCACATTCTCTGCTTGTTCAAAGGAAACACAAGCCCCAGGCAGTGCTTTGGGTTCCTGGCAAGTGGAGACAAGGGCTGCAGCCACGCAGCCTTAGCCCAAGTATGCAGTTGAAAAGGACATAACTGCAATCTCCTGATAAAGCCAGCACATGGGAATGGGTCCAACCTGCCACACAAAGCAGCAGTTTATGACTCCTGCGAAGCCTCACCTGAGCTTTGATAGCACAGCCCCACGTGACTCGAAATGCAGACTTACCCACCACTGATTGAACTCTTCAAAGAAAGCCAGGTCTAAATGTGATGTAATCACTTAGTGGATGACAAAGTTTAACCTCCACCATTGTAGTTTTCAAAATGCAGAGGCAGCTGCCAGCCCTAAGGTGTCCAGCTCTGCAGTGCCTCAGCTCCTGGCAGCAGCAGTGCTCCAGCTGCTTCAGCTCTGCCTCCTGGCATGCTCAGGGCTGCCCCTGTGCTAAGACTGAGCAGTTCACTACCCAATTAATTCTCAGTTTTCCTCCCCCACACAGTTCTTTTTCTCACTTTTCCACTTCTGGATTTCTTCTCCCTGCCCCTCTGCTGTGTGGTGTTTGGTTGCTGGTGGGGCTGAACCAAGACGTCCATGGGGCTTTATAAAAAGGAGAAATAGCACAGGATCTTAAGTCTCCCATTCCTGGTCTGCTGCAATAACCAAGATGGTACAAATGCACATGGCCAAAGGTTTCATGTTTCTTAATAAATCCTGAAGTGCTTGAGGAAGGGTGAAAGCTTCATCACAGCTTTTATGAGCCTTAAACCTCTGGTCAAGGATCCCATGGCCTGGTGATCTGGGGATATTTGTGGAAGTACAGCTAAGAATCAAGCTTAAGATTGAGAGGTATAAGGTCTATAAAATCTATAAAATATCCTCTGTGGTATTATAAGTGCTGTATTTTTCATTTTTATATATTGCCTCTATGTGTTTATGCATCATAAGTAAACTTTGTGAATAGAAATGAAATAGCTGCAATTTGCATTTATGTAAAGCCAAGTTTTATTTAAGAGATACAAAAACTATAATACATCTGGATGTACATTGGTCCTCTGCTCTGAAAACAATAAAAGCATTTCTGATGTAATCTACCATCTAATAAAGAAATTAAGGGGGACAATAAAATTTAAAAATGTGAACAGGGAGAAATTAATTTCAAAATAACTCTTGAGTATTAATAAAGGTATAAGGGATAATCTTGCCATGGAGATTCATAAAAGGATACTCTTATTAAGTAAATAACTGGAAACCAGAACAAGTACATATGTCAAATGGGTGGAGCTATCAGCAAGAATGTGTTGGAGTAATGTGTTGAGATGATAAAGAAAAAACATGGAATATAAGAAGTAACATGATGAAATTTTTAAAAATTACACAGGAAAGAAAGACAGTATTTCAAATTCACAAGGGAAACAAGAAGGTATTGTAGTTCTTCTTATGACACTTTGAGCAAAGCTTCATCAGCAATACCAAATTATCCCAGGCAGATGATATTTATAAGAGGGGAAATCATTGAGCCATGCATTTGTGCAGATGGCACCAAAAATCATAGTCATTTAAACCATATCTCAGATTTGTATATGCTCATTGTCCACAGAATAGATACACACAGTGTATCTGCTTCCAAGAACTCGAGTAAAAATAGACTGAATTCTGGAACTGTGGGAGCCCTGCAGGGCCCCTGAGATGCTGGTGAGTGTGTTACTGTTATACAAGGGAGACACATAAAATACAAAATCAACAACAATGCTTTTCAAGCATTCAAAGGTCATGAGGAAAAAATGTCCCGAAATACAAGCCTGTTGGTTTCAGAGTCATGAGATTCTTCAAAAAAAAAATATAGATCCTTCTCTTCTGATTTCTGAACACTGAAGGTTTCATACAATTTTTTTCTTCCAGCTTTTCTCATCAAACAAAATCTGGAATATCTTTTTTCTAAAAAAGCCAGAGAAACTTCCCACAGATCCATATGATTCCAGAAACTGGAGGCCCAGCAGTAGCATTGCCACTACCTTATCTTAATTAGTGGCTTTCAGTGACTGTCCAAATTCAACTGTAATTTCTGAAAATATTGGCTTTAGTACAAAATACAGTACTATACATATATATATATATATAATTTATTGAAATAATACTCTGTATGCACATAGTATGCACGTATGGTATTATCTATATAGCTTGCTTAGTACAAATATAGTCAATTTGTATGCACCTGTGGTTGTAGGGATGCTAAATCTCCTAAGAGAAAGAAAGTTCCTGCCAGCAAACCTGGCAACCTCTAACTTTCCATGGGCTGCAGATTCTTTCATAGCTCTGGGATCCTCCAGGGGCTCCACCCTGCACCTCCATGGGCTGCAGGGGCACAGCTCCTCACCATGGGGTGTACCAGGGGCTGCAGGGGAATCTCAGCTCTGGTGCCTGGAGCACCTCCTGCCCCTCCTTCAGCACTGACCTTGGTGTCTGTGGGGCTGTTTCTGTCCCATATTCTCACTCCTCTCTCCCAGCTGCTGTGAAGCATTTCATCCCTTTCCTCAAATATCTTATTACAGAGGCTTCACCAACATCGTTGATGGGTCCACTTTTGGCCAGGGGTGTGTCCATCTTGGAGCCAGCTGGAACTCTGTATGTGTGTGACATGGGGGCAGCTTGTGGTGTCTTCTCACAAAAGACAGTCCCCTCAGACAGACCTATGAAATCAGAAAACTAGGACAGATTCAGAAGATGGAAAGCAGATGGCTCAGTGGAAGGTAGTGTTTTACATCATAACTCACTGATTAAAATATCTTCATAAAATGTAAGAAAGGGCAGCTCATTGTAGTCTCTTGGGAAGCAGCAATCTTAGCATGCTACAGAAAGAGTGATTCTTTCCTATTTCTTGGTGGCTGTTATACAAAAGCTATAGGATGAAGATCAATGAAAACCATCCTCTCAGATTAAGTCTCAGGTGTATCTTTCTTTCCTTGGTTAGGAAGATAGAAATACCAAGGGGAAAGATTCAGCAGCTGAGCTGCTGAAGTGTGCCCATCATTCAGCACATGAACCAATTCTGTAAGAATTACCCAGTAAGGCATTTAAATATCCATCTCAGAGGCCACACTTCAAACCAACAGCTGAATTGCTTTTTTACACCTTTTCTTGTGCCCAATTGTTTCAGTGACATATAGGCACTAGTGAATAACTGGCCTCAAAGAAATCTTCACTAAAACTTGAGGTGTTCTGGCAGCCAGAGAAATTGCCATTGATTGAGTCATTAGGCTGTCTAAGGTTTCAGTCATTAATAAGAAATCTTCTCATTTTCTTGTAACAATGACAACAAAAATAAGCTGTCACAAAGCAAGAATCTCAGGGCAGCAGGGCTATATAGGAGCCAGAGAAGACTCTATGTGCATTCAGAGACCAGAAAAACTAGAGGGAGTTTAATCTACTGAAGAACCACAAACAGCTTTAGATGCTCTTGAAATAAGAATAGTTGGTAGCTGAGGCAATATCAAGGACTTGCACTTTTCTTGCTCTCCCTCTGTTGCTTTTATGATGGTTAGTGAAAATAGGGCACTGGACCCTTAGTCTGAGTCCTGATGGACCTTTTCATATTATGCAGCAAGTGAAATGAAGACAGCTAAAATCTTTTGGTGTTGGGGGGGGATAACAAGCCTTCAACCAATAGGAATCCAGGATAATTGGGAAACAACATTTTGGCCTGCAGAGATCATGCAGTACTGTGTATTAGGAAAATTCTTCTCCAGTAACCCTTTGGAGGTGTGCAATCTGAGTATTTATATTAACACAATGTAAAATGCCCCTATGCATAACATGTTGTGGTGGCTTGACAGAGGGTGCTCACCAAGCCACTCTGTCACTCCCTTTCTCACCTGGATGGGGTGGGGGAGAAAATATGATAGAAAAGCTCATTGGTCAAGATAAGGACAAGAGCATCACACAGAAGTTACTGTCACAGGCAAAACAGACTTGACTTGGGGAAGTTAATTAAATTTATTGCCAGTTAATAACCAAGCAGGATAGCAAGAAGGAAGAACAAATTTTACAACACTTTCTCCCCACCTCTTTCTTGTTCCCAGGCTCACCATCAGCTTAATTTTTTTTTTTACTTCTCCCCATCAAGTAGTGCAGGGGCATGGGAATAGGGTTTGCAGTCATCTTATAACACTTCATGTCTGCCATCCCAACTCCTTTAAAGATGCCAATATCTACTCTGACCTTGCTTCCTTTTCTGCATTTGGACTGTGGAGAGCAAGAAAGACATCTGAGAGAAAGACACATTGTTTAGGTAAATGTCTTAGGAAGCCAGGAACAGTCTTTGGGTATGATTTGACGCTGGATGTGGCAGAAACACACACGACCAGCACAAATAGCTGGGTGACCTTTAGGCAGAAATTTGGGTGAGATGCATTATCAAATGTTCTAGTACGTCTGCCTACAATAAATAAAACTGAAAACCAGAAAAGTTTAATTGAGAAAAAGTAAGGAGTACACCATAAATATGGAAAAAATTAGATAACATATAAAGATTCTCTTTCTTCTAATAATCCTAGGTTAACAGTAACTCCTGTAAGGACATTTCATTTATATATATATATTTAGTATTTTGAGAAAATATCTTGGTTTTCGCCAGGAACTATAGCTTTTCTGAGGCAGATGAGTTTAGATTTCTCTTTTCTTGTCCATATGTTCTTAGTTCCTTTAGTATTCGAAATGGTTTGCCTTCCTTGCATCTTCTTTGATGCCCTTTTACAAGACAGAGTGAGACATCAGTTTATGGTGGTTGTTTTTTATTAGGAGTCGATTGTTTTCTTCTTGGCTTTATCTTACCTTCCTGTATTTTATCTGTTGTCAAAGACAGTAACAGATAATGAAGATTATTTTTTCCTTTCTAACTGAGTTTTTACCCAATTTCAGCCAATATTCATGCTGCAACAAATGGTCCCCTTCAGGTCATTTGGTAGAAGACGTACTGCCATTTCTAAATGACTATAAGCATGTTAATCTTTTCATAATTCATTTATGAGGTTTCAGCCAGTTAATCTATAATAACACATTCTATCAGCGAACAAATTTATATAAGTTTTGCCTTTGTTGCATTCTATTTTTCCCCATCTTTGTCTCAATGGTTGTCCCATTTGTGATCTGTATAGTTTTGACAGTTTGTGGTTGACCCCATTACACTGATCTAATTGATGACCACTTGAATTTTGATCACAAAGCAGATGTATTAATCGTGTAACACATCTGACTTCTTTTACCACATTAGCCCTCTGAGAAATCCTTTAGCAAATTATATCCACATGTTAAGCTCCTCTGAGCAATCAGTCCTGCTAAAGCCTTAGCCACCAAAATCCAGTTCTTTTCTTTAGAAGTAAGTCTCTTAATTTCTAGCAACTGAGCCTTTTTTCACCAGGTTATAACCAAATTATATATGAACATTTCATGCACAAACAACAGTCATTTTACTACAGGCAAGTGGAATTAACACAGAAACTGTCAAATTGTTTGAATTGTAAGTACATAACAGCAGCTTGCAAGCTTGAAAAGCTTCACTGTTCTTTCTTTTTCCTATGTGGGGAAAATGGCTTGGAATATTTAAGTCCATCCCTTCTTTGTGGCTTCTCTAGCGCTCAGAGTTCTGCCTGACAGGAAGTCCTAGAAATAGACTAATTAAGGAGAGATTTAGAAAGAACTGGCTTATAACGAGTGAAAACGACCCATCTCACTCCACTAGTCAGATGTTAAGTGAATTATAAAGAAATGGCAAAAGTACTGATTTCTTTTGGGCAGTTTTAAGAATTCAGTTGCAATAGAGTTTCAAAGCGCACAGATCTGCTAATCCTTCACAGACCCAAAGGTTGCTATTGCCCAAACACACGAGTATTACTCTGTAGTAGCCTGCTTAGGTGGGATAAAATATCTGTTATTATTTATCTTTACACAATGAAGGTAGCTCTAACAGGTGTTTATCAAAAGTTACAGGTCTTGTCTCAACAGATTTGTTTTATATCTACTGACTCAAGTATGAGGCCACAAAAGTGTGATAACACTAAGTTTACACATCTACTTTATTGCTGGATTTTATTTCATTTATAAATGTCTTTAATATTTATCACTCTGTATTACAGGTCTCATAATGGAGCTACTCTTACAGGAGCATTTGAAATAACAGGAATAATTCAGTATGTTAAAATATTTTCCGAGACTTTGTAGTGGAATTTTTTTTTTTTTTGCAGTTACCGTGGATAGTTCTCTGAAATAATTTAGTTTTATTATTCCACCTACCAGAATCATAAAAATTGCATTAAAATGTTAGATCAGGGTGTTTGCTGATAATGAAATATCTTGTGTGTATATGTATGCATCTTGTATGTATCTTGTGTGCAGTGAATCAGAAGATTATGAAATGTGTTTCAGGAAGTACTTGTGCACCTAGGCCAGTGAACAATTTAACCTACTGCTGTAAAATACAGTGGTTTTCTCCATAAGTCATGCTGACAGAAAAAACATCTCTATACAAAGCATACAAAAAAGAAGTGCTGACACTGTAAGTGATCTACCACACCACCTTAAAATGCTGACTTTAACTCCCACTGTGCCTCAGCAGCAAGAAACATTGTGGGGTTTTTCTAAATACATTCTCATGACATTCGTCACATTGATTACTTCATGAGGTTTTCCTTTCTGCCCTCATTAAACTGTAAAGGATGCTGCTGCCTCATTGCCTGCCCTTGGGGCTCAATCCACCCACACAGCTCACAATGGCTGGATCCCACCAGGTCACAGAATCATAGAATCACAGAATGATAGAACAATTTGGGTTGGAAGGAACATTAAAGATCATCTATGTCTAAACACCCTACTATGAGCAGTAAACTTCCAAGACCAGGTTATTGAGAGCCCAATCCAACCTGTCCTTGAACACTTCCAGGGACAGGGAGTCCGCAACCTCTCTGGCCAACAAAGAGCAACCTGAAAGAGAAATCTCTTTATATGACAGAATAGCATGCAAAAATCAGTTTAGGGTGGAGTGTCAGAGAAATCTCTTTCCAGTTTACCTCCTGAGAAGCCATATTTTAGCATCCAAGAGAGATTTTTCTAGGACACACAGCAGCATTGAACTCAGTTACATTCACCACAGGTTTTAACAAGTGTAACATCTTTCTTTTCACAATGCATTGAATATACATCTCTCCTGTACTGCATTGCCTCTGAGCTGCAAAGGGAAGGGATGGAAACAGTACAATTGCTTTGAGAGCTGTCTGGGGTTTGTCACTGCCCCAAGAATCTTCCTGAAAGCATATTACTTTGAATTTTTGGGGACAATAAACCTTCAAGAAAGAAACCAATTTCCTGGGAAGAAGGATAGCCATCTAGATCAGCAGGTAAACCTTATGATACAGTCATTACTTCCAGAAGAGACAATCAAGGCTTGCCAAGGGGCCTCATCCCTAATGCCTTATATCCAACTTCATTTTAACACAGAAAAAAACCAAATCTTCCACTGCCTGTCCCATAGGAAGATGTGTGTCTAGTCTTCTTTCTTAGTGTGGCTCCATTTGCCTAATCACACATTACTTCATGGAAAAACATTGCTCAGTAGTTCTGCACTAGCAAACTTCCACCCTGTGTGCTGTCCTCCACCATGTTTCTTTGTGTATATTTATTCTTACCAAGGTCATTAACACAAGATTAGATGTTTTGGCCAATGTTAACAGAAGATCATTGCTGTTTTCCCTATAGCACTATTTTGGCATTCCTTATCTTATGCAGGAAAACAAAGGAGGCTAGAGTGCAGGAAACCATTCCAACCTAAAAAGCTTTAGACCATTAGTAATGCTGGAATTAAGAGATTAAAACACTTGTTTCAAGTGCTAAGTAGTCCTGTTCTCTTATTAATGTCACACTCTACTAAGCATTATGCCATACTTCGTAATGCATGGATTCATCCCACACATCCTGTGCAGAAAAGTGCTTTGGGCCTGTGTTTAAATTTGATTGCTTTCCTAAATCAAGATTCCAGGACTTATACTCTGACATTAATTTCCTCCTCTCAGTCCCCCCAAACCCAGTTCTCGGTGCCCTCAAATTGTTTACTTCAAAAGCCACACTTTAAAACTCCGTGATTTTATGAAGACCCAGAGCAGGCACCTCATCTAGAGACATCCCCAGACATCCTATGCCCCAACACTTCATTGAGTCAGACCTACTGGGCCTTAAAGGGACTCTGCACTTGCAGCTCCTGCTGAGGCATTTCTATCTGGGTTCCTGCAGAGGCATTTTTAACATCCCTCTGCATTGCCTGTACTGCATAGCTGGATCTGACAGACTCTCAGAGACAGACATTCATCACTCCTGCATTACCGTACTCTGTTCTTGCTGTACTGTGGGGAAGAGCTTTATTTATCACATTAAAAATGGAAGGAACAATTAAAGAATCCCACTCTTAATGAGATGGTACTTCTCCCATCAATTTTAAGCCATGAATATTGCAAACTCCCTTTCCAAGCAGGTTAGACTTGTACTCACAGCTCTCTGCTGTCAAGGATAGAAGCTCCGTTTGAAATGTGTTGAGCTCCTGACACCTGCAGGATCTGCTCTGAGCCTGAGTGTTGGGTGGCTGTCACATCTAATTAATGTCAATCCAGCCCAGGGATCCTACCTCTAAGTCACAGTCCTTGGCCAGGCAGTGCTGCTCTAACTAGAACACATGGAGTGTAATTCATTGAACATACTAAATATAGGATGTGCCAATTTATGAAGGGGCAGGGAGAGCTAAACAAATTTCTGTTTAAAAATGTCTAATTTTTTTCCCTTGGAAACAAATGTATGTGAAATTTTTTAAATGCTAGGGGGAAAAAATTGTGAAAGTACTAGAGACCTTGGGGGGAAAAAACCTTCATCATGAGAGGATACATTTATTTCTGACAAAATATAAAACCAAAACAGGCACCAGAGAATATACAGCATTAATTGCTGCACTAATCAAGTGAGCCAGCAGTGTGTAACATCTCATCACTGTTCATTCTAGAGGTAGCTACTGCAAGTGTTCAAGAGACTGAAATAAAGCATCCTTCAACTTTGTAAACAAAAGGAGGATGGTGAAGCCATGATGTTTCTCTGAGCACTGAATTGATCTAGCTGGATTGTGTATGGTCCTGCAGAATCAAAATAATGCAGGAACAAGGTTCGGTCCTGAACCTCAGGGCTGAGGGAAAATGTAATTCCTACTACCTAAGCATATTCAATCCTTTTTCTAATCAAGTTGTATATTCAAATTTGTAATTGCAACCTGTGTATAGGTTATATACATATATATGTGTGTGTGTGTCAAACCTTTTACAGTCTTTCAGTTTGGATAATATTGCAGAAAAGGAACAGAATATTATGAATAAAGTTACTTTGTTTATTGATAACATTTGAAAAATGAGTAGAACAGGGTTGTTTCCTAATAATCCCTATGAAAATTGTATGATGTTGCTCAAAGTATGGACAGAGATTTCAGACTGTGTATGTCTATGAAATTCTGAGGGAATGACAAGAAAGGAACTGGCCCAACACTGTTCAAAGAAAATGCTTTCATTGTGTCAAGGTTTGGATTCCTACTTGGAATAATTTAGGTAGGAAGTGACATTTGTATCCCATTTAGTTCACCTGTCTCCTCAAAGAGGTCTGATTTCAAACTTAGAGGAGGATTCTCAGGGTATTTACTGGTCAAATTTTGAAAATCTTTAAGGGTGACAATTCCACCACCTAATTTAGAAATTTTCCTCGTTGGCAATCTGGAAGCTGTGTTTCTTGCTGCTTGTCTTTGATTGTGCACCTTGGGGAAGGGTCTGGTGCCATTTTCACTATCTCCCTTAAGACCATTTAGGATGCATTCAGGGTGTCATCTCCTGAATTATTCTGCAGAGATGCTGACACACCTTTGTGACCACTTCAGGCAGCAAATTTAATTCAACTTTCCAGAAGCAAACTATTAACAGAAACAAAGATGTCATTGCAGGGAGATAGGATTTTAAAATGGTCTCTCTAGTCATGCAGAAAATATATATCTCATCTTGATTCAAACAATTAGTGAAAACAATTAGCTATGGCTGTCACTGTTAAATGCATGAAAAATGCCTTCAGTTTAGGCAGCATCACGTGAGATGATAACTGTTAAGTTGGTTAAAGTTAAATGTACTTTAATTGCCAGTATTCTTGAGTTCAAATGGGAGTGCATCCAAGCCCAAACTTGTGGACTTTATTTCTACAGGAAGACTCCCTCAAGTGAAGGATGTCTGTAACTAAGATGGTAATTTTCTTGTGCAAATTCACTGTAATAAAGCAATTATTTCACTCATGTATTAAACTTGTTATAATCTGTGGACAGTAAAATCCAAGATGTTCTCACATTCCTTTTATACTGTGGAACCTAGAGCTGAATGCAACGCTCCAAGTGGGGTGTCCCTAGAGCAGAGGAGAGGGGAAGAATCAATTCCTTTGACCTGCTGGTCTCCCTTCTTTTGATGCAGGCCAGGACACAAATGGCTTTACAGTCTGCAAGAGCACATTGCTGAATCATGTTCTTCTTTTGGTCCACCAACACCCCCAAGTCTTTCTACCCAGGACTAATCTTGACCTATCCTCTGCTCAGCCTGTACTTGTGCTTAATTTACTACATATATGTGGCATTTTAATTGGTGATATCCTTCATACCTTCTATTTGGTCTGTGTGTGTGTGTGTGAGTTTGTGTTTTTTTTGTTTTTCTCCCTTGTTTCTTTGTTTGGGATCTCATTTATTTGGCTTTGGGTTTTGTTGTTGGTTTTAATGTGGTTTTCTGGGAGAACATATGCATACCTATTCTCCAAGACCACAGTCTTTTGTACTGAAGTCCTTTGGATTTGAGTTCAACTTCCTGCACCTTGGGCCAGTGAGCTTTCCTGAATTCTGTGTGGGTAAAGAGGTTCCCTAAGGTTATGGCAAAGAGGCCTAGCAAGGAAATGTAATACCATAGGAGAAAAATGTGTGAGGAGATAAGACCCACAAGACCTGAAGAGTTTTACAGCTCTTGTACAACCCCCAGACAATTCTACTTGCAGATTAGCCACTGCTAATCCCTTCAGGCTTAGTGACTTCTAGGGACGTCAGACAGGTTAAATTGGTATTACTAACAGTTCGGAGCACACTGCAACAGAAAGAAAAAATAGTGTTGCAAAATCTTAATTCATTTGATTCCAGAGCTGATATTAAGCATCTGTCAGATATTATCAGCAAGGGCATAACATTTAGAAAGTATTTAGAACATGTATACACTATGTATGTGTACATACCTAAATATATATAGCTATTTTATGCTTTGGGATAATATTATATATAACACGTTCTTTCTAAATTAGCTTTAGTATTCCTTCTTTCAACCTTGGCTATAAGATTTTTTCCTGTAAGCTTTTGCTTCTGCTGATTTTCTGTAGGTCTCTATGCCTGAAAAAGCCAAACTTGATTTTCACATTAAGTTGCACCATGACTGTGGGGTTATTGGACCCCTATCAAGACATATTAATGGTGGTCTATTCTCACACAATAATATCACCATTATTTTTTGTCATTCTCATCTCTGTAGATTTCTATAAAATATGTCCATAAAACTTGAGCAGCAATGTGAAATTTCTACATTTCCTGTTCCTTTTAAAGGTTACCTAGAAACATCTGCAGCACAATAACAGTAAACTATCACACACCTAAGAATACTTGCTGTAAACTGCTCCATTGTGCCAATTAAATGCAGTATGAACTCTACACAGGGGAGCACTTTATTGCTTCATTATTGCTTTTATATAATTTTAAATCCTGTTCACTGCAGCAACAAACATCCAAGCAAATATTTAAAAAGCTAAATGGGGAAATGTAGAACAAGTTAATCTGCTACTGGAAACTTTAATGTGTGCAACTCCACATATGGCATATCTGTGTTCAGAGGGCAATAAAATATTTTCAAAGGCACAAAGAAAATGGCATATTTGCCTTTTTAATACATGCAATTAGACATAATGGGAAGAGATGTAACTGGTAGAGTGGACTGACTTAGATAGCAACATGTGCTGGTGTTACACATAATGCATTGATAGGAGAAGCATAAACCTATAAAGGTCCAATTCACTGTAACAAAAAACATGGTTGTGTGGGAGCATAAGAGATTATCTGTTGAATAAAGAATTTTTCCAGCAATGTAATTCATCAACACTGCAGCAGGTCGAAAATTCTTGTCAACAATTGCCTTTGGTGCGAATAAAATTTGAGCAAAAGTAGATATGTTTTGATGTTGTTTCCTTTAAAAGTCTCCAACTGTCTGAGTTTCAGAGCCAACTGTCTGAGAGTCAGAGCCATTGAGCTGCTATTGAAAAGCCAGTGAGGTGTCACTGCTGATTTCCTTCTTGTGTGATTCATGACAAAACTGGAGGGCTTAAACAGCAAGTGTCACAGAACTGTAGCAATGATGACAGTTTCATTAGAATGTTGTCTCTGCTCTTTCTGTTATTTTATCATAGGTTTGGGTTTTTTTTGTCAAAGCCTTTCAGCTTTCAGTCTGCATGGTCACAGTATCATAGAAGGGTGTGGGTTGGAAGGCACCTTAAAGACCATCTTGTTCCAACCCCCCTGCCATGGGCAGGGACACTTTTCACTAGATCAGTTTACTCAAGGCCCCATCCAATCTGGCCTTGAACACTCCCAGGGTTGGGACATCCACAACTTCTCTGGGAAACCTGGCCTCACCACCGTCACAATAAATAATTTCTTCCTTATATCTAACCTAAATTTCCCTTCTTTCAGTTTGAACCCATTACTCCTGTCACTACAATTCCTGATTAAAGGTCCCTCTCTGGCTTCTTTATAGGTCCATTAAATGTCCTGTCATGCCCTAGTACAAACAGCAACCAAGGAAGACATAATTTAATATGAAGCCATAAAATGCTGCAAAGAACTATTTCTGTTTCTGGAGGAATTTATGCGGAAAGAGTTATGCACTTTTAAACTGATTTTCTTTTTTAGGATTACACTATATCTACATCAGATCCTCCAACATGGTGTTTCCTCTGAATTGTCCTTTTCTAGATAAGTTTAGTCCATCTGACAAGCCACAAATTGAAGAAATGACTGCCTGTCCTTGGCAGCAGGACTGTGCCAATATTCCACCGTATTTCCCAAACTTCCCTAGGAACCCTGTAAAACAGATGAAATTCAGTTCAAGAGGGAAAAGTGAGTTGAAAAATGCAATGAGGATATTAATGATACATGGTAGAATGCAACCAACTTGGCTCTCTCTGTGTAACCCTTGTAGGTTTTCTGCTTTGAAATAAAAATAATTAATTCAGAAATGCACAAAGCCACTTTCTGACAAGAACATCTATTTTAGGATTACACCACTTTGATTTCAGAATACAGAGGCCAGTTGAGGGCAATTCCAAAGCAGATGTGAAGTAAGACCTAATGAACCTTACTAAGTTTCTGGTGATGACAAGGTCATAATATCACTTGCCACGATGAAATACCACATAACCTCATTAACTTATATTTCACTCTGTTTATGGTACTATTTCTTGCTCACCTAAACAAGGTCCCTATGTATCTATTCAGCACTGGTTACTACAGCCACCTTTTAGGGAGTTAGTTAAAAAGACTTGTACAAAGTTTATGGCATTAAGATCCCAAAAGGTTTTGAAAGGGAGAGGTGAAGATACAAACAAAGGATATGCCAAGGAATCAAGAGGTTTTAGTTAGAGGTCAAAAAAGAGCATTTAATTTTGGCTTAAGGTTGGAAGGAAAAGGAAGAGAAGCAGCAGGGAACTTGCTCTGTACCCTAGCCCAGAGGCTAGAAACACAGATTCAGCTGCTTATTTCTGTTTGCCAAGCAGGTAGAACATGGCTCATGCCACATCTTTTCAAGGTGAACCACTGAAGGGTTGCAAGAGAAACATCAAGAGAGAAATGCACTTGATATGGTAACTCCAAACTGAGACTCAATTGAGACTTGCTCCTGATCTAGTGTTTACTCACTTGAGCAATCCTCCTACTCCCAGGTGTAAACTATTTTCAGATTTTCTTTTCTGGATTTACAGGTATAAGGAAGAAATTCTTTGCTATAATGGTGGTGAGGCACTGGAACTGATTGCCCAGAGAAGTTCTGGGCTCCCCATCCTTGGAGGTGTTCAAAATCAGGCTGGATGGGGCTCTGAGCAACTTGGTCTAGTGGAAAATGTCCCTGTCCATGAGAGGGGGGTTGGAACTAGATAGTCTTTAAGGTCCTTTCCAAGCCAAAGCATTCTATAACATGATTCTATGATATTTTCAAATAATTTAATCTGTCACAGTGAATGGCACCACTTCATTTTTTCATTTATAAAAGACTATTATCTTTGAATATTTGCTGCGGTCCCCATCATCTCAGAGGAACAAAAAAGGAAAGAGGCAGTCTCATTATTTTACTGCCAGTATCTGCCCAAGAAAAATTTAATCTTTCTGTATGATGTGATTATAATTGAGCTGAATGAATTTAGATTTTAACCTCTGAAGAAAACCAGAAAAATGTAATTGAAGCCAATAGTTAATTTGCATTTTACTGCGTGGTAGAGGTCAGGACCTACCTCGGGTCACTTCTTTAGTACTGGTTTACCAAGAACAAAATCTGCAATTGGAACACACGTTTTTAAAATAATGGTTTTACCCAGTTTGTCTACAGAATACAAAGAGGGGGTTCAGACCTGTGCCCCACAGATGAATTTCAGTTATTTCTGTATGGAAACTATCTGAATACTCTGATAGTAGTTCCACTCACAAAACAAAGCACATATTCAAGTAAAGATGCATATATAATTTTAGGTCTCTGTTTCCAATTTACTTCATCCTGTGGCTAATTGCCTTACTGCAGACTGACAATTAGTTTGACTCCCAGCTGTATTCAGGAAGCCAAGTGGGAATGCTTGCATAAGCCTTTGAAGTCCTTTACATTATCTGCTACTCTAAAAAGCTTATCTACTCAGCATTTGAGAGGAAGAAATGAATACTTATGAAAAAACATTAATCTTCTTGAAGCTTTAGAAACTGCTTTTACACAATAGGAGATGCTAAAGTGAGGCTTTGTCCCCAGTCCACTTCTCTCAATTCTGTCAGGATGCTCTGATAACACTGAAACTATAAAAAAACTGCTGTTTTAAACAATGTTCTAGATACTCAGGAAATTCAGTAAGAATTTCAGAAGGAGCAACAGGATGTTTTTGTTAACCTGTGCTGATCATCAACAATAATAAACTCTAAACTCAGCTGGTTGAAGAGTTACAACTGTACTTGACATTTTGCTCCTCAGAGACAGTGTCACCACACCATGTTAAAGGCAGATGAGAAAGTGCCAGGAGGCTGGGAAAAGTCTTGAGCTGTTTGACCTGAAGGTGGAACGTTTCTTTTCTCTCTTTCTTTAGTAGCAACAGTAAATGAGCAGAAAGATAGATATACTCACTGTGAAGCCCTAAATTCTAAACTTATTTCTGCTGATTATTCCCCTACAGTCATGTTTTCCTCAAACAAAAGCTCTCACATCTGCTTATGTATGCTGTGGGCTGATGGTGTGTATATAATTAACTAAGGATGGTATTACACTTCAATAATATTAGATTTGGTTGGTTGAAGGCTATTGCAGCATCCTCAGTAAATTCAAGTAGCTGGTTGAGGGTTAGGTGTTCCTAAATTTGATAAGGCTTGCAGAAAACACCTTAGACCAAATAACAGCTTCCTGTGGCTCAAAGGCTCAGAGCACTGTCTTACCTTTCCTTAGGTCTCAGGAAATGAGGAAGGATCTGAGCTCTTGGAAAAACTTCTCCTCTGCCCTATAAGTAAGGAAAGCCAGAAAAAGAATTTGGCTAGGCTGGTAAGGATACAAAACAGCATTTCTACTTTTCATTGCTTCTGGTCACTGCTTCAACACTCTTTCTGGCTGTACTAGCTTGGTTTGCTTTCAAACACCATTCAGTTCTGTCAATGTCATATATCTCATGTTCTTATTGTTATTTCCCTTCCTCAAATCTATTGAGTCAGAAGCAAATCTTTTCATTAGCTGCTAGGAAGAGCTTAGTGTTGGTATTTTAGTTTTCTTTCTAGAGGGTTTTTTTCAGTCATTTCTTGGCATTAGTCAGTCATATGTGATAGAGGGTTCCTGAAGGAGGCACAAAGTTAAATATATAATTGTGATCTCTTGCAGATGTTTATCTTTCTTCTTTGTTGTTGTTTCCTTTGAAAAGATTATCCAAAGTTGTTTAAACTGGAAGTCTGCAATCATGCTTTGTCAATGGAAAAACAAAATTATTTTGGTCCTGGATTAAGTGATTCACCTTGCTAACACAGGAGTGTGAGTAGGAGGAAAAAATACTACAAAATTTCAAAACATTTTCTTTCCATTTGTTATGAATTATTCCTTCCCAACACCTTTTTACTTCATTTTAAATCTCTGCCTTCTATTTTCTTCATTTTTCACTATTGGGTCATATCTCTGCTTCACACAATCACATCTTTACTTTTACATTTACTGTTGTTATCTCAAACACAATAATATCATGTGAGTATGGGAAAGAAACAGCTTTCTCTTTCCAAGTTGTTTGTATTTGTTTCCATCATGGATAGATGGATGCGTGGACAGATGGACAGACCAACATGTACATAGGCATATGTGGACCACTGCAGAATACATAATAACATATCACATAAAAAATCTTTTAGTTTTGGACATTAATATATGTCACATAAATGTTGTGTTATACACAGACCTGAAATTAAAATGAGTAAGAAGAAAAGTAGGTACAGTGAGGCAGAATAAGGCACTGGGCTAGAAATTAGAAACAGAGTTTCAAGCTCCTTGAAGTATTCTCCTGGGGTAAAGAATCAATTTTTTTGCTGAGCAGTCGCACTTTGCTTTTTGCAAGTGATAACCTGTAATTTCCTGGGCTCCTAAAATGAAAAAGGCAGCTCTGCAAAGTCATTGGACCACAGGGCAATACTTTTGTGAATGGTTAAAAAAAGAGAGGACCTATGGTATTCATAGCATCTGTTACCTGAAAGCTGAGAATAAGTAGCAGTTAAGGTGTGATTTCTTTAATCACTAATTATTTGAAGGGACTGGCATTTTTTATGACAAGTGATCTTACAATTCAAGCACCACTGTAATTTGTCTTTCCTTGGCATGTAATTTATGGTGTTCAAGCAGAGAAAGAAGGAAGAGTGGAAAAGTCACATTCCCTATGTAGAGGGAAAACCAGTAGCAGGGGTGTAACTTAATCCTGATGTCTCCTGGACTGGGTGGAATAAGAGCACTGTCATTGGTAAGTAGCTTCATACAGAATGAAATGAGATAGAAAAAGTTCCAAGACCTAAAAAATATTTCATGTACATGCTAAAATTGTGCTGTTGCCTCTGCAAGTTAGAAAGTTAGTGACACATAGAAAGTCTTGTTTTAAAGGTTGAAATAATGTGGACAGACTTATTCACACAGCATGTATATCATTCACAAAAGGTGCATACTATAATGCTTATGAAACTCTTTTTGTAGGCTAGAATAGGAGCTCCTTCAATGAGAAAATTATGACCTTTGGATTAAAAATACCACTTCAAACACATACAAAAATTCATTGATGACATTGAACCAGCTTAATAATGACTCAGGGAGCTGTTATGATTCAATCTGTTATGATTCCAATGGTTCATGTAGTAAACCATTCAGCAGAAGATGCTGTGAACAAATCGAAATTATACAGCCCGGACAGTTTTTAAAACTTTCTGGATGAATGGGAATAGCAACCAGTTTCCATTCTAAAAGGAAAGGAATAAAAAGAAAATAATTAACAGAATCAGAGCCTTGCTAGGCTCTGAAAAAACAGCTGCTGTCTTTCCAGGGTTACTCTTCAAAACATGCTGTCTAAAGAATAGTCTTTTCAGAAAAAAAGTTAGAATACTTTGACAGAAATAGCCAGAGATCTTCCAGCCAGTTACAGCAGATGGCAGTTCAAAAGACAGAGGACATCTGTTTATGATTCATCCAACTTTGCAAAAGACTATGAGAATTTGAGCTAGCTCTCTCAGCAGAGTTTTTATTCCTCATAGGTGAGAATAGACTCACCTCCATCTGGCAAAAGGTCTAACAGTGATGCCAATTTGCCAAGTAATCCTCATTACTAATGAAGAAATTACCTTAGGCAATATGCAGGTCTTCAGGGGAGAGTTACAAGATGTGGATGTGCAATGCTTTCAGACAGAATCCTTTGCTCCTATAAACAAATTCTGCTTTCAGAATGTTTTTGCCTTTCCTTTTGCAAAAGGGTAATGAGAGACAGGAAGTCAGCTAGGAAAAGATTCTTTCACAAATGTTTCATTTGTAGTTATAGAAATTATGAAACACACTATTGTTGGTGGAGTTGCAAAACTGCAGTGATTCAATGATAATGATTGTCTCAACTCTTTTGATTCTCCATTTGAAGCATCACTGACAGCTAAAAAATATAATTTGGTACCATGCCAAAATAACTGTGACTTTGTTATGAAAGGATATCAAGAAATTTTCCACAATCAAGGATGATTTTATCTCTTGCCAGCTGGTCTCATGCATTTCAAAAATGGTATACTTGAACTCATTTACTTAACTGTCTTCAATGAACATAGACAGGGCTGCGTAAGACAATGAGGTTAAATAACAACGACAGAAAGTTTATTCTCAGAATTTCTCCACAGATGTGCTAATTAAGCTTCAGTAGATTTAAGACATGACCTTACATAGGCAGAGCAGCTGGCAGATGACCACACAATTTTTAATGTCTTGTAGCCTGAATAATTGTGTTTCTAGAGCACAGCCGAACCAAATACAGAGGTAGAGAAGATGTGACTGTTTTCTGGAGATACAAAACAGTGGGGATAAAAAGGGATTATGCTATCTCACGGCTTACATATGCTCATGGATTTTATTGGTTTATTTACCTATTTTCAAAAATGTACAGTAGTTTAATCAATGGTAACATTTTGACTGCATTATTTTTACTTTGTGCAGGAAATTAATAACTTTTTTACAGATGTGACCAATGTAATGTGGATTTATAGAATAGCCTGTTATTTATGTTGTGACATGTAAGACACAAGAATTTGCAGGTGCTTGTCACAAACAAAATAAACAGATTTACTTTTTTTTCTAAATATCGAATTGACATGACAGCATGAAAACTGTAATAAACCAAAGGTTTTTAACCAGAAGCTGAATTCCATGACTGAAATTGTCTATTCAAGTGGCAAATACTATAGGCACAGTGGTAGCATCACCACATTGTAGAATGATAGAATAGCCAAGGCGGGAAGGGACCTTGAAAGATCCTCTGGTACAACATTTCATGGGAAAGAGAATCCGCATGAGATGATCTAGGCTCTGTCCAATGGCAGCTCAAAACTTTCAGTGATGCAGGCTCTACCACATCCCTGCTGATGGTCATTCCTTGGTCCAGTTAGTGACTATTCTTACTGCAAAAATTGTCTTTCCTACACCAAGGTAAAAGTGCTGGTGCATCTTCTACCCATTGTCCCTTGTCTTCCGCCTTGGGAAAACAGAGCCTCCATTTTCTTTTTAGCTCCCCTTGAAGTACTGGCAACTGTGATGAGATCCTTCCTGGTCCTTCCCCAGAGAGGAGATATCCAACAACTTCAGTCTTTCCTCTTTGTAGCTCTCCTTTAGACTTTCTCCAGTCTGTCCATGTCTTTCTTGAATTGTGGGGCCCAGTAACAGAGACAATACTCCAGGTGTGGCCTGACAAATGTTGAGTAGAGTCAAATGATCATATTTCTCCTCTTGCTTGAAACCAAATAAACACCATCCACTGCACTTCCCAGTAATGTAGCCTAAAGGTAGGTGTCTTAATCTCATATGTAATCTTGTGAAACTCTGCCACTGTTAAGCATAACTTAATCCAAAACCCAAGTGATATTCATTTATGTCACAACACTGTTAACTGTCATCTTTTTCAAACAAACAAACAAACAAAAAAAAAATCCCAAAACAACAAAAAGCCCAACTGTCTTTCCTTGATGACTTTCCTCAGAATTCCAGGTGACAGAGATAGGTCAGGTTGGATGGGGCTTTGAGAAACCTGGTCTAGTGGAAGGGGTTCCTGACAATGGCAGGGGTGGACCTGCACAATCTGGAAGGTCCCTTCCAACACAAACCATTCTGTGAGTGTTGGCTGTTGGTTTTTCAACCCCAGGAAAATGAAAGCTGGTCACATTCATTAGGAATGTCTAAGCTCACATCTGAAACAAGAGTAATATTTTTCAAATAAAGGTTTTCTAGAAGGAATTCCATCTGAAATTGAAACTTCACAGTATAGTAATTTCTACTGAACACATATGGAAATAAAAAAAAATATATATATAATATACAGATTCACACAAATCCATACAACTACTTGTGAAACTGACCTGAAGATTGGTTTTGTTTTGTTTTTGTAACTCAGTTCATGATTGCATATTGTACAGCAGTAAAAAATCCATCCCAACACAGACGATTTAATGGAGCACTCCCATCATGCAGGTATCACAAGAAGGAAAATAATTACACAGGACTGATATACCTTCTGTGAATTAGTGCAAGCTATGTTTGAGTTAGAGCACTATACACCTATGGAAAGATTATATCTTTCTGTGTGTATTGACTGGCTCCTCACTTTTTTTAAAAAGGGAATAAATAATACTTTCTACTCAGCTCATTTGAAGGAAGTTATACGAGTGTGCAGTTGTGAGCTTTGAATAACTTTATTGCTTCTGTTTCTCTGGCAATAAAACAATCTACTGTAATAGACCATTATATAAAAACTTTTTTGACAAGTGCTTTTTTGAAAATTGAGCAGTGGAAAATTTCTATGGGTTGCAGTTTCCCCTGGGAAGAAAAAATGATAGGAAATTCCTTTCAATCTTGTCAGCACAATAAAATACAGAATTTCATGTATACAAATAATGTGAAGAAATTACTGGAAAATGCAACCCAACTTGGATGTGTATAAAATTGAAAGAATCAATCAGAAATGCTTCTATCTTGATGTTCCAAAATAAATGCAAGCAATAAACCTTCCATTTTCAAATTAGTTCATGATAATAATACGTCTTTACTGAAGTCACATAAGGAAATAAATTATTTGGTATAAACACAGAGAGCAGCACAGAATGTGCAGTGTATCAGGATAAAATGTTTGTAGGAATTCATACTAACTGGGGGGTATTCCATAGTGAGAATTAATACAGAAAACAATCTACATTAAATTGTGTTAAGAAGTGAACAACAGACAAAATTGAGGCTGGTGGAGCCTGTTATCCCATTCTTATAGAAATAACACAATTTTCTTCCATTCTAAGCCTCCTACTACATCTTTAACTTATTGCAACATGGATCAGTCCCACTTAACATTCTAACAGATCCTTATATCATATTCATGTGAAGATATTCAAAACCTGGATATATCAGTCTAAAAGAAAACACTTTTCACAGATATATATTTACACTTTTCTTTCTCCATTGGTCTGTAACATCAGGTTCCACCCAAACGCACCATATAAGGTGCATTTTACCTATGTTATTTCTTTGTTCTCTTCCTTACCCCTAAACCCAGTTTTGTCCAATTCCAGACACGAATTTTTTGACTGATTATTACAGAGTGGTTTATAGTGTGGAGTCTACAGTGCCAGTTTTTGCCCCATTTCCTGCCTGCACTGCGCAGCCAGAATTTTTCTGTACTGATTATTGTGTTAGAGTCATAAATGTCTCATTCCACCTAGAGCAACTGCTTGCTCCTGCTATCTATATAAAGTTGAAGTTGTACCACATTAAGATAAAAGAAAAAAAAAAGTAATGGAATGACAGTCAGAAACTGTGTCTAAAACAGTACTTAATGCACCTACATTAAAATTGCAGACTTCAGGAACCAAGCTCATTTATAAAGTTACAGTCGTTATATTATATTGAGGTTAGACAAGAAATGGGATGGATATGGCCTGTAGTTCACTGATTGCAAACAGAATTACCTGACAAAAGAACCTAAGCAGGTATTTGAGGTATTTGAACTAAACGAGAAAGGGAACATTTTGCAATGTGTAATTTTTTTCTTTCTGTAGTTTTACGGTCTAATAATATCTTATGAAAAGACTTTGTGTCTGAGAGTTCTTCCAATCACAGCAACATGCAGAGTGGATTTGGATCAGGAGAGAGAAAGCACCCTCATAAGAAGTCATAAGAAGTCATAAGAAGAAGATAAAGCTGACATCTGCCTCATCATCGTCTGTTTACCACCCTGCTTTTCTAGACAAATAACCCTGGAAAAGAATTCTATCCATACCTTAAGGGCCAGGAAGGAGTCATCTTCTCACTCCAGCCCTGAATGAGAAGGCATGGTCAGCCATGGGAAGGATTTGGTGAGGGAAACATGGAAGGGAGGATGAGTGTTGGAGGGAGGGGCAGGTGGGTATGGTGGAGAGGCAGAGCTGCAGCATCTCTGCTGCCATTATAGAGAAACTGGGGATTAGGCGGAAATTAGCTATAACAAATTTGAATGTGACATTGTAAAGCAGAAGAGAAGGAGGGCAAACACTAGTAGGATCACAGTGGAAAATTCAAGGCTTTTGGACTAAGATGAGTTGGACTATGGAGGCAAGGACATAACTTACAGGAGGAGGGAAAAGTCATTATTTTCTCCCTGCAGACAGAAGAAAGCAATTGTGACCACCACAGGGTTTTTGCTTTTGTCCTGCCTTCCCGAGGCAGCAGAAAAGTGCTTTCTCCTATTCAGGATGTTAAAAAGTGGAAATCACAACATGAAAGAGAACAGTATATGCAGGAAAATATGATGCCTATTTACAGGTTCTGTTGGAATGTCAAATCTTCGTCTCTGTGAAATAGAAAAGAAGCCAGAAGATCCATGAGCAGGTTTGTACAGTCCTGCAGTCACCACTAAAAGAGAAACTGCTCTGTGTATGAAAACTACAGTCATGTTTGTGGGGGTTTTTTGTGAAAACTGGCTTCTCCAGAGCACCAATACTGAGGAAAGTTTTTATTCCTTTGTTGAAAACAAACAGTTAAAAAGGAAGATTCACTATCCCAAATGGGGCAAGCTGCAGGCAAACAGTAGTTCCTATCTCCCTCCTTCCACAGAGGCAAAAAAACCCCAACAAAAGTAACAAACAAAGCATAACCTAAACATATCTGACAATAATAATCAAGCCAGGGAGGAAAATAGATTTTGAGAAATGAGAAGAAGTGCATGCAACACTGTGAAAGATCTAAAATATTGTGACTTTCACAGAATTACAGGATCACACAATAGCTGAGGTAGGAAAGGGCCTCTGGAGGTCATGTGCTCAAATCTCACTGCTCTGGCAGGGCCACCTGAAACCCTGCCCAGCACTACAATGATTTCCAATCCCAACAGATATCAGCAGTGTTCAGGATGAAAGGGAACTGTAGTAAGAAAAGCAGAATATAATGCATAATTTTTGCATTAAGCAGGGTACATGATAACCTTCTATGATGAGGTGACTATTTTGGTTGATAAGAGGGAAGGAGGGACATTTTTTATTCAATATCTTGCTGGATGGCTTAAATGAGAATACCACTGTTTTTCTTAGTAAAGGTTGTTTGGAAAACTGGTGCACCATTTCTTGGTACACAGGTTTTTCTCATTGCAGGGTACAAAAGAGAATTAATAAGGACTGGCATCTTCCCAAAACAAAATGTATTACCACTTTTCAGTGTGAATTAAAGACATTTTATGAGTAAAATAATGATTTCAAGGGCTGAAGCTTTTGTCCCTGTGAATAGTCAATCTTAGGAAAGAAGTATGAAAGGGATAATGGTGCTGTCTGATTTCTAGAGAAGACAAATAAAATACCTAAAGAAAAGCTGGATGACTCATCATACAGCCTGGAGGTTTTTCTAAAGTATCCTGAAGACAAAAAAGAGAGTTTAGTCACTGTAGCCTCCCAGAGAAAGCAGAGATGTGAATATACAGGGTAAAGAAGAAAACACACACAATACCAACTGTACCAAACATGTCAGGGAATTTGGCAATACCAATTGCTTGTTTCTTTTTCCACAGAAATTCTTGGCTGAACTTGCTGTCTGAAAAAGATACCTTTGACACCTGTATTTCACTTATAATGATAGTTTAAATTGCAATAAAGATTTTGACAACTCTGATTTTCCTTTCTAGAGAGGAAAGGACTTTGTGAAATGAATCCAACTGGTGTTGAATCTGTGACAAAATACATTCAAATCTACATTCAGCCCTTACAGTAAATTATGGTAAACACAGACATTGCCAAACTGTGACTTTACACAGTTCTTATTCAAGAACTTTTGAATACGTGCACCTGAAATGTTTCATTATTTCATGTTTGTTCAAACAATGCAAAACATGATACATTGTTTGTGGATTAGACAGCATCACAGCCTTTCTTGGTAAGTAGCTATTAAAAGTGAGGGAGGAAATCCAGTATATAGATTTCTTCCATGTGGGGCATGAAAACAATAGAAAGATCATTTTAGCAGTGAGAAAACAGATGTCCAGATCAGATTTTCACCAATGGGCAGGAGTCTGAACTATTAAAGTATAATGAGTGAAAGGTTCTTTCAGCCCACACTGAGTCACCCCCATTATATCAAATACTAAGACAAAACAGAGATCATACCAAACCTCTGGGTTCTAACAAGCCCCTCTGAATCTGCAGTGTCAAGATTAACAAGCAGTCTACAGCAGAGAATCATATACCTGAAAAAACACTTGAACGAATTCATGCAAGTTAAACATCATAATAAAACTATAGCTTCTTTCTACTCCAGAGAAAAATGAGAGATGAAGTACTAAATGAATGAGATACGTGATGTGAAATGGCCCAAACAACTGCTGAAAGCCCAAGAATGACAATCAGTCATTTGTGTCCTGATGCCTAATGGAGGCATTGGAGTTCCATAAACTTCCTGAAGATGGAATAAAACCTTTCTAAAGAATGTTTAATTCTGCTAAAAGTTTTATTGCAGAGACGCTGTCATAATGTCACAAATACTCCTTGGAAATACCAGCACAGTACCAGAGGAATTTTGTCTTCCAAAAGCATATGCTTTTAGTCATCTATCCAGTGATTAGGAGTTTAGTCTTCATGGTTGCTACTTCCACAAATACAGTTGAATGAAATTCTGCCTTTCAAAATCAAAAAGAATAATAAATGGTTAGGGTTGGAAGAGATGTCAAAGATCATTTGGTTCCAGCTTTCCTACCACTGTCAGGGGTGCCACACTCTAGATCAGGTTGCTCAGGGCCCCATAAAATCCCATCCAACCTTGAACACTTCCAGATATGGAGCTCCATAGCATCTCTGGGCAATTTATTCCAGTGTTTTACCACCCTCTGGGCAAACAGTTTCTTCCTAACATCTAAGCTAAACGTCACTCTTTCAGTTTGAAACTGCTGTCCCTTGTCCTGTCACTACTGCACGTACAAAAAAACCCTCTCCCCACTTTTTACAAGCTTTTTACATTACATCCAGTACTGGATGCAGTATTCCAGGTGGGGTCTCCCAAGAGCAGAGGCCCCTCTCTGGTGGCCACGCTGATGCAGCCCAGGACATGCTTGGCTCTCTAGGCTATGGCAGATTTCTCTTCTGATGCTTTATCTTCAGTGATGCCACAAGTGCCAAGAAAGATACTGACAATATTATTGCTCTCTCAGGAGGAGAACAGGATTATCAAAAGTAATTTCACACGTATGTAGACTGCAGCTTTTGTCCCACATAATCTAATTTTAGCAGATAATTGTGGTTCAAGGTAAAGGAAGATCATACAAGTCTGTGATTACCAAGATTTTTCAAAACAGAAAAAAAAGATAAGGAGACTTTTTTTTGTTAATTTAATATCTCACAGAAAATAACATAGTAGACCTATTTGTACTATGACAAAAGAATTTCGTCTTTTCTGTGAAGATTAATAATTAATTAAAGACAGGTTCTGGTACATAATAAATGTACTATCAGAATTCCTCATATCTATGGAATGAAAAAAAAAGTGTCTGCCAGAGAAAAATGAGATATAGTTGGTTCTGATTATAAGCAGGTATCTCCAGAAAAATGAGGGGAAAAAAAGAAGAAAATTTAATTAATTTAATTGCCAAGCATCAAAATTATTTCAATGTGACAATAAGACTAAAATATAAGGCACACCTGAAAAAAAAAGTTATACATTTTCTATAAAGCATGAGACCACTGAAAAAACTAATATGTGTATTTTATTCAGAAATAAGAGGGAAATGTGCTAAAGATCTTGCAAGCTCATATCTAAATGTGCAGCATGCAAGCAGATCTCATCCAGCTTCAGACTGCAAATGGGAAACAATTGGCCTTCATTTCCTGGTTATTTACAGAACAGCTGGAGGCATACTCACTTATTAAAACTAAAAAGTGTTTAACATTTCAAACCACTCTAATTTAAAACATGAGGTCTGAAATAAACTGTAAAATATTAATGAAATGCTTTTAAATATCTTTTCTTCAAAGGGGGTGGTGGTGGAATTTCCTCACTGACATAATGTTCCAAGTAACTGTGAACCTTACAAAATATTCACTGGAATTTCTGCATACAAGCAGGAAAGCAGCATCTGACCACTTCATTGGAATATTTGTGGTGGAATCAAGATATTTGGAGTGAATTTAGCAGTCTAGTGATGTCTATAGTGTTAATGTCTGCATTCAACCATGTGTCCTTTGAATTCCTTTTTAGGCAATAGATACGGTCACTTATGTGAGTCATCTGACCAACTGTGGGATTTAATAAGTCACATCTTAGGTGTATAAACTGTACTGTATAATCTATAAACAGATTTCAGGGCCCTGATATCGTATAAAGATATTTACATGGAAACTTCATAGAGTGTGTTCAGAAGGGGCCCTTAGGATCTCTGCTATAGTCATCTCTCCTGACCCTCTACTTCCTTTTAGGCCTCAGGAGCCACCAAAAATATAGGGGAAGAATGTGTTAAGAGGTTGTTTTTCTTTTTTAAACCCCCATTTTCATGGGAAATCTCTGTGCTACATAAGCACTGGGATGTGGTTGAATATGAAGGTGCCATTTGTCAGACCATGCAGGCAGGAAGATGATTCCCTTTATCCATAGGCAGAGCCATTTTTTTGTAAAGTGTCAGCAAAGCCAGGCACAGAGTTGGCTGACATTGGTGAGAAGTAGCAGGGTGGGGAGGACACACTTCAATTGCAAGTGAAACTAGTTTGGCTTTCTGTAGAAAATACAGAGGGTTACAGCCTGTCCCCCTCACAGTTCTGAGATCTAGACAGATCATAAATCAAAGCAGACATGGAAAGTTTGGGTGCCTCCAGATTCCTGTTTAAGACTGATTAAGTATATATTGAATGGTTTGGAAACAACTAGAAAAGAGGTGTTGAGTCTTCAATCCAGGATCATTAAATCGTTAAGTTAGGAAAAAATTCTAAGATCATTGAGCCCAACTAATGTCCACCACAATATTGACCACTAAACCATGTCCCCAAATGCTATTTCAGCATTACAAGGGTCAGTATATCCTTCTGGTCTGGTTCATGGTGGCACCTCTTTTGTCATAAGCTCCAAGTGAAATCTTCCAAGAATATTGTCCTGACTTTGAGACAACTGACCTAGTATAGTCTTGTGTTTGGAGAAACAAATCTCTTGTATGACTGGAAGAAAAGTTACAATTTCTTGGAAGTAAGGTGGTGAATTTTCATTGGGACCAATAATAATATTGAAACAAGCTCCTGAAACAGCTTTGGGGTGACAAAGCAAGACAGCAAAGAGAACCCCACAGGCAGCTGTAACAGTGACGGTGATGGAGCTCAAGGGAAATACTGGCAATGTCTGACACAAAGTGGCTATCCAGGTTATGTTTTGGGGGACAGTCCTAGGTACCAGTAAGCATGCTATAGGCAGCACAGGATCACAATGCAAGACTTCTGAATCTTCTGGATCTAGATCTTCTATACATTTGCAGTGCTAGAACTAAAATAATCTCTGGAAAAACTGGACATGTCTCACAATCTGTGTTGACTGGACACAGAGATAGCACTGGAAGGATAAATATTTAAGACCATTGTTTTTTCTTCAATTCCATTTTATATGTCAAGGAAGATTTACATAATGCTGTTTTTAAAGGAAACAGAATTTTGAAAAGCACATTGCCAATTTATGCCAAATTGGTGACAAGTTGTAAGTCTAAATGAACTACTCCTGACAGCAGACATCTGAACATGCAAAGAGGTATCAGACTATGCTTATTTGAACTCTTCAAAAGAGACTACAAATAAAGGAACAGGCAACCTGTTGATTCAATACTTTACTTAAATAAAGACTTTGGACAAATAGCAGCTTCTGCAAACAGAATTCTGTAATAAAATGCAATGTTACTCTTCTGGCCTAGTACTGCTGCTTTTGAAAAATGAAGAAAGACTTCAATCCATAGACAAGAATAACTATGATGTGTGCTTTTATTGTGGCTAAAGGAAAGAATTTGGAAATAAGGAGAAAATATATCAGTACCACAAGATCTAGCAAATGGAAAACAGTGATAGAAATATAATTGGAAAGAAACACTCAGTAGCATGTCAAAACATTCAGCTTTATTGTTTGGATGTAGAGATCTCTACCATACCACCAAAGAAGCTTTGACTGACATTATTTTCACTGACATTTTTTTGAATGAAAAAACTACAAGAACGTGATGGACAACAGGAGGCTGGAGGAGCTTTTCTCCCGTGTGTCCAAGCATTTGCACTGGTCTTTTAAGAACCAATAATAACCTTTGATAACTGTAAAATATGTACAAGGAAACTGCATTGCTTTTTCATGATGTAGAAAAATTATTCTTTTTAGAGAAAAATATGTTTTTGAGAATTTAGTTCCAATGCATGCTGACTTTGCACAAAATGAATAATGGAGTCATAATTATTCTAAAGACAGATGTTTGACTGTGTTGATGCATTACACACAGCAGAAGTTCAATTTTTGGCAAAACAAATCAGAAATCTCTTGAGGCATTATTTATAAGACATTGTAAATGTTGAAAACTAGCCCACAAACAAGTGAGGTAGGTGGAATCTTGTTTACCTCATAAGAATTAGCTAATATTTGGTTTAATTACATATTAATCAACAGAGATGAGAAATGGACACAGACATGTCATTCATTTAACATAGTCCAGCAATATTAAGAACCTGATAGAAAAATGCAGAAAAAAAGAATATGCAGACAAAAATATTCTGTTCTGCTTTCCATAAGTTTTGCAGCTATCTTCTATGAAATAAGTCAGAAAAAAACAAGAAAAATGTTAAAAGTATATGGTTTCTTTTTATAAAAATACACTCATCAGGATAGCAGGATATTCAGCTTAATTATGAGGCTAAAGACTTGACTATCAAAAGAGAGTATAAAATATGTTTGGCTGTACTATTTTCAGACAAACTGAAATCTTTATTTTGACACCTGCTTCTTATCTGCAGAAATTTCATCTATGCCAAGAAAAATGTACATAACACAATTACAATGTACAAAGAAAAGAGCTTAGAGAAAAGGCTGATACCTCTCACTGAAAATTGTTGCACACTGATCTCCAGCCTATCTCCAGTGACAGGCATTGATAAGGACAGTATAAACCCTCGATTAGCCACATCATTCAAGAGTCAAGCAGAGCTACCTCTTGGTTACATAAACCACATGAGCCAATGGCAACTGAAGAGGAAGGTCCTGGAGCAACAGGAGAGGTGTCCATAAATTCTTCCCAGGGATGTTCCTTGAGAGTAATCCAAAGGGGAAGTCATGAGCTTAATAATGCGGTAGTGGTGCAGGATGTCCAAAAGAACCCCTCTACACGTCTTGTCTGAAGCATGGAACCATGGACATCCTACCCTTATGCAGGAATGTGGTCAATGCTGGGCACATGGCATACATCAGTGAAGCAAAATCAAGTTTCAGACACACCCTTTGCTTGATAATGACTGAGATTTGACATAACAAAACAAACCAAAAAGCCCATGGGTTTAGATTTTTCTACAATTTTAAGATTTCCCCTGTGGAATCAGGAAGGCTATCAGAAATGAGCATCTATCAGCACAAATAGAGCTAATCTCTTGGAATTCATCCAAGAGCAAACCACTCCACCTCTTCTGGAATGACACATACAGGACAGGCTGAAGGTGGAAGTATTTTTATGGCATTGTGCAGCAGAAACAAATCAAAGAGGCAGATTGCTTTGATTTCTCAAGCTATAAGGGAAGTGAAAGATTACTCTGAACATATTGAAAACATAAAAAGAGCACTAACCTGCATGTAAGGCATTTAACTTTATAGCACGTGCATAAAGCTGTGATACAGCTCAGATCACTGATTAGCAATTTTACTATAAAACCACATACATAATTTTCTCCATCCCTATTAAAAAATACCTTTTTTAGGGGAAAATTGCACTTCACTGAAAAAATAAAACATGTTTTAGGGAAAACAACATCAGAGAAGGCTTTTTGGTAATTCTGACTTGAAGAAGTAAGGGAAAATGCTGGGTTGTGTGTATAGATGCAAGATATATCCTCAAATCCTGGAAATCACCATTGCAAAGACCGATTATATGACTTTGTGGCTTCCAGATTGTGTGTAGGAGATCATGAAGAAAAATGTTTCTAAATGGTTTGACCTAAGAGAAAATGTGTATATTGCAAGGCCAGCAAAATAAATGTTTAGTCGCAAAGTCAAAAAATATTTCTCTATTTGCAGACACCTGCCATAAATATTCTGTGTCTGGTGAAAAGGAAAAGAATTCTGAAAGAGAAAGCAGATCAATTCTTTACTGATAATATATATTAGGTTTATCAAAGAGAAAAAATATATATTTAGACATTTTGTTAATCAGAGATATTATTTAGGGTAATGATTTGCTAATCAGAGATACTAATTTTGTAACTGATTAAATGAAAAATAATATTTGCTTTCATATGAAACTGTCTGCTTAATATTTATATGTATTCTGGTATGATGAAGATCAAAGGACAGAACCCACTGATGAAAAAATCATATAAATTTGAGCAGAAGCCAGTTTTCATCATTCAAATGCTTGCAGGAAAGGAAGATTAGAATGAATACAATAAGTGAGGAAGCACACATGGCCTGTCTTTGCCCTTGGCCCTAGTGGATACATATAGTGTTCTCTTTGGAAAAGAGAAATACTTACTTCTGTGGTTTTAAATGAAAATAATTATTGGATGGACATCTTAACCATGGGTGGAAAGAGTTCATAATAAATTAGATTGCTGTAATATCATAAGTATCCAGAAAAAAAAAGTTAAATGGTGCTAACATCGTAGTGTGTCAATCCTTTATCTATGCAGTGTTTGTCCAGAATAAATCCTTTTGTGAACAATTTCTGCATTTCACATAATACTTTGATATAAAACTGTTACAGAACCATCATTCAGAAAGCAGGAAAAATGACAAAAATTCAGAAAGTTTATCAACATTGCAGCCCTTCAGCACTACATGAAACATCAGCAAAAGCCTGTTACTGTAATAATAGTGACAGTGGCCTCATATACCGTATATAAATTTTTTATTGTACAAATAGTTAAAAAAATATGGCAATCATTATGTGATTATCATAAAATTTTTGGTCTCCTTGTGTTAAAATGGCTGGAGAAATAGAAATGCTTTGCTGTACAGTTCACTCTTGGTTAAACTGATCAGGGACCTGGTGTCTGCTCAGACTTTTGTAACCTTTTTAAGTGCTTTGATCTAAAACATATCATCAAACCAACCATCTTGCCTCAAAGCATCATACGTGCAAATAGCAGCAATAATTTTTACAGCACTAATGAAAAATGCCAAAGGCTGCCTGTACACACATTTTTTAAATAAATTACCTGATTCTTTTCATTGTAGCAAAAAAAATTTCTTTAGCAGAACTCTTTGGGAGAAAATTACTTATATGCAGTTTCAGAACAAGTTCTCTTTAAGCAGCCTTTCAAACAGAAATGTGTGGAAATAATTCAGTAAAGAACCATGAAAACCATCATCCCATACAAGAGCAGATTACTGAAGCTTCAAGTAAATAGGTTTCAAAAGGTTCAGTGTTCTGTGCTCACTGCTTTGACTGCAGAGACAGGATTTTTTATAATCAGTCTAAAATATCATATATTGTATCAGTTTTCAAATGATGGAAAATAAGACACTGGGAACTATTTCCCTCTTTACTCCCTAGATAATATAAAAATCCCTCAAGCAGACTGTTGGTCCCTTCATAAATACAGTAATCCAGAAGGGAACTTGGCAAAACCAGCCATCCCTGAACAAGTTGCTTATTTCATTTGTAAATATTTCAAACTATTTCTCTAATTTTACTTTGTTCTTGCTTTGTTCTTGAGGCATATAAGTAAATCCATTATTAAAAGCTATATTTTTAGGAAGTAAACCAGTGGAAGGAAAAATAAAAACAAGAGAATAGATCCATTAGATTTTGTTCAGTAAAATACCTTGACCCTGAAAATGGATGTTCTAACCCTGCAGGTCATAGGCTTGCTTTCTGTGTAATGACAAAGATGGTAGTCATTATGTTTACAAAGGATTAGTAATTACACTTGTTGGCTTTGCTTAATACATAACAATTAGAACCTCATGCTCAATAGTTTTTCTCTGTTTAACCACCTTTCACAGTATCCATTCAAAGTAATACATAGTATGGGGACTAAAATGTACCACAAAATTGTTCTGTCTCGTATTATTAAGCCCTTTCAGTCAAAGTGGGAAACCAAAGAAAGCTTGTTTTCCTTGCCCCAGTAGGCCCTGTTTTGTGATCTTTTTTGTGGGTTTTTGCAGTTGCCAGGATTCATAAAATACAGTCTTCTACATTCCTGTTGTGAGAAGTTTCAACAAAGAGAAAAAAATTACTTCAAGTAGCTGGTAATGAAAATATATACTAAGAAGCTGTTTAAAAAAACACACTCAGAAGTTTTAAAATGAAAAGTGAAAATCTTATCACATCTGGGTCAAGTCCAGGTCCATTGAAATGTGACTGAGAGCTGTTACAATCTGTGTGAAATGAACCAACTCTTATGAACATGGATTCCACTCACAAAAATGTCCTTGTTTGCTCTAGAGATGTCCTGAAAATCCACTCAGTGCTAACCCAGGTCAACAACTATTGCAAACAGTAACTGATGCTGCTTGAAACTCCAGCAGCTAGGGACAAGCTTGTGAAAACATCTACAAGTTCACTGACAAGGGAGGGCTGTGTAGAGAAATAGAGCAGCAGGGCTGTTCAGAGTCTCAGCTGTTTTCTGTGCAAGAAGGCACCTTGCAATTGCTCCAAACCAGTCTGCACAATGAAGGAACAACAGTCTGTAGATGGCCCCTTGCCCGGCAGGGCCAGCAATCCCAGCATTTCCAAACCACACTGTAACCAAGGACAATGTCCAAGGAGACCCTACCAAGCACCTCCTGCTTCAGTTACAGCTGGAAATCTGGAGCCCCTGGTCCAGCTTGCTGCTGAAGTTGTAATAATCCACACAGAGCAAAGAACGCAACTGAGCTAATTCAGCATCATCTCACCCCTTCCAAATGGAAACACTGAAATTTAAAGTAAAATTTCTACAGATGAAAAGTTTGGGAGATTTAAATCAATGTGAGGGTTGAGGGAAGTCATCCAAAGTTTTAACTCACCACCCTCGAAAGTTTGAGGCCTTTGCAGTGTGATTTTTTAATGAGATAAAATATATTATTACTACTGTATTATCTGAATTTATTTTATTTAGGTTTGTTATGTACTGTACATGATAATATTAAATATTTGTAAAAAGAAAATTTTACTTTTGAAAAAAATGAAAAAAATTTATGCTAATATTTTTCCTCTATAAAAAAGCATTGCCTAAATTAACACATTCTTATAACATATTTTCTGTTTTCATGGTGCTGGTTTTCCCTTTGAAAAAGGTTTATATAAAATGTTTAGAATATTCTTAAGAATTCAAGAGAATTACAAATTTACAAAGAAGGATTTTATCAACATTGGGGTTTGCTCACAGCATAAATGAACTTGTAAAAAAACCAACATGCTTTAGAAATTATAGTTTGGATTCCTAAGCTGTGATATCTAAGCTGTAAACCCATCCTTTAATTATTTACCCAACATATTCATATATTCTACAGTTTTTTATACCACAACAAGTGCTGAACTTCAAATACATGCCAAGATCAGTCAAAAAGGCAGCATGAGAAATGTTTCTGCCCTGTCTCTTAAGAAATAATTTTTACATTATTGCCTCTTAATAAGATGATTTTAGTAGATTTTTAAATGTGATTTTTTTTTTCCTGGATGGGAGACAATCTAAGTCATAAACGGAAATTTTCTGTCCAAAGCCTGGGCCAAGATACAAAATTATGTTTCTGGTATTTTTTCAGGTGTCTTTATTGCAGAATAATCATAATCATAAATCATAAATATAGAGTTTAAAAAGATACCTCACATTTTAGAGACAATAGTGCACTGTCCTGAATGGGGTATACATTGACCTAATAGGTGAATTTTATGATTGAGTGACAGTGGTGCAGTCTCTTCCAGATTAATGTGCATTGATATCATGAATAGAAAATATTTTTGCATATTTTAAAGTAAGAAAACCTTTCTTTGAATAAGATATTTTCAAAGACACTCAGGCTGAGAAACTATGACATTTTCTCTGCTCCCTGCCCAGTTTAGTTACTCTCCAGTAGATTCAAAAGAAAGCTACAATGGATTTCCAGATCTTGTTGATTTAAGCTGGAAAGTCCCTCATTACCTTCAAATTATACAGCCTCTAGAGCTCTTAGTAACACAATTGTTATGGCACAAAGGCCTAAAGATACCAACACGGCAGCAATTGTAAGATGCAGTAACCTTTATGAGACTGCTATAGCTAGGAAAAGAAAGGAAAAATATTCTGATGTGCCAACTTTTCCTTAAATCTCTTTCTTGGCTTTCTTGTCTATTATTTTTCCACATAGACTATCCAACTTAATGGAAAGTGCTTCACCTCTTACAAATGTTGCCTAGCTGGTAGTGTAGTTACTTCTTAAGTTACAAGCAAAGCCCTGGCTGTCTACAACTAAATAATCCAGATGTTGCTATAAGTTTCAATCAGAGTCCTGCCTGCATAAATCTCATCTCTTTGACTCATCTTGCCTTCAGCTTTGCAATATAAAGAGCAGTTTGGCCATACAGAGCTGTGACTCTGTGTAATTGCTGCAAAACGCTTCAAAGACAGCTTATATAATTTCATATGATTTTAGTGAATAATTAAACAGCTTTTCCTTATAAAATAGGTCCATTTGTAACAATATTGGTGGAAGACTTCTCTCAATTGACTTCAGTTTTCAGGTAGATTTGGGCCTGTTTAACCTTCTTTTGAGTTCTCACACTTTCTCAGGTTGTCCAGTCAACATCACAAACATTAACTGGTCATTTGCAAATGGCAGATAAAATGTAACTGGGAAGATGAAAATATGTATGTGGAGCCTGAAAGAAAATATGCATTTTAACTACCCTTTTTTAATTCAGCTTTACTAAGATCTCCAGTCAATCAATAATTTTGAATCTCATATTTTAAGACCTGTAAAATCTGGCAGAAATATTTTTAACATAGTGCATATCACCCTTGAGACTGTAATGTGTGGGAGCTGGAACTGACTAGTCGTGTTTAAAAAAAGCATTTGCAAAAACCTCCAGTACTAAAATATTTATGGTCTTCCCTCATTTAGAATATGAAAAGCATTTCAATCCAACTTCCTTAGTACTTTGCAGCTTTTGATGAGTTACTGAAACATAGAAGATAAAAATAATATAAAATTAAAATTGAGGTGAAACTCAAATAGTTGTTCATTCTACCGAATGTATGAAAAGCCTTGAATGAGTTTTTTTTAAGGAAATTTGCTAGAGATCTGAAAACTCAAGTTTTTTGGAGAATACTGCTTTTGAAAGAAGGGTGAGTTATGTGCCTCTGAGTAGCATTCTTCCCTAAGTCTCTGGTTTAGATATTGGTGAGAACACAAACAAATTTTGGTAAAGCAAAGCATTATTTGCTTAACTCCACCAAAGTATCATAAACTAGTCAGTGTCTGTACAGAAGCACTGAAGAATTAGGGGTCTGTTTTATGCTGTGGAAGACAGTCTTGAAACATTCACTCTTTCAGCAACATGGAGTGTATTATTTTTTTATCTATAATTTTCTGTAAAAAGTAAAAGTTTATCATCAAGCTGTGTCTTTAATATACAGCCTTCCTCAGAGAGGACTTCTAATCCAGTCCAGAGAATAGGTTTTGGTCAGCCTGAAGGTAGCAGTTTGGCCTCAAATGAAGTACTAAAGCAGAACAGAGTAAGAACATTATCATATGGTTTTTCCATAAAAATGAAAAAGTAGCCTCTCCAGAGGCTTTTAAGCTCTCCAGACATTTTTAAAAATATTGGAAAGCTAAAACAGAGATGTGCTAAGAAACTTTCAGGATGTTCAACTTTGAGTGATATTCTGAAAAGCTCAGGTATTTCTCTGTTTCCCCAACAATTCACTACATTAACACTGCCCAGTAAGTGCAATCTACAGAGAATTTAATCTATTTGCATTGTCTCTAGCAAGAAATGTGGAAGGAGACACCAGGCTTGAGAGAAGACATCTTATACGGAGTAAGGAATCCAAGTCTACTTTACACAAGAACCATTCTGGACAATCTCTTTTGTTCCAGATTAATTGTTACCAAAATCTGTTCTTCAAAAATATCTTTGCAAGCATTAACACTGAGTTCTCACTAGCTAGCCAAAAGTCATAAACATTTAAAGATAGTTGGTAGAGTCCTTTCTCTAAATCTCTAGCAAGTGTCCTCTGATGTGTTTTCTGTCTCTTGAAAATCCTCAGTGAGTACACCTGAGGTGTCTTTAGCCATTGTTGGTTTGGGGATCTTTGTTTTGCTGTACTGTTTTGTTTGTTTTGGTTTTTTTCCTTAATATTTGTTTATTCACCTTTGACTGCTATATAGCATTTAATTGGATAAATTAAAAACTGCCATCTGGTATTAGTAAGATAGATGATTAGATAGATAGATAGATAGATAGATAGATAGATAGATAGATAGATAGATAGATAGATAGATAGATAGATAGATAGATAGATAGATAGATAGATAGATAGATAGATAGATAGATAGATAGATAGATAGATAGATAGATAGATAGATAGATAGATAGATAGATAGATAGATAGATAGATAGATAGATAGATAGATAGATAGATAGATAGATAGATAGATAGATAGATAGATAGATAGATAGATAGATAGATAGATAGATAGATAGATAGATAGATAGATAGATAGATAGATAGATAGATAGATAGATAGATAGATAGATAGATAGATAGATAGATAGATAGATAGATAGATAGATAGATAGATAGATAGATAGATAGATAGATAGATAGATAGATAGATAGATAGATAGATAGATAGATAGATAGATAGATAGATAGATAGATAGATAGATAGATAGATAGATAGATAGATAGATAGATAGATAGATAGATAGATAGATAGATAGATAGATAGATAGATAGATAGATAGATAGATAGATAGATAGATAGATAGATAGAAAAATAAGGAAAGAGTAGAGAGACCTTTCATTTCATTGTTTCAAAAATATAATTCTATTTTATATTATCTCAGAAACAGACGAAATGTGCACATTTTCTTTCCTACTAGATATATAACTCTTGATAAAGAAATGCTGGACAGCTTTGTGATTATTCCTTTTTCTTTAACTTTTTCAATCTTTACTAACATTCAGTCTTGCAGCTGTTCAAGTTTAGTCACTTCATTTGTTGCTAATGTGAACATCAAATACATGATCAGAACCTTCATTCAAGCATGTATACATGGCTTTATATACACAAAATAATAATGCAAATATACTGAGCAGGAAGAGATTTACAAACTCAAACAGGTGTGCAACTTTACTTTGCCTGAACATCTGTTAGGATTGTTAAAATTACATGAAAATTAGATACAGACTGTGTATTTTGTTTGCATATGCAAAATCTGTAGCACTTTGAGATGCAGCTTTAATGGGTTATAAACCATGAAGGAATGGAAGACATTACAGGCAGACCCATGAATATCTGCATACACATAAATAAATATGTGTGTATATATAGATGACATAAAAACTGGTTTTGCCTTTCCCCTTATTAACCTGAATAGAAAATAGAGTTGAAAATACTCTGTCTTTCGGGGGCGGGGGGGGAGAGTATTTTTAAGGTACTTAAATGCTTAAATTTGCTTCAGTAACTAATATAATTAAGGGGAAATTGTAAAGAAAATTACCCTCTCATTCTGTTAATTTAGTATCAGAAAGAGATCTTCTGCTCTCATGTTGGAGATCCACAGAACAGAGGCACCATCTGAACAGTCACTGAAGGCTGCTTTCATAGGCATTGGGCAGAGACAAGGTTCAGCAAAACTGGGTTCAAATTCAGCTAAACTGGGTTCAAATTCAGCTTCATACTGTGTTTTTCTCTACAAGCAACTTTTAGACAAGTAGCTTTCAAATGGATGTCTAATGAAGAACTGTAGCCTTCCATATTTGCCTTCTACCAACTCACTTTTTTTTTTTTTTCTGGAAGACAAAATGGTATTTGAAGTAATCTAAATGACAAGAACTAATTGCCTGGTGAACAGAGTTTACACTGTTTCTGGCATGGAAATATTTGAAAACTTTATGTTGCTGGGTTTTTTTACAGAAACTAGAGACAAGATCACTGTGCCATCATTAAAATCAGTTCTGTTGAAAAATCAAATAGCTTTCTCATGGTGGTTCTGTATTCAACTTCATGAAACTTAGAGGAAGATTCTGCTTTTCCAGCACAGTCTTGGACAATTTAAGACGAGGTGCCCAAAATCTTCAAACTTGCCTTGACGCTTCACCTAAATCAATAAAAATGTTTAGCATTCATTTAATTTGGATTTTAAGAGTGCTTTTGCTCATCATGGCCCTGCTCAGAATAAGGTAGCCTTTAGTCCACACAGCTCCTTTCTAAGCTCTCTGTGGAGAGGCTATTCAGCCATTTACAAAAATACTCAAATCTTTGTAACAGGCAACAAATATTTCTGTGCATGCTTTTGTAACTATCACAGAATAAAAGACTGTGGAGAGAGGTTTGTTTTTAAAGCTTTTATATATCAGTATGCTTTTTAAACTATTTATATGAGGTTTACTTTTCTAACAGGAGAACACTGGAATAAAACAGTTATGGGGGAATTTTTTTACCGATATTACAGTGTAATCACTTACATAAATGGGATGCTTGATTTAAAAACAAATTTCTTTGATTTATTACAGAGACAGCAGCTTTGGAAAAAACCCACCCAACAACCCACATAGAAATCTCACTTACTTTTCCCAGAAAATTTATTTTCTTACAGAATAAAAGAAAAATTACAAAACAAAATGAAGGGAAAGAAGTCAAATTCAAAAGCTCTTTCATATCCTCTGGCTTCTTAGCTGCATTCTAGTTCTGCAAGGAGATATAGCGCTCTTTCTTATTAGCTGGCACTGCAAGAATTTAAGTGACCCGGCAGTCAACATTTCCCACTGTGGCAGAAACAATTTTGTAATTGTCCTGTGAATTAGGGAAGTGAACTCTAGGAGGATTCTTGCATCGAGTATTTTCTTGGGCAATGATGTGGAAATAATAGATTTAATGAGAACAGTGTAACGATGTGGAATACAATTTCATTCTTGAGTAAATTTCACAACTTTTCCAACCAGAAAGTGGATTAACGTAAAGCATTAAGCAGGGAACTAACCTGGGGATCCTGTGGCTAAACACAAATAACTGAATAGCCAGATTTGCATTTCAGCAGACATGGACGCAACACAGGAAAAAATAAACAGGAAACCGTGAAGTGGTTAGAGGCAGAAACAACAGCATTTTTCACATGCTGTGGGATTCATTCATGTTACTACCCCTCTAGTGACAATGAAAATTGCTTGATAGGATCTGAACCCCCCCCTGAAAAACTGTACCTCAACATGTGCAGTAATAAACTAGGAATTATCCCTTTATAAAGGCTGTACCCTAGGAGGACCTGTACTCCAATTACCCAGCAGTGGCCGGGTGAGTGGGGTGTACCGAAAGGTTAAACATAAAGAATCACTGAGTGCCTGCCCTCTGCTGTTACCTCAGTCACACTGGGACAATATTCCTACTCTTGCTGTACATGTGCATTAGTCATTGCAGGGAAGTGCCAAAGACTCAGCAAGAAGTATTCACAGGGAAATTCAGGAATGGAGCTATCCATAATGAAGGCGTGGCTCTGCACTATGGTTGTTCTGCCTTACATGGGGAGATACTGATTGTCCCCCCATGAAATCTATAAAGGGTGAAACAAATGCCCTCATAGCAGCAGATTCCAGGGCTGTGACCCTTTTCCTTGCCACCTGCAAGTGCCCTGTCTTCTGTCAACCTCTCTGGCAACATCCCACACCAGGGATTAGGAGCCAGGCTGGTTTCCTAAGCAGTTTATGCAATTCATCTTATCCCTTATCAGGCCATGCAAATGGGAGAAGCAGGGACAGGCAAGGCTGAGGCTTACTGTCCTGTGTTGTTCCTTGGCTGCACACCCTGGACTGGGAAGGAATGTTGTGTACCAGGTATTGCATGGAGAAACATTGGTTTCTGAAGCTCAGGCTTCTTCTCTGTGCAACTTTGTGACCTCAACAGCAGATGAATATCCGGGAAGGTGACCAGAAAATGAACTAGAAAAATGGGGAGGAGGCATCTGAACTTCTCAGTCCTCCAGTCGGGCACTCATTTCATATGTGATAGCCAGCAAGATAAGAGTCCTTTACCTGGTTTACAGGTGCCCAGACAGCAGTGACAATGGAGATATATGTCTACATATTCCCATTAATTAGGTTAACATTTGGGCCATGTTGATTTGAATAAGGTACAAAACCAGAAGACATAGCTCTAATTTTGGTGTGTTCTACTGAGAGCAAGGAATTGGATGGGGAAATACACACAATAAGCCACAGTTGTTTCAAGATTACTGCAGAAATCTTGTTTTGAACAGCTCTAGAAATTGGCATGTGTTAGTTTCATCTTGGTTGTTATGCTCCACAAGATAATGCCCATGACAGCCTGATCATATTTCTTTGGGAGAATTCTAATAAAAGAGCTCAGGTCTTTTTATTCAGTGTAGTTCCTTTTAATTATTATTTTTACAGCTGTCTGTCTGTATACTGCAATGAAATTGTACTTAGGATGTAAACCTTGTCATACTGGGTCCAGTAGAAAAGTTTCAGTAAGTAACTTCTTGGAGTTGCTGAGGATGCTTGGGCCTCTCAGCCCTAAGTCTCCAAAAAAAAAAAAGTAAAACTGCAGGACAGTAACACGAGAAAATTGTCCCTTCTCTGGAAACAATAAAGTTAAATGTTCTAAAACAGATTTTCAGACTTATTGTCCTACATGACAGGAACACTCTGAAGGTAGGTGGGAAAAAAGTAATTCTACCTTTGCATGCTGGGAATAAATTTATTGACCTTTCAAGTATGAAAGACTGATTTTTACAAGGACATATAGTGGTAAGATATGGGGTATTGGCTTCAATATGAAAGATGCTGTGTTTAGACTAGATATTGGGAAGAAATTCTTTACTGTGGGGGTTGTGCAAAAGAAGAACTGACACAGGTTGCACACAGAAGTTTTGACTGCCTCATCGCTGGAAGTGTTCAAGGCCAGGTTCAATGGTGCTTTAAGCAACCTGTCTAGTGGAAGGTGTGTCTGCCCATGGCAGGAGGTTGGAACTCTGTTATTTAAGGTCTCTTCTAACCCAAATCAGTCCATGACTATATGCTTTATGGGTAGATAGAAAGAGTTTTGAAATTCTAGCTGCTTGTCAAGTCCTTCCTGTCATCTGCTTCAACATATTCTAAAGCTGATGCCAACAATCAAAAAAGTCAGAAGATCAAGAGCAGCTGAGAAGGAGTCAGACTACATTAGCAATCTGCCGCCAAACCACATTGCTCTTGATTCAAGAGAGGAGGCAATGCACAGACCCTCCCTTGAACCACTGTCATAGCAAATGCTGTGACATTTAGTACACTTTGAATGCTTTAACTTTGCCTGTGATCAAAGCCTGATTTAAAAAAATAGCTCTTATTTACTCCAGATATTTCTTCCTTTTGTTTAGTGCTGTCAGTCAGGGTACACACTGATGGGACTGCCTAGACAACACACAGCACAGCCCTTACAGATGTTCAAGTTTCTTCTGGCAAATCAGTGGTATATGCAGGAGAATCAAAGGCATTTAACTAGAATGAAACTCTTTTTGAAAACCCCTGAGATTTGTATAAGGAAACTCTTAGAACCTGAAAATGCAGCCCAAGCACTTGTAGTAAACAAGAAAATACCAAAAGGCTGTCAGCAACGAGAACATTGCCATTCTGTTCCTCAACCTTCTGGCCACTGGTGGCATCACTCATTTGTCATGCATCACTGTTAATTTTCATTTCAAGGGCCAACAAAACAGGAAACATTGACACACAAAAAAGCAAGCTAATGATTGTGAAGTAGATCACAGCAGCTGGATTTCATTATTTCCCTTACTTTTAACACAAAAAGCATAAACACTTTCCTCCAATTCATATTCCCCCCTTCCCAAAAGAAGATTCTTGATCTAAAGTAATGTAGTAATACAAGCAGCTAGCCCTTGCATAGCACTTTTCCACTTCAAATCATTTTGCAGATGTTACTAAGTTAATTAATATTCTCATGAGAAGGAGGTACAGGAGGTAACATTGTCAGTATTAAGATCCTCAAGTAATACATTTTAGGCTACATTAAATTTTTGGCTTTCAGCTCTAAGCAGTTTATAAATAAAAACATCCCAGTTTATGTCACAAGCAGTTTGAGTATCTCTGATATATGAGTCAAAAATTGTCAAAAGGAAGACTTTTAAATCATTACATTCTATCTCATATTAAATGTATAAACTTTCTATTCCTTAGTCATCATCTTTATCCTCCCAAGATGTCTTGACACAAGTCTTATAAACCCTTTAGTGAAAAATATTGCTAGCAAATTCAACACGACTTTTCCAATATGTGAAAAACAGGAAAGATTAGGACAGAATACCAAGGTCAGTAGAAACCCTCTCAGCTTAGTATCTCATTTGAGAGAAAGATTCCTCTTGCACAAAACGTGGATTGGAAGCCTTTTTCTGTTTTGGGGAATATTTTGGTATCTATTTTCCTCCAGAGTAAAATAATGCAGATGAACTTCTGGTTCCCTACAGTGAACTCTTAAGGTCTGAAGGTCTCTAAAGATCTCTAAAGGTATTTTGCCATGGCATCATGTTTATGTCTTTAAAATAAAGAGCACTTAAACTAAATTTTATTCTCATTACAACAAGCTTATAAAAAGTTTACCTGGGAAGCTGACACAGAGATGGTGGCACTGTCTTGTCTTTCAGCAGTGTTGCACCACTTAATGACAACCACAGCATCCATGAAATGTATGATTTCTGACTACAGGCAGTGGTAAAGGTATACATTCCAATGAGAATTAGAGACATATTTTCTCAAAACACAACCTTTGTTGTTTTCTCTTTCATAGCTGAAAGATGCTAAAATGTCACCTAAAATTGTTATTTGCCTTATGGTTTTAATAAAGCCTTACAAAGAAATTAAGCAGCCTACACACTGACTCACGACCAGCTTTTTCCACTTATTTATTAACAGATGCCCAACGGTGTTAAATAGAGAGTGTTCTTCCTTCTCTCAGTATAATTTACCATATGCAAGAATTCTGTGTTTTATAGGAGATGCTTCTTATGGAATAAATCTCACCATGATATAAAAAAACAAACATACCCAAAGTCCAAAGTCTATGCAGTAATAAGATTTTAATAGAGGTTATAAAGCTTGTGTGCACTCAACAGAGAAATTACTAAAGATTGATTTGGATAAATTCTGGCATGAGTTTTAAAACAAAGAAAAAATCATTTAGTGTTTCCCTGATAGCAGCTATAGATTATACCATGCTTGGCCAAACAGGTTCCACTTTGTTGACACAAATCAGAGGTGGAAGTAAGATTGTAACAAAAAATATTTTACTCAAAAATTCCCTTCCTAAGTGAGAGTTTGGTAAAAAGGCAAGACATTAAAGAAACAGAGGGCATATCCATGAAGAAGAAACTTTTTTCTTTTTTACAAAGTGTCTTATAGATATTTAAAGGGATGTGGAAGAGAAAGCCCAGAAATGTTAAGCTATCTGCATGGTCGTTTTTCATATCAGGAAGCTCACAGAAGAACTGCCAAACTCTATTTCATCCAGCCCACAGTCTGCAGAGCCAGCCAAAATATAAAACATCACCGTCATTAGGAATTCACAGGTTTAAGAGACACATTACTCTTTTCTTCTTTTTTTTTTGCTTAAATATGAATTTACAGTTATTGTTGAAAATGTTTTGGAAATCGTCTTCCACATTTTCTTTTTACCAAATATCATTTGTGATAAATGATACTGCCATTAAAAAGTTTCAATACTTTTTGTTTATTTCTCATAGGCTTTAGGGAAAGGGAAAATTTTAGATAATTTGGAAAACTCTTGAGAAGGAAAAAGAAGTAGCTCTCGAAAACCTTTTCTCAGAACAGAGGGTCAGTTTCTAAGAGAAATTGTATTGGGTTTGCATGGTCAGGTTTTGGTAGCAGGGCAGCTGCAGGGACAGTTTCTCTGAGAAGTTGCTGGAAGCTTCCTCCATGTCTGGAGCACCAATCCCAGGAGGCTCCAAGATGGATGTGACCCTGGCCAGGGCTGGACCAATTAGAAAATATGGTAACACCTCTATGATAACACATTTAAATAATAAAAAGATATTGTGCAGATGTAATTGTCACCAGAGAAGAGCAGGGTGAGAATATGTGAGAGGAACAGCCCTGCAGACCCCAAGGTCAGTGCAGGAAGGGCAGGAGGTGCTCCAGGTGCTGGAGCTGAGATTCCCCTGCAGCCCCTGGTACAGGCCATGGAGAAAAAGCTGACTCCTGCAGCCCATGGAGGTTCACAGGGATGCAGAGATCCACCTGCAGCCCATGGAGGAGGCCCATGCTGGAGTAGATGGATGCCTGAGAGGAGGCTGTGAACCCATGGAAGACCTGTGATGGAGCAGGCTCCTGGCAGGGACCTGCATACCCAGGGAGAGAGGAGCCCATTCTGGAGCAGGTTTCCTGGTAGGACTTGTACCCTGTGGGGGGACTACACTATACCAGTCTGGAGTGAACCCCATGGAAGTGTTGCCTGTGGGAGGGACCCCGTGCTGGAGCAGGGAAAGGACTCCTCTCCCTGAGCACAGAGAGATATAATGGCCATAACCTCCTTTCCCCATCCCCCTGTGCTGCTGAGGAGGAAGAGCTAGAGCTGGGAAGGAGGGAGGGGTGGGGGGAAAGCTTTCTTAACATCTTATAAGGTCTTACTTCCCATTATCCTACTCTGATTTTGTTAGTAATAAATTCAGTTAATATCTCTGATTTGAGTCTGTTTTGCCCACGACAGTATTTGGTGAGAGACCTCTCTCTGTCCTTAACTCATGAACCTTTCATTAAATTTTCTCTCCCCTGTGCAGCTGTGGTGGGGAGTGATAGAGAGGCTTTGGTGGGTGTCTGGCATCCAGCTAGGGTCATCACATTATATGTAACTGGATATTTTCCTGTATATTAAAAAAAAAAATCTTGCCAGTCACAGCATTAGAATCAAAACTACTAAAAAAAATCTTTTCTCCTTCCGTACAGTGAACGGATTTTGCTTTTCATTAATTTTGTAAATAACTCTGGCCTACATTTACCAAGATACTTAGTAAAATATTTCCTCAATTCCTTAAAACAATCCATGGAAAAGAAACCACTCACTTGGTATTCAAGAACCTAAAGTTTCTACTTGACAAGAAATTGTTCTTTGTTTTATAATGTTCAAGATCTTTTCAGGAAAAATGTGTATTGAAATATCTTTTGGCACAAGGACTCAAACCCCTTCCCAAATCCCACTCACTTCTTTGAATCTGCATTGCTTGCTCCAGCTCTGTAGACCATGACAGTGTCTTCAGATTATTTGTAGGTATATATCCAGCCACACAGATTTTTAACCATATGCTGAGAAGATGGGCCAAATCCATCATGTTTGCATGGTGCTAAAGTGAATCTACAATATCTCTTAATGTGAGTTGCATCTCCCTTTGTCTTATGTCCCACACAGGCACACAAAGACACACAGATACCAGTATGGTCTGCTTGCTCTGCTGATCAGCCAGCACTCCTGACATCTAAATAAATACCTGTGACATGCTGTATTGAGCCTCTGCTCTTGCTGGACAGGGATTTACATGAAGAAGCAAAAAAGAAATACATATGTGTCCCACATGCAAACCTGTCTTGTTTCACATGTTGTGAATACAGAGCAGAAGTGTCCTAGTTTAGGACAAATTAGGGGAAAATCTCCAAAGGAGCCCCCTTAAAGGAAANGGAAAAACAAAAGCAGAAAAAATAGAAAAAAACAAGCAAAAGCAAGCAAAAGAGCAAGCGAACAAAGCACGCCAAAGCAAGCAAAAGCTAAGCAGCAAAAAGCCAAGCCAAAAACCAGCAGCCGGGGGAGGGGCCAGGCCACAGACAAAACAAACTGAGAACATGGGAACAGGGAAAAAAAAACGATTGGGATACAAGCATGAGAATGTCCTGTCACCCCAGGACAAGAAGAAAGGAATATCAGGTGTAAAACACCATGGAGGGTCCTGCATTGCTGTACTGATGGGTACAAAAAACTGCAAGACAGAAAGGATTTAGAACCAATCCCAGTCTCATGTGTAGCACAGTTTCTCCAGCCCTCAAAAATGCATAATATATACATAATATAAAATATCTATAAACTGTTCAGAAATTGCATTTTTGGTCCCAGAGTCAGTTTCTAGGAATCAGCTGGTGACCTCACTGCAGTATTCCCATGTCCTCTAAAGGTGAATGCACCTTAAAGTCTAAATGGCACAAGTTATGATATTCAGGTTATAAATGAGTGATAAGTAGGAAACTAAAGTTAGTTTTTGACTTATAATTGTGATGTAGTTGGATATCATCCCTGCAAAGCCATGCACTAAAGTCATATATTCCCTGGGTTGTCCAGGAGCTGGCAATCTAAAGGGATGAGCCTATGGAATTGTTTGAGACAAAGAACCAGCCTGACACTTTGTGGCAATTTCAGACACTTTTAGAGATTCCCTGGGCAGTTCCTGCTGTATCCAGCCCACACTGGACACTTGAAGGAAGTGTTGTTCTGGGTGGGCAGCTGGTCCCTTCCCTCCAGCCACATCCTTATGTGGCCCTTGCTTCTGGAGAGGTCGTGTTTGGCACACATGAGACATCTCTAAACAGCCAGTATTAACTGTCCTTGTACAAATGGCATGTTGGCTCTCTATGGGATGGTGTTAGCCTTCATGTAGAACAGTATTTGGTATGCAGGTAAGCTATTAAATACATACAAAATTAAGATATTGAATGCGTACATCTCCAGTCCAGTTGGAGATGTCACTGTGAGGATCTGTGCAAGAGAACCCCTTTGCTGGCTCATCAGCTACCAGCTGTCCTAAAGCTTCAGGAGATTTGATTGCCCCTGCAAGTGTTCCCTAAGCCAAGATCTGAATTAATGAGGATTTTCTCTCTAGCAAACACTCTGCCATGATTTCCTCTGAAACAAAAGGAATTCGCCTCAAAATCCCTGCCACTCACAGAAGAACCCTCCCTCTCTGTTTTATACTAGGTCTCACTATCCTGTCTTTTAAAATTTATGATTAACCATATATCTTCTTCTGAAGTGATTAAAGCCAGACTATCCAGAACTATCCAACAGAAGGAGAGGCTCAGAAGCTGGGGCCACAATAATAATAGAGCCAAACCAGTGACAGAAGAAGAATTGTGTGAGATGGGAATAAGAAGACTGTGGTGAGGGAGGTGTGTGATCAAATCAGGATGACAAGTCGACAGGTCCCATCAGGGTCTGAGTAAAGGAGCCACCTGCAAAATGCCTCAAACAGAGACTGACTGGGAAGACTGAGTTTAAAAGTGCTACTAGAAGAAGTGGGACATTCTCCACTGACGTTCCTCACTGCTCGCCAATGCAAGGGCTAACAGCCCACTACCAAAGCTGGCCCTAAGCCCACAAAGCCAAATCTCAACAAAGGAGCATGGCATGCCCTCAGGGCCCCCAAAACAACAGAAAATCCATAAAGGCAAAAAAAAAAGGCCTTCTAGCCAAGGTGCTTGGAAACTCCACTTTATATCATTAATATTTCCTTATTATGATAATTAATAAGCATTTTATCTTATTTTGTTCCTCATCAACTTTGAAGCCATTACCAAAGGCAAAATAAATAATGATCTTAATTATTCTCTGTTGCACATTTACAAGACTAATTCTTGCCACCTTTTATCTCCAGTAATTTATTATAAAATCTCTCAGCAACCACAATTTTCTGTGTTTTTCAGATGCTTAGAGGTTTGGTGTAAAGATGGAAAGTAATAGATGTCCTGCCATTTGAGACCATTCAATACAGAGAGACAAGCCTATATTACCACTCCCCCTTGAAGCAGTAACAAAAAAATCCATTTCCAATTTCAATATTGCTAATTCTGACAAGGATTTTTCCTTTGTCCTGCTTGTGTAACTTCTACAAAAGCTAATAAGAGGTTTTTTGTATAATTCAGAGGAGGCTCTTCTTCCCAAATCTTGTAACTTAAACTACTTTATTCTCAAACTGATCACCAGTAGGAGAGATCCTGAAATATCAAAATAGCTACTGGTTTATCTTGACTCAATGTCCAGGCAGATGTTTTCCCATTTTTATCTCATGATAAATAAATAAAGTTCTGAAAAAATCCAACAACTTTTTGGACATACATAAATGTAAACAACTCCAAATACCTCAAGTATTTAATCCATAATAATTTAATACATAATAATTGCATATTGCTATCATGACATCAAAAAATAGAAATTGCTTCATATGGTTCTAGATCTGTGTCCATTTAACTGAGACTTGAAATACTTGATTTTTAAAAAAATAGGGTTTAGTGTGAATTATTTTTATGTGCAGAATGTAAAACATTACTCTAGGCATGTATGGATAAAAACCATTATTCCAGATTTATGCACTAATATATCTTATGATAAATACATAACTATGCAGGTTAATTTCTTGTGTGTTTAAGAGACATCAAAAGGCACTGAGTGGAGGCAATGTGCAGCGCTGGGCTCTTGTCTCTGCATGTAAATAGCAGCATTGAACTAGGTTGGCAGGAGCCCACGTGGTCAGTGCTTTTCATCAGCCAGCTCTGCTCCATCATCCCTTGGGCTTTGGCCACCATAGTCCCTGTACAGGTGCCTGGTGGCACTGGCACACCCAGGGGACATGGAGAGCTACTTGCACCCATCCTCTAGAAGGTCACCAGCTTGCTGGATGGCAGGAAAGTAGGGTATTTATTGAGTTACTTTTTACTTATTTATTTCTTTCTTTAATATTTGCCTTCTCCACACGTCTGTTCCCTACCCTACTCAGGGCACCAATAAGGGAACAATTTCAGGAATAATTTCCAAAAGCCAGCACTGCCAGAGAGGGTGATATTAAAAAAGCAGCACTGAAAAGATTGACACATTCCCTGTGTCTCCCTCTCTCTCTTTGAAGTTATAACACCATCCTGTGGCCTAGCATTAAACCTGAAGAAGTGCAGGGGTTAAAATCCACTTAATTACACCAGGTCATTCCCAACTCATTCTCCAACTAGGCTGCTGTATGTTGGGATGGAACAAATATTAGGAATATCAGCGTAAATGTCTTTGACTTTTCATCAAAATTTATTGTACTGAAGATTTAGAAGTCCTCCTTCTAAGGATGGGGGCAGCTGAAAAGGATTATACATCTTCAGAGGTGAGGAAAGTCTATGTGTGGGCAGCAACATCATCCATATGCACTCACAAAAATTGAAAATTCTCTGTCCAGCTGGGCTTGCTTGCTTCTTATATATGTTCACTGCATCTGCGGACAATCACCATCTTGTCTGCAAATGTACCACAAACTTCTGAAACTTTTTTAATAACTTAGAGAAATATTGAGAAGTCAATAGGTTCCCCTGATGCATTTCTACTCTGTCAAACAGACATTCAAACTTGTTCAGTACAAGGAGTAGAGCATTAAATTAAAATGGTCAGTTGGAAGTAAAATAAGGAGGAAAAAAAGTAAAGTAGAGAAAAAAGAGAAAGAAAAAGCAGAAGGAGAAACAAAAGTAAAATTGAGAGAAACAAATGCTGTCAAGAGGAGCAAGAGTATTTGCTCTGCTGTTGTTCTGTTACCTTATCTGCTGGTTTAAATTCTATTTAAAATTAAATTTTAAAATTTAAAATTTAAAAATTAATTTAAAAATGCAATTTTAATTCAACAAGGAGGAATACAGAAGAAGGCTATGTAACTTTAGTTCTTGTAGTCTCAATTGTTATGCAATATGAACTATTCCATGGAAAGAAAGAGGCCCCCTTCCTTTTGGCTATATTGTCAAACTTTTTTGCTTGCCAGTAAGAGGTGGACACAGATCAGAAATCATATAATGACATTGCAGAATGCCTCACAGCTGTCCATAGGAAATACTTTGGTAAAGCAGTTCAGGAATCTCAAACTGGACCACAAAACTGTAAGGTCAGTTAAGAGCTCATGAGATATAGACCTGAGAGATTTTGTATTTTCCTATGAGGTGAAAATGTCTAGGTTTGAATTCCTGCAAGAGGAAGGTGATCCTTCTTTTCTACTCAGCACAGGTGAGGTACATTTGGAGCTCTGTGTCCAGTGTTTGGCTTCCCAGTACAAGAGAGACTCAGACACACTGGGGTGGTAAAGGGCCAGGAAGAAGATTCAGACTTTGCAGTATCTGTCCCACAAGAAAAGAATGAAAGAGGTGGGGCTGTTCAGCCTGAAGAAGAATTGAGTTAGAGGGGATCTTATTAATTGTGTAGAAATACCTGGTGGAGTGTATAGAGAGAATGGAGCTGAACTCTTCTTAGTGGTACACTGTGACAGGAGCAGAGCAAATGGGCACAAATTAAAATACAGCATATTCCATTTAAGTTTAAAACCCTTCTGTTTTTTTCCTATGAGGATGGACATGCAATGAAAGAGATTGCCCTGAAAGATTGTGAAGTTTCTATCCTTGGAGATACTCATAACCTGACTAGTTACAGCCCTGAGCTATGTACTCCACAGGATCCTGGCTTTGCATGCAAGGGTGGACTTCCTAGACCAATTCCATTCTGTGATTCCATTAAGAAATCACATGAAAAGAGAAAATCAAAATTATCTAGAAATAACAAAGTTACAGTCACAAAAACCTCACAATAAAAAAGTGAAATAGGAAGGCTGATATTGTTAACCCAACCTGATTGGAGCTGCATTAGCTGTGAGTAATTTTTGAGCACAAATTGCCTTTAAATGTACCAATTTTTATGTAAATAAATATTTCTTACAAAATCTGGGGATAATATCCAGACAACAAGGAGCTTACCCAAGCATTGGAAAGAATCTGGATGAGCCCATAGTGTATCCCATGGGAGTTTTGACTGACAATATACATAGTGAAAGTTTCATAGAGGACTTGATATTTTGAGGTCTTTTCTAGTAGGAATCACTCAGAACTAGAGAACTGGAAAAGATCTCTTCTTGCTGGAGACTTTCATGTATACATTTGGAAGGTAAATTTAATCTGAGTTACACTGCTATATTACTGCCTTTTTGCTTTCTACGTTCTCTTCAGCCAAAATTACTAAATGTGTTTTGTTTCTGAAGGGAATCTGCTATTCAGTCACTAAGTTAAAGGATCATTTCTGAAGAGTTAGATAAGGCTGTTTGGCTGTCTTTGTTTTAAATCTGAATGCTCTTTAAAGCAGAAGAAGCAGTATTAAATTTTCATTTAAAAACAGCTTAAGCAAAGCTTAACACAACAGTCTGATTCTTGCTCCACTTACATCAGCTTCAATCAAGCATGAATGACACCTTTGGTAGTTATTCCTTTGTTGGTCTGGTGAAGGCTTCCTATCTTCACTCCCCCACTGAACTCAGCACCAGAGTATAAAGGTAGGAAAGCAAGGGACAGCTCTTGCTTCAGCTTTGTCTGATTTTGTTCCTCTGTAAACAACCTTCACTTTCCACAAGGCTGCTTAGGAAGGGTTAGTTAGGTTATTTCATTGCAAGGTGGGATGTTGCATATGGCATGTACCTTCATGCCAAAACTGCAAATATTTTCCCAACTTTTGCAGACTGAACTACGGAAACAAGCAGAAAATACCAGACCACACTTGTGAATGTAAATACAGATGTCACCAGGCATCTAAATAATCCCACTGTGCCATCAGCTTTGAAATCTGTTTATCAACACTGTGCCTTAAGTTTTTCTCAAATGCCTTATTAGCATACATACAGCCAGTATGGCAAATCAGCCTCGACACAAAAACAGTTGCTCCCCGGAGGACAATAGAAATTAAAATAAACTACTGATGTCTTTAAGCACAGTATCACATTGAGGAAATGATTTTGAAAAAGCCAACATCATGTTGATTTAAAAAGTCTCATCAGATGCTTCACCTTCACTGGTTTCTTCAATGATTTTTTAGGACTAGTTTTACTGATTCATCCTAGCTACTTTGTTGAAACAAGATCTTTCTAGCTGCATTTTTCTTACAAGCTACATTGTGCAAGTTAATTGAGCATATTTCTGTCTCTTGATAGATAATATAATCTGAATTTTACTGGAAAAATGGAAAGTTTAGCACAATTTTGAAAACAGTATAAGACATTAGAACCTACAATTTTACCTGGTCTTAAGTATTTTTGCAATTAGTCAACAAACTATATAATTAGCTCATGAGTTGCACTTGTTTTCCATGATTCCTTTAATAATGTTTCTTTTATTTTCAGAATCTATTCAGAAGCGTTAAGGAAACAAACTGGATTTTTATATTTATGTTCTTTAAAGGCACAAGAAGGTTAAATCAGTTCAGGAAAAAAAAAAAAAGTACATCCCTGAATTCTTAACCAATACTTAAACAGATTTTAGCCAGATCCAGGAAAATTAAAAGAAGGTACTCTGTGTTCCCAATAGTGAGAATCAGTTTCAATGTAAAGATCAGGTACAGAAAGAGTTAAATGAAGGGCTGTTTGAAATTCAGGGCTTTTGTGCAGAAGTGAGTAAAAATGAGTGTGGGTGGGTGAAATGAGATGAAGAAGGAAATTGGTGGGGTCAGAAACCCCACTGGAGAGGAAAGGAAGAAAGGAAACAAGGTAGGATGGAGAGACATCGGCCAGCTTCAGCAATTTTGGTGGGCAGACCCTGGCTGGACAGCAGGTGCTCACCACAGGCACTTCTATCCCTGCCTTCGTCAAACAGACAGGGGAGAGAAAAGACAAAGATAGGCTCATGGGCCAACATAAGGACAGGGAGAGATCACTCATCAGTTAATGTCATAGGAAAAACCAAACTGACTCCCCATTTTCCTACTTTCTATTTTCTCTTCTTCCTCCCCCTCAGAGGCACAGGGGAACAAGTAAGGCAGGCTGCAGTCAGTACCTCACACACTGTCTCTGCTGCTCCTTTCTCCTCAGGGAGACTCCTCACACTCCTCCCCTACTGCGGAGTTGGGTCTCTCCCACAGGAGACAGTCTTCCACCAGCTTCTCCAACGTGAGTCCTTCCCACAGGCCGCAGTTCATCACAAACTGCTCCAGTGTGGATCCCTTCCATGGGGTGCAGTCCTTCAGGAACAGGCTGCTCCAGTGTGGTCCCACACAGGGTCGAAAGTCCTGCCACCAAATCTGCTCTAATGTGGCTCCTCTCTCCATCGAGCCACAGGTCTTGCCAAGCGCCTGCTCCAGTGCTGGTGTCCCATAGGGTCGCAACCTCCTTTGGGCATCCACCTGCTCCAGCATGGGATCCTCCAGGGGCTGCAGGGACACAGCTGCCTCACGATGGTCTGCACCATGGGCTGCATGGGAATCTGTGGGAATCACCTGGAGCAGCTGCACTCCATCCTTCTGCACCAACCGTGGGGTCTGCAGGGCTGCTTCTCCCACATGCTCTAAATTCCTTTTCCCTTTCTGCACTACTACCATTGCTGACAGGCTCAGCCTTGGCCAGCAGCAGTTCTGTCTTGGAGCTGGCTGGCTCCACTGGACATGGGGGAAGCTTTTAGCAATTTCTCACAAACACCACCTCTATAGCTCCCCCTCTACCAAAATCTTGCCATACAAAGCCCACAATGTAAGTAGGTAGGAGTGATCAGTGAGGAAATCAGAGGTGCATATTGAGGTGTGGTGGAAGGAAAAAGACAACACCTGTATCCAGAAGTGGGAAAGGTAATAAAAAAGTTTGCAAAAGATGAAAAAAAGATAGTTCATCTAAGTGGAGGTAGAAGCAAAGGTCAGATGAGAATTCATCATTCTCTTAAAAGTACAGTACTGTTGCTGATGTCAAAATCTGCAGGCTTCTGTTTTCTGAGGCAGAACTAGTAGAATATCATTTGGCTACTGGGAAGAATATTATATGCTATCCTCCATTCTACTCTTTTACAACATATGCTAAGAAATTAAGGGTAAGATCCGTAGGGGAAAGAGGCAATCAATGTGTAGTGTGCCTAACTGGCTGTAAAATTATACATGACAGCTAACATGGAGCGTAGCAGACACAGCAGAAAATATTTCAGAAAAAGTCACTTGCAAGTTTGAACAGGTCCAGGCATGGCACGAACATACCAGATACACAACTTTGCATACTGCTTGAAGTGTCCATATCACAGAATGGAATTACAGAATGGTTTGGGTATGAAGGGACCTTACAGGTCATCTAGTTCCACCCCCCCTGCCATGGGCTGGGACACCTTCCACTAGACCAGGTTGCTCCAAGCCCCATCCAACCTGGCCTTGAACACTCCCAGGGATGGAGCACCCAGCACTTCTCTGGGCAACCTGTGCCTCACTACCCCTGAGTAAAGAATGTAATCTAAATCTCTGCTCTTTTAGCTTAAAACCATTCCCCTTTGCTCTATCACTACATGCCCTTGTAAAAAGCCCTTCTTCATATTTCCTGTATGTGTGTGTCTGTCTGCAAATGTGCAGAAGACAGACCTAGAAATGCTTACTGCAGGTGTCTCAAAGCCAACACCATGCAGTAGAACGGACTCCACACATGAAGGAAGACAGAGCCATTTTGGTTTTGAGACAGAGAAATTGCACACCACTCGCTGTTGGAGGAGTACTAAGCTGGTATTGTGACATGTTGCTGCTTGCCAGTCTGCCTGAAAAAAATCAGCATGGATTTGTGGCTATGTTTGTGAATTAGGAGGAGATGCAGATTTTGTGGTGGGCGTAGCTATTTATCATCACTCTTGTAGACATGTCTAGCTCATGCCTACTGCAGATCATCTACATCACATGTAGATTTTAAAGCAATGTTTGTGATTCTGAGAGAACACACAACTAGGAACTATTTAGGAAGATTGCCAAGGGAAGTATTAGCTGAATGTAATTGATCTATTCCAAATGATACCCATTTGCCAAGAGGCAAGTTTAAATACAAATGCTTCTGGTGTGCAGCAGCAATGATTTTTGGCTGGTTTATTTTCATCCCTCATAGGCAGGAGCTTTCTTCCTCGTACACATATCATTGCACATTTCAGGATCTTCTCACATTCTTCCCATAGGTATGGGCTTATCTTTCATCACCTGTTTCTGTAGTCCTCCACAACTCCCTTTAATTCCAACCAAGCTACCAGGAGGTCTCTAGGATGCCTGTCTCTGTTGGAAGTCATAAGTTTGCCATACATTGTATTCCTTTCTCCATAAGTGTCAGAGACATCCATTGCCTTTCCAGATCCTCCTTCCCCTCTAGCCATACATTTTCTTTTACTCCCACCATAATTGTTTCAATTTTTTAGCCACAAAGCCACTTACAGTTCAAACATCTCATTTCTCTTCATAGCACCATAGAACCATAGAAGTATTTAGGTTGGAAAACGACAATCATTTGAGTCCAGCCGAATCATTGAGTCCAGCCTAATTTGAGTCCAGCCAACCTAAATCCATCAATGAATCATAGCAGGATTGGAAGAGACCTTTAAAGGATTTCCAGTCCAACCCCCCTGCCATGGACAGGGACATTTCCAACTAAATCAGGGTTGCTCAGAACTCCATACAAACTGACTGAATATTTCTAGAAATGGGGCATCTACCACCTCTATGACAAACCTATGCCAATATTTCACCACTTCTATACATTTTATGTTCCTTATATCTAGTCTAAATCTGCCTTCTTTTAGGTTGAAACCTTTATGTCTTGTCTTATCTCAACAAGCCCCACTTGAAAGTTTGTGCCCATATTTTATACAGGCTCATTTCTGAAAGGCTGCACTAAGGTCTGTCTGGAGCCTTCTCTCACACTAAATATTAATGAAAAGTGTAAGTTTAGGACATGAACTGCAGCTGGGCAAACCTGGACATTCACTCTTCTTCCTACTGAGAGACCTGTCTTTATGCTGTCTTGACTATGGACCTTACTTAATAATAATCTACAGCCATTAGTATAATCCTCTTTAATCTTCAAGACATATTAACATATAATTTTATTGTATTTTATTTATGTTTTTATTAAAATATAATTATATTGTATTTAAAATAATTTGTCAGGTAATGGGCATTTATAAATGAGAAATACAACTGAATAAAACACCTGAATGAGGGTTTGATGAGTGTTATCAGTGTGTCTGATAATTGACAGGACATGCTTTCTCTGAGGTCTTTGGGAAGCAACATGTATCACTTTATGTCACTGCTCAATCATATAGGAAGCCTACAGTACTGAAAGAATAATTATCCTTTAGAATATTAATAAATAACTAAGATCCTAATTTTTACAGAATTATTAATCACAGTCAGAGTGGGATGATCAACTGGATCTTTTATGAAAATCTGATTAAACGGACAGTTGGGTGTTCTTGGTGATTCTGTTCTCTTTGAAAGAATGAGCAGTCAGAGCTCATATAGTACCTCACAGTCAGCACTCCCCTCCCACCTCAAACATATGTATCTCCTCATCCACTTATCCAACACTGACTTTTTATATTTTCCTTTCTTTAATTCTGTTGCTATGGAAATCTTCCCCCATAGTGTCTGCCTTTACTCAAAAGTGGTGAAAGCCTTTGAACATGCAGTGCTCTTCTGTATCTTCAGGACAGTTTGGAATAATGCTAAACAAATGCAAGTGAAAATTGTGTTTATAAAGAAATCCCTTCCGCTCCTTTCAATGTTTGCATGTTTATTTTAGGAAAAATAAACAAACACTGAGTATATAACCCTTCTCACACAAAGCTTCCCAAGGAACTGAACAAATGACACACAGTCTGCAAAGATTACTTGTCAAGTGCTGAGCACAAGTGCCCCTGGAGAGCAATTGAAAAACCTCCCTGTAATGCCAGCTTGTTATTCTTTTTTTCTTACAGAAATGAAAAATAACATTTCAAAAGTCAGCACCCAATTACTCTTACTGTATTCAAATAGGACTTGACAAGCTTCCTGAATGTCCTGCAAAGGACTGTGCATCTCAAAGGGCACAAAAGGAGAGATGAGAAGTTCCCATGCAATGGGAGAGGCAGTGCCTCCTTCAATCTCCACTGCTATCCTGACATAGCAGGAGAATTAATTCTATCCAACTGACATGAGCAAAGGAGAGCAGCGGAGTTTTATCCCTCAGAGTAATATAACCTCAGGTATAAAAATGTGGGCAAAAAAAATGAATAGCTATTTCCAGTAGATCTTAGAGGATGTCTAAACAGAAGAATCAGTAAATATGATCAGAGAAACTTACTTTAAATGAAATGGATTTTTTTCCACCTGGAACTCAAGCAATAGTTCATCAGTTATCACTATAAAGAGTTTTCACAAAGTCTTACTCTTGCTTATGATATCGCACTCTCCTCCTTTCATCATTCAATCACAGCATCTTCTACAAGAATACTTTTAAGTATAGAAATTCTAAATTTATTTCCCTAAAGATTTGATTAATTATGCAATCTACCAATCTGTTAAGTTAGTTCCCCTTTGGGCTACTTGTGCTTTTCACCTGTTTGGTGTCTTTTTGGATCAAGGTTTTGACATATTGTCTAGTTTGACACTCACCTTAATCAAAAATGAAATTTAAAAGAAGCATAAAAACCAAATAAATCACAAATTAACATAATAAATCACAAACTAACACAATAAATAATAATATAACATAACATAACTTTACATATAAATAACCCAATCAACCTAAAAGTATTTCTCATGAAAATACCAGGAAACATGCTTCATAAATGCTATAATGGCTAGGGTGTGGCTTAGAATTACTACAATTTTCAACTCATTCAACGGAAGTCTCTCTAAAGTGTGAACCATTTGTGTTTCTAAATTATATTGGAAAAGACTTCCAAGATCATCAAGTCCAGTCGATGACCAAATACTTCCATGCCCACTGAACCAGACCACAAACTGCCAACTCCAGTTGTTTTTGAAGACTCCCAGGGATGGTGATTCCACCATTTCCCTGGGAAGTCTGTTCCAGTGATTAATCACTCTATCAATGAAGAATTTTTTTCTAATATCCATTCCAAACCTCCCCTGGTGCAACTTCAGTCTGTTTCCTCTTGTCCTATGTCTAGTTACCTCACCACAAACTCCTTTCAGGTAGTTGTAGAGAGCAATAAGGTCTCCCCTGAGACTTGTCTTTAACCCTTTACCTGGTCCATTTTTGGATCTCTCTCTCCCCTTGGTGCTATGCACAGTTATCATTGTAACAGTGACCTAGGGAAGGATCCCTGCTGGTATGATCACATATGGTACCAATGAGGTAAGCACCAGCAGAGGATCCAGTCCATAACTTTTCCTAAATTCAGGATCCTAAATTCAGGATCACATTATTTCTTTAATAATGAGATAGCTCAGTGCAAATGGAACAAACCGTGTTCTGTGCCTATTACACTCATTTTATTATCTCCTGGATAATTTTGAAGTAATCTGTGGATAATTCAAATCCCTTTATGGATTTGAGCAGCATGGGTGGAGATGCACCACAGAGCAAGGCAGTTGATGTCGCTTTGTACATCTTTTAGCACAATCATGCCTGGAATACCACATTCAGCTCTGGGCATCCCTGGAGAGCTCTGAGGGCCAGCAATGAGATATTGAGGACAATAGACAGAACTTATCCTTGGTGGGGAAAATAGGTGACTTGAGGCATGTTCCAATTGATGTTTTATCCAGTTATTTCTCTTCCTTTACAGTATGCCAGGAATGAGCAGACTCAATTACCAAGGAGGTGGCAAGAGATGGGTCTCAATTACAAATCATCTTTCCCAGTAACATGACAAAAATGAGGTAGCAATCAGCAGAACATACCAAATTTTCCTAATTTATTAGAAGACCTGTGTTCTAGATATTCAAAATGCAATACTGACATAAGAAATAACTTCCTTGATAATTAAGAAAAGCTTTCTTTCTTTTCATGGCTTCTCATGTTTCAGGAATGATGACTATTTACAGTTGTTACAGAAGGATGGTCATTACAGCCAAATATCGCAGCATGAAATATGGAAAAGTTTCATTGATCTTGAGAAGGTGGCTTCAAAGAAAGATGATTGAATTCCCTTTGCTCTGATAAAATCTGATCCTGCTTGTCTCTGAAGGCAGTTTTGTGAAAACCCTAATGGGGCAGTGTCTGTCCTTTAAACAACACTGTTAAATTCAATCTAGGTTAGAAAATATCAGAGTTTATTATTGCAAAGTGTAGATATTTTCTTACTATGAAGGAAAACCATTTTATTTTTCTTTCATAGAATTTCTTTCCAAACAGAACATTCAATTTAACTTTTCAATCCATAAGCAAGTACTGTACTGCCAATTCTCAATGGGATAGTTCAGAATTTGCGATGGACTACATAGCTATAATTTTAAAAAGATTAATTCACTAGTGACCTAAATACCAACACAGTGGCAAATTGAAAAGTGTTCCTAGGCAACAAGGACCTATCAACACAATGAAAATTCCTCCTTCAGAAATTGCTACCTGAAGCAAAGCAGCAAAGAATAACATTTGAAGGAGGGTAAGGAAAAAAACAGCCAGAAACACCCTTATGCTTTAAAAAATCATTATGTATATTCATATGATTCTGGGGTTTGGGTTTTTCCCAGAGATGGGAAACTTTCAGGAAGTCTAAAAGAGAAGTGTTGCCACTTGTGGTTAGGGAAAAAAGGAATATCATCAGGAGAGCAGAACTGCTTCAAGAGTGATAGTTAAAGCAACACTGCATCAGAAATGTGGTCCTTCTCACAGAAAATTCCCGATCCCCTTGAGTTATTTAAGATCACACAGCAGTTTCTCAAGGGCAGATATGTACAGCCTTCATAGCTCTTGTAGAAAGAAAACTTTTTATTATTACATTAGTGTTGCACTCCCTGACATAGACATGCCAGTAGTTGACTGACACTTACTGCATAAAGTCATGGAAGCATCACTAGAGAACAGAACTAGCCTTTACGAGTAGCAAAGCACTTTTTATTTCTATAATATCCCAGTCCTGAGCCCTGAGGGTTACCTACAAAATGGATACCCATCTCCTTCAAAAATACTTGGAAATTGAAATATGTAATTTGTCTGGCTGCAAAAAATCATGTATGGGGAGAAACAGCTTTTCTGTTGAATTAAAAGATAGACCTGCTCACTCTACCACCTTTCTGTATCTCAAAGGATGCAACAACTGCATCACATCCCCACTTACTAACACCATGCTGTGTTTGAAATGTATCAGATAGCTGTTTCTTCCCATCTCATGCATTACCATAAGAAAGTTAAATTTACAACTATTGTTCTCAGTCTCTGCTTGAAATGAAATGTCCCGCTTCTTGCTCAGGTCTGAAGAAGAGCTTTTGTCTTTAAAGCTCATGTGTTCTTCCACCTCTCTCCATTCCTTACTTCCCATGCCTTATGACAAGAGCAATGCACACTTCCCACCATAACTTTTCGACTTCAGAGCGCTTTCTCCAAGGCCTGCCAAATTGAGTCATCTTCCTTTACAGACCTAAAGCACTGAGCTATGGATGGTGTAGTGGAAGATTTATGCTTTAATGATCTCACACTGTCTTTCTCATTGGGAGAGTTCTCCAGTAGAAATTGATGGAGTAAGAGCCTTTCTAGATGTGGCAATTGGAATGATAAGAAATTTCCAACTTGGAAAGGACCTTTAAGTTCATCTAGTGCCATGGACAGGGACACCTTCTGCTAGACCAGGTTACCCTTGTCCAACCTGATCGTGAACATGTCTGTAGTGACCCAAAATTTTCTAGGCAGCCAGTTCCAGTGTCTCACCACCCTTCTCATAAAATAATCTTCTTTATGTTCAGTCTAAATCTATCTTCTTTCAATTTAAAACCAACACCCCTTGTTCTGTCACTACAGGCTTTGGTAAAGGGCCTCTATCTTTCTCATAAGCTCCCTTTAACTCTTGAAATAGCCTGTACTGGTAGATACTTCAATATGGTGCCAAAGAATGTACTCAAGCATTCAAACATATTTATCTATATTAGTAAGTCATTGACAGGTTTTGGTGGCAGAAGTCAGGAGTTATAATTTGCACAGAGCACCCTCAGCAGGCATTCAGCACACACAGCACCATATTTTGAAGGCTAGGAGGCATAACATTGTCCTTTCTTTGCCCACAGCTATTCTAAAAGGCATTTAATATGCTTTCAAAGAAGTTGCAGAATAGAAACCCATCAATCGTAAGTGAATTAATGATCACTGTAAGAAAAAAATACTTTTTATTTCTGGTTTTTTTTTTGTTTAGTTGTTGTTTTGATTTGTTTTGTTTTGTTTTTTTTTCCAGAACTGTAGCTGTGTTTCCGTGTCTGGGTATTAGCACTGGTAATTTTGAACTTCAAAATTCTGTTGTTTTTCTTTTTCTTTTAAATCAAATTGTTGTTAATATGGCAGAGTAGAGACATTTTTACCAGAATTTATAGGGAGTTTGCTTCAAAGAGGAAAAGCTGTTACTGGCAATCAGAAGAGATTCACAATAGTTACTTTGAACTGAAGATGTATGAGAAGGAAAAAGATCATACACGAAGGATTTCCCCCGGGGTAACTGGTGTTTTTCCATATTTTGGCATTAGAAATGCTGTTTGACAGTACTAGAGAGACATTCCAATACAGGTGACGAAAATTCATCCCCTTATATATAAATTTCCAAAAATATTTGTCTCCCCTTTCCATGGATTGTATGCTTGCTGGACCTTTTGCAAAAATCAGTGTATTTATCTGAAAGAAAAATAAATTTCCTGCAGTAAAAATGAGTGCAGCATTTCACTGTCTCTCCTAAGAACACAGGAAATTTGACTCAGATGGAAATTTTAGAATAATTAGCAGAGGATGGAAACTAAACAATCTATTTTTAGCAAACAACATACTAAATTTGGAAGCTTACAGTGGTTTTATATTGACCACTGAACGAGTACTAGTTTATCTGTGGAGAGATACTCAGTTATTAGCCTACTTCTGTAAAGTAAAGTGAGCTTTAGCATGGCCTAATATTGAAGAACAATATTATGTACAGTATATACAGGATTGTTTTTAGAAAATGGATTTTATTCAATCCTTGGTCATTTATGGGGAATTAAGTCAGCAGGTAATCAAAATGCCTTTTCAATAAAATGGTAGAAACAACATATTGCTATACAAATGGACTGCAAAACAGCAGAATGAGACTGTTCATGGGTGCTATGACCTTGCCAAACTTCATTCCTGTGGGAAGTACCTACTGTTGCTTTAAGCTGATTTTTTTTTTAATATGCTTTGGAAAAAATAACTTGGATGCCCCAAATTTCATTGAATAACTGGTATGCCTACCACACTGCTCCCTCTCAGTCTCTTGGCTTGCAATATTTACATATATGCCCATGTTTTTGTGTTTCTCAGCTAAGATAACAGAGTAAACTAGAAAACAGAAATATTTAAAGACACCCCAGGGAGATAACTCACATATGAACAGCAACCACTGCTTTTGAGCTCATAGAATTATATAATCATTTAAAATCACAGTATCACAGAATCATTAAGGTTGGAAAATACTTTCAAGATCACCAAGTCCAGCCTTTGACCACATACCACTCTGCACACTGAACCATGTAGTGAAGTGCCACATCTACTCATTCACTGAACTCTTACAGAGCTGGTGACTCCACCACTTCCCTGGGGACCCTGTTCCATTGCCTGGCCGCTCTTTCAGTGAAGATATTTTTCACTAATATCCAGCCCAAAGCTCCCCCACTGCAACTTGAGGCTGTTTCCTCTTTCCCAGTGTTGGAAAAGACCTCTGAGATACAGCCAATGCTCTTGCATCCAGCGTGGTCTCAGCTGCCGTGCAATCGAAGGACAATAGGGAAATTACTACATTCGTCTTGGGGCAATGGAATTTATCTGCTCTGGCCTCCTGTGGATGTCCCCTATCCCCAGGTGGAGCTTGCTGTCTGGTGGCCACTCTGGGCTCAGCTGGGGCTCCTTGGGCAGGGTGAGGGGCATTGCTTCCCATGTGCCAGGGGCTGACAGCATTTCTGGACTAGAGGCTCCAGCAGGAAGGGGTGTGGAGCATTGCACGTCTCACTTCATGCCAGCTGTGATGGATGGACCCAGACTTTTCATTAAGAGCAGATTTTTGTAATTTATGAACTAAAACAAGATGCTCCTTTGACCACTAGCACAGCTGGGTTGGTGTTGGGACTCAGCATGGCTCTTGGTAGGAGGAAGATGGCAGGGATCCCTAGTTACACTTTTATTCTCTTTTCTACAGGATTTCTTGATTTCCCTTTATTCCATTGTCTCAGTCTGCTGCTTCATTATTTTTGGTTGATGACTAAACTGCTACCTTTTATTTTTCTGTGTGGGTAGGGGTTTTTCTAATAAAGTAAGTACAGTGACACGAGCTCTCTACTCAGGTTTCCAAAGGACTGGGACTGTGCAGTGATTAACAGCAACTGTGCACAGTTTGGCCACCTTTTGGTCTATTAACTGTCCATAAACAAAGGGCAGTTTCCAAACAGTCATTTTTCCATGTTCCAAATTATTTTCTTGTCTCGTTTTTTGCTAGTGCAATTCTATTGGCATTGTTTACACCTTATGAGAAGAACACCAGATTTGGAATCTGTAAACAATATTAAAATGCTGCCATTTTCTAAAGAATGGTTCAAAACCTCTCATTGTGGTATTCAAAACCTCATACTTGTGCTATTGAAGTACAAATTACTCCTTTTTTCCCAATTTCTATGAACATATACTCAAATGCAAAACAGTTTTTAAAATTTCACTTTCCAAGACCAGCTATAACAGTTGTGCTACTGGGATGGATATTCAGGTGAAAAATTAGAAGCTTTTACTTCATCTGCAGTGTAAAAATTAAAGCTATGAAGCTCCTGAGTGGGCTGAGAGTTTCAGATTCAGGTTTCCCTCATCATCTAATGCACACTTGAAACAATGCCTGCTCTGACACCTTAAAGGCAGAAAAGGTTGTTTGGTTTGCTCAGAGTATTCCATAATTAAACCCAATCAAGCTTTCAGTGTGAGTTATTAACTTGGTGCTAGAAACAGACATTTCTTAAACAGAAAACAATTATATCTGAAGTGATTCATAAAATTTTTAAGCACACAATATTATCTTACTACAGCAGTGTTATATTGCAATGTTGTCAATCCCAAGTGTCAAAAACTGCTTCCATTCACGTTAAATAATACATTTGAGAATCACATACTTGCTCTTTCATAAGGCATTTTAATATTTTCAGGCATTGTTGTCCTGGTATTTAGAAACAGGCCACTGGAGGATGGAATGTAATGGGTTATTCCAGTTCCTGTGGATGGACAAGGAGAACCTCCATTTCACCACTAATTCCACACTGTGAGTGGAATCACCACCTCTGTGATCTGCTGCCTCTTAGCCCATGAGCTCACCCTAAGCCCTACCAGTCAATGAGATTAATTATTTAAAGTGTCACAGTTCAGTGGGAAATGTATATGTACGCATGATGGATTCTCAGCATTATGAAGAGTCAGTTCTATGCTACCAGAGCCTCTTTACTGGCATAATAAGTTGCATGATCTCTGATGAATAAAAAAACATTTCATACAGTTATAGTCTGCCAGGACTAGGACTCAAACCCTGTCAAATTCTCTTTGCTTTCAGTTATGTAGAATCAAATCCTTTTCAATAGCTGAACAAAAGCCATTGCTATGCTTCATTTTCCTTCCCAAAATAAGTCTACTGCAGGTAAAAAAAATGAAGACAGACCTGTCAATGATGGCAAGCAGAAGAAAATTATGTATAAATCACTGAGAACAACATTTTCTGAGTAACATGAAGCTGATTTAAAGCAACATCTGGCCAAAGACAGTGGCTATGAATTATATCCACTTAATGAAGAAAAAGTGACAGATTTCAATATAGAGAGAAATATTAATGGATAGTTACAGTTTGGAAATATTTCACAGCTGACAAGAAACACCAGTTAATTACTATTAAAACTGACCTATATTGGAAGCCATATGGCTAACTGGATTTAGATCATAGTTTGAGGACAGTGTAAAATTCCCAGCCCTTATGAACAGGTAAAAGTGATCTGTCTGACATCAGGCTCTCCATTAACCAGCAAATATGTGACACACCCAAGGAATTCAGGCTCAGAGACACTGCTCTGAGAGCACAACCAGCTTGAGACAAGTGATTTGAGCATCACAAACAAAAGGCTTGCATATGCACAAATTAAATTTTCTGTTCCTCTCTTACACCAGAGATTCCTTCAGAAGAAACATTAGGGCCTATGCTTATCTGAAAGTATATATATCTATATATGCATCCACAAGGGCAAAAAAATTCCTTTGTTTACGGAAAAGCTTTAAAATTATAGGGCTAATTTCTGTTCTGCACTGGGAAAAGCAAGGAACAGAAACAAGGTCTTTGTTGTGGTCAGGTCTTCTGTATTCATGTTTTCCAATTTCCATCCGCGTCTTACTTTTCTAAATTGGTACCTACTTCTTTTTAAAAATCCTTAGTCATAGGTATGCTGTTCATAGAGACATTTCTCTTACACCTCATCCCCCTTTTTTTCATTCCCAATTATGATTATAGTGTTGGCTCTCTAAGGTATTATCTACAATTGAGTCTGGGTTATTCCAGTCAGTCCATCAAGTCTCATTTTCTGTGAGGAATTTTCTGGGGAGCTGATTTTTTTGTATTGTTGCATCTTGGTCACAATAGGTTCTGCCTTATGGCAAAACAAGAAGAGAAAGTTGGGATAATGTCATTCCTGCTGCAATTTGAGAGAAACACCAGAGTTGCATCAAGAATTAGTTTAGACCAGGATGTTCAGTCTAGATAAACAATCGCTACAGGGACTACATTAAATGGAAAAATATCTGAAGGTAGTGAAATAATGTGAAAAAACAGGACACAAAAGAAATCTTTTGTGCTTTCCAAAACACAGTACAACATTCTTCCCATCTTAGTTTCTTGCCAAATAATGAAAACCCTCTTTTCTTGAAAATTACTGTATAATTTAAATGTCTTTCTTCCTTTAAATTATTTCTCTGCGAGACAAAATCAATAGCAAAGGACAAGAAGCTCTCATACAAAGACATGGTTTTTTTATATTTTAAAAGATAAGGAAAAAACAAGGAATATCACAAAAATATTATTAGAAGGCACAATTTCAGAAATTTGTCCTCAGTGATGACACAAAATTAAGTAACTTTAGAATTTCAGTTCCAAAAAATGCAGTTGTCTTGTGTGTCAAGAGTACAAATCCCTGAAAAGTCTGGTCACTTTTAAAATCACTATAAACACATAAGGCAGCCTTATAATCTTTGACTGATTCTTGCACTCTGTTGATGGAAACAATGAGATCAACCATGAAAATAATGCCCTAAAGATTTCATGCTTGGAGAGACAAAGACAGAGAGAGAGAAAGAAAGTTTCACTTTGCATTTGGCTTTTCCACCCAACTTTGCAGGAGTTCAGGGTTCAGACATATGGTGGAGTATGTGCAATCAGCAAAGTGACAGCTATTCTTTCACCCTTAGGCAGCAAATGGAAATATGGCTTGTTTATAAGCCAAATTCTAAAAATAACAAGTGTTTCTTTTAACATGGCAGAATGGTGTGACTCATGCATCATTCTGACATAAACATGACATCTGCTGCAGTCAAGTCATTATGTCCAAATGCTGAAGTCAGATGCAGTTTGACCACTTTAAAAACTACTTATCAATCTTTCAAAGTTATTTAAGCATCAGTAGGAAAAATAACGGCAATCTGCAGATAATTTCCCAAATATTGCGTGCTGGTTTTATGAGGACCTGAAATCTGAGCTATTAATTCAATCAGTGAAGTTATAAATGTGTTTAAAAAAAAACCCACAATCACTCACGTCATGCCATCACAATAGTTTATTTAATGGTTAATGTACAGAATTTTATGGGGCACCTATTACTGCCATAAACTACAGGACACTGAGTAAGTAACTAGCAGCCTCTTTGCCTAACCTGTCAATCTCTAAAATAGAGGTGAGGATAATGCTTTCTGTGTGGCCAATGTCTTCCAAGCAGGAGCTTTCACCATTAGCTTTCCAAAAGTTACATCTCTAAGATGGCTGTGAGCAGTTACAGCTAATTGCCCAAGATTGCTTTGTAGTGGATGGAAAGAGACAGGTACTTTCAGGGACAGCTCTCTGGGCAAATGAGAAGAATCCCCTTCGTGGAAGGATCTCCAGATGGCTATTAAATTAGTCCAGGTGAAGAGTTTAGACCTGTATTTTTCAGCTACACTGAAAAGTTCAGTCAGCTCTGGCAGTCTCAGGCTGAGGCAGACCAGGGGCAAGGGGAAGAGACTCCCTCGGGGAAGAAGACTTTTCTGGTGGGGGCAGCAAGCGTGACAGATGTAGGGTCTGTCCAACATTGTCCAGGGCTTGGTCAGCATTTTGCATATAAATCACCCTCTCTTTGTATGCTTTTGTTATTTATATTGTTGCTGTTACTGTTTGTTTTCCTAGCTCATTGCTGTTTCCAGTAAATTCTTCTTATCTCAACCTAACCTCTGTTTTTTGTGTCTCCAGCTGGAGGGCAGGTAGGGGAGCAGCTTGAGGATTTCTTTGTAGTGGGATTATTAAACTGGGGAACAACCTTTCTAAACCATGATATTTGTACCTCTGAAAAAAGTGTAGATGCACTAAGCAGAGTAGGTTTTATTACTGTACCAACATGACTTGTTTTTAGCAGACTCATATAATGGAGAAATTAATATACAGAAGTATCAGCTTTCATGTGTCCTGTTCCACTTATAAAATTGTTTGAGCTGTTTCATCATGTCACATTTTTGCTTCATAAAGATTTTTTTTATTTTAGAAAACCTATTTTTGCAGGTGGAATTTGACAAGTCAGTGAAAGCCCATGAAATTAGATTCACTTCAAAGTAATTTAAGGAAAAGTGAAGTAGGCCTATAGCAGCAGTTGTTGTAATTTGGACTGAGCAGCTCAATGCAGCAGTGAAGAGAAGCTGCAATACCCTCCTACAGACCCACAAACATCAGCCAGTACCATAAAATTAGTAGCCAAGCACCCTGGGCTGGATGTTCCCCGTCAGCTCTTTGCCAGGGTGTCAATGCCTTCTGCCCAGCTCTCAATAAGACATGTAAAACTGAGGTAAGAAGGAATGAATAGGCCATGAAATTCAGGGCTCTTGAGTGCAGGGGGAGCCTAAGAGGTGAGTCCTGTGCTCCTCTTCAATGACAATTCAGAAGTGTGTGTCCTCAGACACAACTTTTATACAAGTAGTCTCAAAAAGTGGATGTGGGGAAGGTCAGTCTGAACAGAAAGACTCAAATCTACTGTTTTCCTAAGAAGGAGACATTTAGGAGAGCTGACTCTATTATGCACTGCACAGACCTCTTTTGTGTGAGCTACTGTGCAAAATAATAGCATGGAGTTCTTCAAAGAACTCTCCGAGGTTTTTCCAGAATTCTTTCAAAGGTCTTCTAAATTCACTTTCAGAATCTGTGAGATGAAAAAAAAACATTAAAAACAGGAAAAAACTCTCAGGTTACAAAGCAGATCAACGAAAGTTTTAGGAAAATAAAAGTAAGCAGTCTCCTTAGTTACATCACCTACATACTGATTCTCAAATATTTATTTCACACTGATGTTAAAGTGACAACTAATTTTGTATTTAAGGGAGCAAATCACTCACCCTGTGGTCATTCTGTGAAGTTCTCAGAGTCATATGACAAAACGATTTGGCTGGTATCTGTCTTTAACCATCATCCTATGCCTACATAAAACACCAACAGTGGTGTTTTGGGTAGCAAAGCATTTTTTTACTTACATTTTGGCTACTGAGTTTATGGCAAGTAAAGACCCAAACCCCTCCCTAAACCAACTGTGCAGATAACTTTCTGAAACCCACACATGAAGAAGAGCAGCTCTCAGTCCCATTCTCAGTTTGAGGAGCTAGATGCTTTCACAAAATGTTTTCACTGCAGAGGTGACAAAACAATAAGAGCAACAACAACCAAACAGAAAACCCATTATATAGGAAATAAATTCAAGCCCAGAAAGAAAAGGTGCTTGCACTCTTCCACAGTGCTGCATCTTATTAAATTTTCCAGATGATGCCTTTCAATGTTCTCTTTTATAGGAAAATTAATGTATTTTCTTATTAAATCCATACTAGCTTTTGTGCCAGGCGCACAGCTACTTTCATGACATCTAGTTCACCAAGGTAAACATTAACATAATGTCCATCATCTCCTGGAGTTTTCTGTCTGATGGAAATTGTGCAGCTGCACACAGGTGCTAGATTAGGCACACTATAAAGTGAGTATGGTTATAGGAAAAATGGACCAATAAAAGTTTCAGGTGAGAAAGATGAGGGAAGTAAGGAGGAAAGTGGTGATTCCTGGTGGCTTGGAGTGCAAGAGGACTGGGACACACAGGGCACATCTGTGTGGATCTGGGGTCCAGATCTAGGGCCTGTATTCAGGGGGGATACAAGGAGGAGGGAAATATAAGACCATATGGGCAATGAAATTCAAAACTGCAACACTTCTTTCCACTGTCTGAAGTGTCTCCAAGGAGCGTATTCCATCACTGCCATTATTTGTGTTGGGACTTTGTTCACCTTATCTAAAATATTAATAACTAGCAAGTGATGCTGAGAATGCTTGAGTCTGAGGTGTTAATTGAGACAGTGAAATGAAATCTCATAATCTAATAACAATACACAGGGAAGTCTCCTGTCTCCACACAGGTTCTTTCAACAAAAGGAAAGAAATAATCCTCCGTTCTTCTACAAACATTTACTGTTTTGTATTTTATGACACATAAACCCAATGGGCATTTCATGCTAGAAAAAAAAGTATTTTCATGCACCATACATAGAAAATGTCATATTCTTTCCAATCCTTTACATTTTATCAAGCAACAGTATTTTTTAATTTCCTTTCTCTAATTTAAAAAAATAGTTCCTTAAAATAAAATTACTGGCATTGATTTGCTTGCAACCCACTGTTAACATGATTTGCTTCATTAGAAATGATTAGCAGAAGTCCAATTGTTGCTCAGTAAGCAATAAAATCTAATTTATCACTTCAATAATACTACTTTGCAGGATGCCAAACAGTGGGAAATTTTTAAATCGGGAGGAAAAGAACACATTTTCCTCATATAGATAATGACTGAAACTTTTGATGCCATTTCTGTAGAAAAGAAAAACATAAAAATACACTTGAATTGGAGTGCAACTGTAAAGAGTAACTATCCCTGATGTCTTTTGTCTTTGATGATTATTGATCTTTTAAGATTGCAGATATTGAAGAAAAGTGCAAACTACCAGGAGATATTTCACCCTATGAAAGCAGATCATCCAAATAATCTGAAAATCAAAAGAGATAGTCAAATTTAAAATTAATCTTTTCTGTATTCATGTCTCATCTAGAAGCATCTCTTTTCTAATTTTTCTCATATGAGTGTCTTGAGGATGTATAAGGTTTATGATTTTTCAGCAATGTAATTTAAAAATAGGGGGAAAAAAGAAAAGAAAGAAGTTTTTCTGAACAGCCACTGGAAATTATTGTCAGGAACTCAAAAATTCCAAGTTTCTTGCTTGCTACTGAAGGAGAAACATGACTCCTACCTGAATCAGAAGAGGTCATAGTAAACAAGGGTAAAAGGTAAAAGGTAAAAGGTAAAAGGTAAAAGGGAAGGGAAGTTTCAGGGAAGTTTCAGGGAAGTTTCAGGGAAGGGAAGTTTCAGGGAAGGGAAGTTTCAGGGAAGTTTCAGGGAAAGGAAGTTTCAGGGAA
>VWZP01006610.1:826061-936555 GCA_013396995.1 Dicaeum eximium
AAGGGAAGGGAAGGGAAGGGAAGGGAAGGGAAGGGAAGGGAAGGGAAGGATCCCTGCTCTGCTAATCTTTCTTCTCTATTTTCTTCCATGTCTTCTGTTCTGCTCAGAAGATGTTTCTCTGAACTTGAAAATTACAAAAAAAAAAAAAAATCTGATAAAAGTGAAATTTGGAACAGGTCAAGAAGCAGCAGCTTAGTTTTATTAGAAACGAGACTTCCAGACAAAGTGTTGGAAATGCTTCTGAGACCCAGGCTGGAGAAGAGGAGCAGGAAGAAATAATTGGGGTGAAGGGAACCTCTCTGGTGTGAAAACTTCTACCTAAATTAGAGAATCAAAAGCCTGAAGATAATAACAAAAACCTTCACTCCCACTGATGACCTTTGACTGGTTAACACAGTGCATTGCTACTTGGGATACTAAAAAATTTAGTCCTTAACTTGAAAGCCTTTGTCCTAAGAGCAAGATTTTAAAGTAAGAATAAGTCTGCCCAGGAAATCCAGCCTTCTGCATAGCTCGGGGAAGGGGTAGTGATTGTTCTTTGATGTTCAGTCTCTTGGAAGGCAACTTAGATCACATTTGTCCTTCCTCCTGCCTGTGGCGTTCGCTTCTAAGAGAGTTGGCCTGCTTAAATTTTAGCTTTGAATTAAGAAGTTCAGTAAAGGAGCATTAAAATTTGTTCCCAATCTGACTTTGAAAGTCAGTGTTCAGCTTCAAAAGGAAATCTAGCTGCCCATGAATGCTGCCAAGCCTAAAAGCTAGGCAGATGCTGAAAGAAGAAAAAAAGGCACTTTGGCTTCCTTTTGTGTATATGGAGAGAGGAAAGGAGGAATCAAATAAGAAAGTGAAGAAGGGAATGAAACTTTGGGAGAAATGATAAAAAAAAAAAAAGAAAAAAAAAGGGAAAAAAAAGTAAGAGGAAAGAGAAGTGCTGTGATAAACACAAAATGAGCTGCAAAACAACCATAAGAAAAAAAAGAAGCTAAGAGGGCACACTCAGGTGTCCCCTTTGAGGCACAATGTATCAAACTGCCCTTCACAGGAGTAAGTTGGTTCATCTTAGTAGAAGGCTGCAGTAAAGTTAGAGCCAAGTGAAGAATTTATTACCATTTTCTCTTATTCCTCAGACAGTTCTTGCTCTGCTCGCCTCTTACTACTAAAACATGACATGATACTTTTGTACAAAACTGGCTATTTATTGCCTCCCAAGCGGGTTGTTAACACTACCTTTAACCTGAAATACTCTGAATCACCTACTCCTCACCCAGAAAACCACCTTCCCTTTGCACCTTGACAGTTCTTCAAAGGTGCCATAAGCTGGATGTGTTCTCCAAACCATGAGAGAGACACCTCACATTTTATAACAGCTTGTCCTTTGTGGGGATCATCCTTCTGCTGACAGCAGGGAGCACTGCAGAACATTTGCTATAGCTGGAAACATATTGGTGTGTTCTGCACTTCTGGGTTATTCCCAATGGATGTAACTAAGCAGATGGATGATTGGAAGAGTGTGAAGACATTTTGTAACTGTGTATTTAATGGGTGTTTATGCAGTTGGAAGAAATCCATACAGTAAGCATGTCATCTCAAAATACTTAAATCAGTAAATATTTCATCCCAAATAAAGATTATTACACCTGAGACATCTGTTCTTGAATACTTGAATACTTGGCTATCTCCAGATACTTTACAGAAATACAGAACTAGTGCAGAATCAGGATTTTTCTTCCAAATGATCTCTGTGTAGTCTCATCCCTTCTCATCAACATAAAATAAACCTAAAATGACAATGGTGGAAGACTTGATGGTTACTGTGAGTACACAGTGTGGCATTGCCTGAGCCACTACAACCACGAAAGAAGCAGATGGGCAGGAGGTAGCACCCAGTGAACACAATAATATCACTGCTTGACCCAAATAGGTACTCAAATGCAGCACCCACTTTGTCAGTAATCTGTGTGGGTCAGCTTTAACTTGTGCTCCTGCTCTTCTTCCTGTACAGTGCAGGCACACTGTGGGCTGTGTAGCATAGTTTTAAATGCATCCTGTCTTGGGGGCTATTTGGAAATACTCAGAAATAAAAACACTACAGAGGATTTTCAGGCAGAAGCAGGGATTGCCCCTGTTTTGGCTCTATTGTAATTATCCAAGCCTGACTTTGCAGAAGCCTCCCTGAAGGACAAGGTGTAGCTAAATCACTAGAACACAAAGAAAATGAAAAATGGTGCCTCTCCTGACAGTGAAAATGAAAGAGTCATCCTCAGGGGAACAGGGAATTGAAGAAGGTTTAGGATCAAGGAGAATTAGTGACAAATAATGCTGCCATTCTCATCCACCACAGACCATGGGCAGCATAGGAAACAACAGAAGCATCAGTATGCAGTGTGAGGTGACAGGTGATCACCCTGTGAGACAGTGGTCAAATCAGTTTCTACCATAATGTGCCAAGGAAAGAGAGATATGCAATGGAAAATAACTATAGAAAATCACCTACAGGGGCAAAAAATATATAATCCTAATTTCTTACTTTTAAAAATTCTGTGTAAAAATAAAATTTTTATTTTAAATATTTGTCTTGTCTCAATTTTTTTTTTCATTTGGAGCTAAATTAAAACATAAATTTCATCCCATTTTATGGTATTTCTTGGAAGCAGACAAGTGACAAGATTACAAGATGAACATTTTGTAACTTCAACTATGTCATACTTAAATGTGAAATCTATAAGTAATTAAATACAGGAATTTCTGTATTAAAAATTGTGACGATGGTAGCTATGGAAAAATTAAAGTCTGGAGGTCTTTTTTTTCATTAACAAAACAGAGTATAAAAACATGATTGTGTTTTGTAATACAAAATGACTGAAATGTAATTATCTTCTATGAATCTTTCAAGTCTCTCTTTTCATACTTCTTCCCAGTACTTTTCCATTTGCAATTTTTTATAGCATCATATTAATGGAGCTCCAATTATTTTTAATCATCATCATCATCTGAATAATTCACCTAAAATCTTTCAGTCTTATTTTCCTGTTCAGATTATTTATGAGGGGTATGCAAATGCTCTGGGAATTGAAGAAATACACCATGTGCTAAAAGCAAAGCACAAATGTCTTCTAACTATGTGTACATAAACAAAGATTATAGATATTTGAGGAAATATGTTCTTCAAGCAATTCATTCACAGAGACCTTCTAACTTCCAAACAATAAAACAAGTGAAAATAAAGAGGGTTTTATATTTTTTTGCTTATATTCACTAATTCACATATTACCCAGAGGACTGAATACCTGGTTTCTATTTCCTGATGCCTAAAGGCAGGACACAGACTTGGCACAAGGAACTCACAGGACATGGAGGCAGCACATCACCCACACCTCCTCCTCTCCCCCGACATGGAAATCTCTCAGCAGTGCAAGCCTCCTTTAATATTGCCCATGGGAAGATATTGATTGACTAAGAAATAGAGCAACAAAATGTTTGTGTTGCCAAGAGATGTGCTTTGCCCTGTGGCACCATATTTTCTTTCTTCTGGCTGCAAGCATTATTATCATCAAGAAACAAATGTTGGCTTTTAACTGCAAAATAAAACACATATTGATTGCCAGCCTACAAGTCTGGCATAGAGAAGTAAAAGTCTTTTTGGCTTCACCTTGCCCAGAAAGAGTAGATGGATCACAAATATGGTGATGACTGAAACATCACCTTGGCAAGTGTTCACAGGGAAATCAACATTTCAGCTGGACTGTGTAATTCTGCAGGCAGACCTGAAGGGAAAACACAGGCAGCGGTGGGCATAGAAATCTCCCAGGGTTGCAGAGAGCTTTGAAATCACAATGGAAAAGAACTGACTCAAACCAGCAAATATTGGAGATGAAACATGTTATTTGCCACAATCCACAGAGCCCAATACCTTCACTTCTAACTGGGTGTGAACATTTTCTGCACAACAGAGAGGTGCAAAGTTTGAGACTGACAATAGATTCAGGGAAGAAAACATCCAAACACCCCTGGAAATTACAAATAATGACCACAGTAGCCCACAAGGGCATAATTTTACATACCAAGTCAGGAACTTTCTGTCAAAGCTGGCACAAAATGCAAGGGCCTGAGCAAGGCAGGAAATGCATGACCACGTCAAATACACTTGTAATCTTTATTACAGGAGAGCAAAGCTCTTTTCTTTATATAATAGTTCCAGGCCTGATCATTCTCAAGCTTTATTTTGAAATGCAGCAAACTTCTTGAACCAAGGGAGTACATGGCAAGGAAACAGAAAAAAATGCAGAAGTAAAAATATGCAACAATTATTCTCTTTGTGAGTTAAAAAACACATTGAATTAAATATTTTTAAAACAGGATATATTATAGGACCTGTCAAGCTTCCCCTGTCCAAGAGACAGTGACACATAAAGCATCTTTATTATAAACAAGCCCCAGGCCTACTCGAACTACTGTAGTTGGAAACTTCAACCTGTCTTGTCTTTGTCATCCATTTACAATGAGTTATGACAACCCAGGTGAAGAACTCTTCTTTTTTCTACCATAGCTTCTGCCTTTGCCTTGATTACAATTCTGAGGGCAAAGACTAGCACAGACAGGAAACTATAATGATAAATATTCACAAATTTCAAACTGAAGATTTAAAAAATCCCTATTAATTTAGCCTCAGAAGAAGTTATACATGAAGATAAAACATAACCCTCCAAGATAGATATTCTGAAATATGTCTGTTCACAGACATGATGAATGCAAAGAAAATAGGCTTAGAAAATTTCATTTCAAGTCCACTGTTTTCAGAACCTTTGAGGACTAGAAAACTAACTTACACTTAAGAGAGCTTCATTATAACTATGCTGTTGTAAAATGGAAATAATTTTATATTTTTTATCATATTGGATTTAGATGTTGGAACAACCTGTCAGGATTAATTCTGATTCAAGAATAAATGCATCATGCATGATTTTTGAAAGAAAACAAACAAAAAAAACTTTATATATATTTGGCAGAGATGGCCATAAATTTTTGGTGCTCATTCTTCATTACAAGAGTTCTGCTGTTGTTCTAACATACATTTTATTTATAAATAACCTACTGGAATTTCACATGTGCCACCACATTACATCTTATTAGAGTCAAACAACTAACAAGATTTAATGCCAGTCCTTGGAAGGGAAAAGGGCAGAAAAGTGGGAATGACAGAAGAGATAATTCTGTCCATCCTTCTTTTTGCTCCCCTTCTCAGTAGACTTCAAGGCACTGTGTTCATTAAACATCTGTCTTACAGTAAGAAATATACAATATTTATGTTACAAATACTTCCCATTATTAATAAATAGAGAATAGAAAAATCTTTTATGAATGCCCCACTGTGAGGAATTTTTTTGTGTTGTTCAGGTTCTTGATCAGGCTTCAAAATATCTTTTTTCTCCCTTGACGAGGTCTGTTTGACAATGGAGGAAAGTTGTCCTTCAAGCTAATAAATCACACAACCACAAGCACAGGGAAGGACCATGTGCTCTCGGTTAGATATTTCCAATCAGCATGACACTTCAAATAAGTTACTTTATGCAGCACAAAAATGACCTTGGATTATTACTTTGACTCATATTGTAAGTTGTCAGCCTGCAGAATTTTAATTAGAATTGAAAGTTCAGGAAATCACTATATTCAATCCATCGGCTTCTTACAACCCTGAAAATTACTGTAATTTAAGCAGTATTGGAACAGGAAGAGGGGATTTGATGTATCCTTTTCAGGAAGGTAAGTCCACGTTATTTATAATAGGCAGGGGTATACTTGTAATTAATTTTCCTCTCAAAGTATTCACTTCTGACTGGACTCTTTAAGAATCTGAAAAGCCTTCTACAGCTGCCACTGCAAAAACAGAATGGCTATAGAATTAATAGAGCAAATGTTCTGTCCCTTTTCTGTCCACAGGGCTGAATGTCTAACTCCCAATCCTTCCTGTTTCAGGGATCAAATCCGCACTTGGTTCAAGATGCCATTTTCTAGAGGTTGGAAGGCAATGGCTGAATCTTTTCTTCCTTGATATGATTGTTTCCAATTTTGCAATATTTTACAATGAGCAATCCCAGTAAACTCCTATCCCCCAGGTGGAAGCTGGTGTGAGTTTTACACATGAGTTCTTTTATGTCTTCCAGTACATTCCACAGGAATTCAAGCATTATCATCACAGCAGTTATGCTGCTAGTCTAAAATTCTGTGCTTCACAAGGGCTGTGGCCAGCTGTGGTAAGAAACCCTGCAGCAGCCAGCAGTGGAGAGTATACACCAGGGACTCTAACCTCTGAAAAACTAAAAATCAAGGCATGCCTCATTAGTATCCTCTGCTTATTCCAACTTTGTCTTTTCCCTGCATAAACCCTGCAAGGAGTAAGCCTGCCCTTCTCATAGCTTCCTTTAAAAAGCATGGTCTTCTTGTTGTCCATTATAACAATTTTGGATAACCTTATAATCCTGAAAAAGGATTTTTCCTTTTATTTTTGGTGGTTTTATTTTTTAAAAACCACCTTATTCTTCTCTGACTTTTAGCTTCAGCATTTTACAAAAATGAGTTCTACAGATGAGTTGCAGGTTGTGGGAAAAAGTAGAAGTGTTTTTCAATTTTTCATCAACTTTTTTAATAACATCATGCCAGGACTGGTTTCAGGCACCTGTACCTAAGGTGTATTTTTTGAGTGTAGAAAACACAGTGTTTGGTTTCTTCTCCTTGTATTGTTAGACACATAATCCTTTTTCTTTTTCTTTTTTTTTTTTAAGACAGGAATAAACCCAAAACTTCCTGCAACAGGAAATGAAGTTTAAAAAAATCATCCTCCTCAGCTACTAGGAATTTCTACTTCCAATCCAAAGGTACTCCTTTTCTGGGAATATGAAGCAATTAACAAAATAATAGTAAAAGAGGAACAATGAAGGATGATTTTGTGTGTCTTCTGACAGAAAGTCATTCCTCATTTGCAAGAGTTTGCTAGGGCACTTAGCTCTAGCCAGACTCATTTCTTTGTTTTATTGACAAAGTCAGGCAAATAAAGAGGAAAATGTTTCTTTGTTAAAGGTACAGACTACCACTATAAACCAGGTCAGTATTTCTATGGTTTGTCTTTCAAATGGTGTCTAAAACTACCCTTTTGCATCCCTTTTTTTTTTTTTTTTTGTGAATATATATTGTTCTCTGGTGGTGTACTCAGACAAAGGGTTTTGTCAAAGAAAAATTTTGTTAATCTTGAAGTTTCAATCTATTTTTTTATTTCCCAAGAAAAAGGAACTTTGCTTTTATCTCTTAACTGCTTTCTTGCAGCCATTACAAAAATATTAGAAATTAATTTGCTTTTCCATTGCCTCAGGAACTAGATAAGTTCCTTTAAAGTTTCAGTACTGCCTACACTCAGAAAGTGTGTGTAGAGTTGGGAAGATATTGGCAGGCAAGATATTACAGTCCACTGACCATTATTCTGAAAGGCTGCAAGAAATGGTGGGAAAATAGAAAGCGGTCATTTTGACATTAATTGACATCAATTGGAGAGCACATAGATCAAAAGGAAATACTTGAAAAGCAGTACTAAGAACAGTCAGAATGGTTTCTTCTTCTGCAAAACAAAGCCAATCTGATTTGTTCCAATTATTCAAAGCTGTACAAGAGGTGGGCAAATCTTCTGGATTTGTGAACTTCTGAGACGACTTTCTAGGTTCATAAAAAACAATTAAGCCCCATGAATGGATTTGTTAAAATGTAAATAAGCTGAAGCAATTGTTTTTGTAGACTAAGGCCAAATGGCAGTGGGAGCAAGAGGTTGCAATCTTCAGCCACTGAACACTTGCAGATTCTGGTTTTGTTTCATCTACAGGGCACCTACTAAAGGCACCAGAGTTCATTAAGCTATCCTTGCATTCCTTCTGTTATGGAAAATGAAAAGACTTATTTTCTGCCCAGTACAAACTACTCTGCCCCATTTCACACGTTTTGTGAAGGTACCAGGTTATTCAGAAATTAAGTGCTGCGTGTCACTGTGTATAAATTATGTTGACAATTATTGAGCTAATACCACAATTCCTACAGCACAAATCTTATGAGGAGCAGCTGAGGGAGCTGGGGGTGTTTAGCCTGGAGAAAAGGAGGCTCAGGGGTGACCTTATCAATCTCTAAAACTGCCTGAAATGAGATTGTAGCCAGGTGGGGGTCGGTCTCACGTGATTGTCATTATTAGTCCTTCTTTTGGTCTTCAGGAACACAGTGAAAGTGAAAAGAAAGTTAAAGAACAAAATATCACTGCAAATTTCTATGAGATTTACACATAATCTTTTAGTATGACCTGGGCAGAAAAAATGTTACTGCATCCATTTATCGAACCGGTCTCAGTTCCTAATTCAGCAAGACATGTAAAACCACTGACTCATTGAGCAGCCTAGTTCAGAAGAGCATGTGAGGGCCCTGTGGCTCAATCCCTGTTCAAAATAGGGCCAGAGTTATCAAGGACCAGAAGAAGGACTATTAATGATAACAATTTCCTAGCTTTAACACCTCTCAAACCACAGCTCCTTTCAAAGTGTATTGTCCTTTTTATATTTAATTTCTAAATTTGCTTATTGCCTTTTTTTCTCATGTTCTGAAAATAATTCAGTATCAGAAGTACCTGGCAGTGCTATGATTAACATAATTTACAATCATCTTCCTTTTCACACCAGCACTCAAATAATATACAAGGAAAGATGAGAGCACTTGAGGATATTGTATTATTATACTGAAAAATTCACCTAGAGCTAAATCTATTAAGGAGTCAAATGCCCATGTCCTAACTAAGAGTCTTTGTGTGTGTAACAAAGTCCAAAACTTGTTATCTCAGACTCCAATCACTCAGATGCTAGGCCATGCTACAGCACCAATGAAACAGGAATAAAGTTTCCCATAGATCTGCTCCAGCCCAAGATTTCCAGGGTCTGAGGGTGTCAGAGAGATCCCTGCAGAGCCGCAACCAAGGCAGTGACCATAATCCCCACTTCTCCACCACAATGGGTACCGCAGACTGATTCAGGGACTAACAGCCAGCCAAGCCCACAGCAGGCAAGAAGAGGTGTTTGCCTTCTCCAAAACAACCGTGATTGAGACAGGCTCCTCAGAAGCTAAAGGTCTGTCTCTTTTCTTCCCTGAGGCAATTAGTCTAATCACCCACTTCAGTAAAAAGTAGGGGAAAAGTCTTTTGCTATCATATACAAACCGTTCTGCTTTTATGATGTAATTAAATATTACTGAGACACAAGTATGTAAGTAAGCACATGTCTTTAGTAAAGTGTTTAGAGTGATTCTTTGACCAAGGCAATACAAATACTCTATTCCCTCTTCAACTAAAACAATAAATCCTTCTTCTCCCTCTTTATTGGTTGAGAGCATATTTGGGCTGGATGTCATTTTATGTTGTTCTCTCATAATGATTCCAGTCCCTACCTTGATTCATCCCAGTTGTAGAAAGACTAATGCTTTTTTTTTGGTCATACTTGAATATGAAAAATGCTCATCAACAGGCATGGACTGCCATCATTTCCATCAGTTTCTTCTATTGCCCTCCTATCTGTACATAATTGACTTTGACCAGATGCCCTGACTGCATGAAACCACCCAGCACACATTCATGATGTGAAACAAGCTCTCATGGCCTGGCACTTTACTGATAAAAGCAAATTTACTAGGCATTTTAAATATGCATCATTTGCCAACTATTTTGGTGTTTTGTCGTGAACTTCAGCTGCAATTCCTGCTAAATGTAATTCAGATTTGAAATGAGCTAAATGAAATATATATGAATTATCTAAAACAATGAAAACCTACTTGAGCATATATGTGAATTATCTAAAACAATGAAAACCTTCTTGAGCAATAACCTTGGAACTAAGAAAAAATCTGTTACAGACAGACTGTTTCTATGCTAAATTTTTGTAAGTGTATAATTGGCATATTTTCCAAATGCATTTTCCCATTTTCTCTAAACCATCATAACACTAGGTTTATACTAGCTAATTTAGGTGTCTAAATTAACAGTAATTTTTCAAATTTGTATTAGGTAGACTGCCCATTTAAAGTCCCTAACTCTTCTGTCAAAATGCTGCTTCCAGGTCATCATGCATCAGTGGAATCAAACTTTTCTTTCCTGTTTTTGCTAGAACTTTATTAAATGAACTCTTCCTTTTCATCTAACTTTGTTAAGCATACCTCATCATATGAGTTAATAGTTACATGGCACTCTGAAAATTAAAGCTACAGGTTATGTCTTCATCCTGAGAAGCCTATATATGTTTACTGGTTTTGGCTGAGGTACAGTTAATTTTCTTCAAAGATTGTGTAGTGACATGTTTCAATAAAGCAGCCAGAACTCCATTTCTTCATACAGGAAAAGCCAATTCTTTATTCACATAACTCATTTTTATACAGTTTTCACAGGCTGCATGTTCAACTCCAATTGGCTGGTAGTTTTCTTGCCACACAATTCATTGGTTAGAAGGTGTTTTTGTGTGTACATGCTAAGACTCTCTCTTTTACTTAAGTGTTTCTATTTTTACTTTGTGGCTTCTCATGGGACAGATTTCTTGTTTATTACAAGTGCAAATGGTTTCCTTGCCAGAATAGCTTGTTGTGCTATCTGTTGTCATTCTTGTGATTTTTCACATGGGAAGTTAGCTAGCTGCACTTAGAAGAAGCAACAGGCCAGTTGGTAATTTAGCAGAGCAAGGCCTGATTTTATAAGGTCTTTCTTTTATAATATCCCTCCCTGTATGCAACAGTGGCACATTTTGTATTTGTGATGAAAACAGTGTCGATAACACGGGGATGTTTTAGTTATTACTGAACACTTGCTCCTCACACCACCCCACCAGTGATGGGGCTGGAGCTGCACAAGGAACTGGGAAGGGACAGAGCCAGGACAGCTGACCTCAGCTGGTCCAAGGGGGCTTCCAGGCCATACGACATCATGCTCAGGAATAACAGCTGTGGGGAAGAAGGAGGAAAGGGGGCTGCTCAGAGTTATGGGATCTGTCTTTCCAAGTTACTGTTATGTGTGATGGAGCCCTGTTTTCCTGGAAGTCACTAAACTTCTGCCTGATGGTGGGAAGTAGTGAAAGAATTCTTTATTTTGCTTTGCTTGGGCTATCTTAACCCCTAACTCTTTATGTTAACCCATGAGTTTTCATGCTTTCACCCTTCCAGGCCTCTCCTTTACCCCACTGGGGTCATGGTTGTGTGAACAACAAGCTGTGTGGTGCTTCAGCACCTACTGGGATCAACCACAGCAATATGCTATTTGTGGTAGTTGCACATGAATCATGTTTATATGTGTTTCTTCAGAGGCTTTTGGTGTGATACAGCACTCTCCTGTTTTAACATGAGCTACAGCTTCTGCTAATTGTGTTGAAAATTACACAATGCCCACAAAAGCCAATAAACTGAGTATCTTCTGAAGCTTTGAGATTTTTATGGGTAAGGAATTCTTTCTTTCTTTGAATTAGTTCTGTGCCCTAGTCAAGTGCAAGTGCTTCACTACAAGAGCTTCTAGCTGCCCTTACAGAATAGCTTGGGCAGTCACATTGAGAACACAACTTCTGTCCCTCACCAACCATGAAAACTGAGGACAATTGCACTCTTAAGTCAGGAGACACTATTTGCTGGGGGAATCTGAGGAAGCAATCTTAGAATCTAAGTTTCTTCCTCTTTGTTTGTACTGCACCTCATACTTTTGGACATTCACCTGTTTTCATAGGGGTGAAAATTAAAGTAGCTCCCACATAAAAACTATGGGTTGGTATGAGTAAAACAGAAAGGGGATAAAATTTGCAGGACTATATTTCATTTTATAGTGGAATTTAAATCATCCTAGGAACCTAGAGCTGTACCAACAGTCACTTCATTTCCTGCCTAAATGTAAGGCTCTCCTGTATGACATTAGCATCTAATGTCTCAGTGTGTCACTCCTCATATTTCAGAGGTGAAGCCATTGTGTCAGGCTGCCCTAGGTGATAGAGAGGAAAATCACTCCCTGCACACTATAACTGAGGAAAAAATTCCAACCATTTATTTTGGTCCCAATATAAATGTACAGTAAAGCCACACTGAGAGCCTGTGTATCTCATAACATTTCCTTGCAGTGTGTTTCCCTTGTATTTAACCTATTTGGCTAAGGTGTGTTTTTCAAACAGCTTCCATCTCAACCTGAAGATTTCAAGTGATAAAGAATACAAGATTCCCCAGACAGTTTGTTTTGGTGCTTAACTGCTGTCATTGTTAAAAGTGTGAGACTTAATTTGAACATAAATATGCCTCCTTTCTTCTGGCATAGAACTGGTTTTCATTTAACTTTCGTGTCCTAGACAGAAAAGTCATTTTATATAAGACATTTCCCCCATTCTTTTACTTATACAGTGAAGTCACTCTTCCATCTTCTTTTTGATGCATGAAATGGGCTGAGATCTTTTAGTCTCTTACCACAAGGCATCTCCCACGTTTTTGCATAATTTTAAGGACCAACAGGAAGGGTCATGTTTCCTTACTCCTTTTGACTGCTTTCCCTGTTTCCTTTGGCTGAATGACATGGGCAAACAATGGGTGCATAATTACTGAAAATCCTAGCCTATAGCACACATTTCTCTTATTTCCTTCTTGTTTCTAGTTCAAGCCAGGCTTGAGACTTGAACTCCAAAGGAAGCTATTTTCCTTAACACAGAGGCAAAGGCAGTGGTTGCCAAGCAACAAGAGCCAAAGGAATTTATTTTTTCTGAAAATTTCTTTCTCCCACTCAGACTTTTCCCAATTTGGAAGCTCATAGGTACAGAGGATTTGCATGGAAAAGCAGCACCTAATGTCCTGTGAATCAAAGCAATGATCAAAGGCTTAAAGACTGTATCACTAGAGAGTTCAGAAGCATCTGAAATTTAATGCAGTCAGATTTGGCTTGGTGGCAGTCAGAATACTTTGAATTTTTAATGCTGTTTTACCTATCTCAACATTAGCCAGAAAATAAGACTGAATTCTTGAGACCTTATAGGTTCTACCCAATACTGAATTTTGATGATTCTTTTTTTATTCCTACAAAGAAACCAGAGTGCTTAAGTCATGGTATCACTACAACATTATTATGTATACCTAAAAATGCAGAAGTGAAGTTACGCCATTCCACAGATGAACAATTAAAGAACAATTACAGGTTTGAATTCTGTCATCTTCATTGTTCCTAATTTTTTCCAGATAACTGATCAAGCTTTACATCATGTGTAAGGTGCACAGTACATAAACTGTGCATGTGGAAATATTCCTGCACTTCTGGGCCTATGTTTAACTCCTAAATCCCCATGCAGTCTTCTGTCCCAAGGGTCCCAGCAGGCTTCGTTTCCCCCAACACCTCTACATTCCCCAACCTCAGCTGAAGCAATACTTGTGCCTGCAGGGTTATGGAAACACTTTACTGCAGCAAATTAGGCACTTGCAACTCAAGCAAACAAGTAAATAAAAGACTTTTAAGACTTAAAGGCTCTAAAGAGATGCCAAAGTGTCCCTAAATAGTCCAGCCACAGCCGATATCCTCTACGGGCCAAAATCTTGAAAAAGGTTTTTCATAAGCCACTCAGTGCTATCACACTGCAGCCAGGGATTGCTTGCTTTGACAGACTGCTTCATTAGATAACCAAAATGTCAGTGAAAGTCAAAAAATCAGTTTTTGTACTTGGGATCCTCAGTGCTAAGTGATTTGTTGAATACCACCTTACACTTCTCAGAGAGGCATAGCAGATTATGACTTGAATTCAGGTGCTCAGAGCTCCGGTGTAATGAAATAGCAACTTCTTGACATCCCTTGCTAGCCTTAGCTACCCATGCTGGCCTTGGTGGCCAGGGAATTTTGCAGGCACTGCTCCATTCTAATCCCATTAAAACTCTAACTGTGATTCTAACACTCCTCTGTACAGTTCAGCAGAGGAGAGCTCCAGATATTACCTTCAGAATAACCCAGTTGCATTTCACTCTACAGTCTGCTCTCTCTCCAGGGAAAATCAGCGCTTGTAGGACATGATTTCCATTCTGCAGCTATAGATAAATTTCATTAATTCTCAGGAAACAAGCTCTCTCCTGAAGGTCATATTCCCCAAAGTCACTTTACAGACACAGCTGGAACTAGTGAGATTTCTGCCTTCAGCTCTGACTACATTGAATACTGGTTTAAGAGAAAGTAACTCCCTTTATTTAAACAGCAAGTAGAGTGCATTGACATTAGGTGAAAGATTATTTTGCAGAAACAAGGTTTTTAGGAGAAGCTTCATCTTTTTTGAAGCCCAGGTGAGAGAGCTGGGAAAGTGAATGGCCTTCAATCCAGTATGATAAGAAGGAATAAAATCCAAGACAGACAGCATATAGTGCTGTTAGTCTAGCCTCATTAAGTTAATCAGTTACACAAAAAAGGATAGTTAGTAGCTTTGGGGAATTGGCAGGGGAAGAGAGAACAGCAACAGCAACAGTGAGAAGAAAACATGATTAGGGATTGTTCAGTAGAATGGGGGCAGGAAATAAAAAAGACCATAATGAACTCCATAACTGGTGCTGCTGCTGAGACTGTCATTCTAATAATCCTGGCATTATGAATTCCTTTTCTAGGCTTTCTTTAGAAACTTTTTTTTTTTTAGAATTCTGTTGCATTAGGAAGTGCAATGCTTTCCCACTGACAGCTTCAGGTTTCTCTCCTTCACCAGTTCCCTGTGTGAGTTCTTTCTGATGTATAGTGGTTGTTAAGTGTCACCCACACAATTTTCAGGAGGACATTTTGTGCACTGCATGATGTATAGCAAATTCTGGAGTAAAAGTGTATGAACCATGTGTTTTGCTGGTTGTGCTGCAAGAGTACTAATTGTCAGGGTTGTGAAGGTGCCTTGGTCACTACAGCATTTGTTTTGGAATGTGTTGGACAACAGCAGGGTTGCTGCTGCTGGTGAGTCTGGCAGATTGGAATATTGCATGAACGTTGGTGCTAGGGTGAAAAACGCTTGTATCTTTTAAAGCAGACTGCAGGGCTTTTGTTTGGGTTTATTTTGTTTGTTTGTTTTTTGTTGTTTGTTTGCTTGTTTGGGATGGCTGATTGTGTGGATTTTTTGGTTTGGTTTGGTTTGGTTTGGTTTGGTTTGGTTTGGTTTGGTTTGGTTTGGTTTGGTTTGGATTTTTTTTTATTTTTTTAGTTCTGGTATGTTCTGGTAGGAAAAATCTGAGAATATTCAGGGATCACAGCACAATTCTTACCCCTCTTTCGCAAACCAAGGATCATCTACATTTTCAGATGTACTTCTCATTCATACACTCGTAAAAGCAAGATGCAGTCACACAGTTATTGACCATGTAAAAATGTGTGAGGGCAACTGCCTCTGCTTGTGTCTTCCAGTTTACACATGTAAACCAGGAGTTAGAAATTTCTAGAAACTATGTCTGGTCCTGTGAGAAAAAGACTCAAATAGTAATATCTTTTGATTCTATTTCTCTATTTTGTTCTATTTCACATTATAAGTCTGGGTAGAGTTTGCTGGTTTCATTTAAATATTTCTGAAAACATATCCATTTACTCATTTACAGTTAAAAAGACTGTACAGGGTATTTATTATTGTTACTCTTTTTAAAACATCTAATAAAACTGCAGTTATTCTGAGGAACAAAAATCAGTGTAATAATTATATGCTTGCTTTTGTCCATTGATGATGGAAAACTTCTAGAAGGGAATACAATGAAAGAACACCATTAGCCTAAACAAATATACATCCATGGTGCATTCCCTGAGTATCTTAGTGTAACACTGCCTATCATAAAACTTCACGTTTTCGTTTCGTTTCACGTTTAAAGTTCTATCCTAAACCTGATTTTATCAACTGGGAGCACAGTCACAAATTTCTGCTCTCTGGGACTAGTAAGAATAACTTCTGCACAGATAAAATACATGCAATCTTTTAGAAAGAAATACAAGGAACTAAAATTGAAATCCTGCATCTTATTTACATCAGCACATATGCTTAGGTATGTGTGCTTCCCACACTCAGTTCGTTCTTAACAAAGCTGCACAGCTCGTGATCAGGTAACAGGGCATGACCTTCATCCTTGTCACTGTCTTCTGAGATCATGATGTGATCAGAGAACTTGTACAACTTTGTGTACTCTAACAGGTCTCACAGTTCCATTCAGATTTATAGCCTTCAGGTCCTCCTGCTCAGAAAGGATTTCTTCATGAATATGTAAATAATTGTTTTAATCCTTCTGCCACCAAGACTATTGCTGTTCATGTCTTGAAAATGCATTTCGATTTCAATATATTTTTTACTATCTGTGCTGGTATTCTGATCAAATGTGGCAACGTATAAATGGAGGTGTCCTTGTTTATGTGGTCAAATTAGATTCCCTTCAGAAAGAGTGGAGAGAAATTGATATTTCAGAGTTTAAGTCATTTCACAAAATCTTATGTGGAAAAAAATTCTAGACAAACAACACCCAAAACTGCCTTTATTTTCCTTTGACTATGCATTAACTTACGTTTGCAAGGCCAAGTGTGGATATCTAGCTCAGATGACAAAATTTAGGAGATTCAGGCCCTAGGCTGAGTTTCTGTTGAAAATACACATTTAGGGGCATGCATGCAGGAGTCTATGTTCTGAGATAGGTGTCTAGGCTCCCACTACAGGAACTGAACATCTAGAGCTCACAAACATTGTTGGTCAAGACACTGCAACCTATCTGGCATCTCCTGCTTCCAAAGGGCAGCAAGTCCTATGTCTTCTTGTGTGGGCAGTCACCTCATATACTTTAAAGTATCTCAAATAATACTAATTGTTAATATTTGGGCAACTGAATTCACCTCCAAATTAGCTTTCTGCTTTGGCTCTAAGGGAATCCTTAGCACAAAGCATGCATACAGACAGCTACATTTAAGTTCTCTAATGTGGAATCCAATCCCAGTCCTACTGACAGACATTAGGAAGGGCTAAACCCTTCCTCCCTGCCTCCCTCCCTCCCTCCCATCCTGATGATGAATAGATTCTGTGAAGAATTGTGCCAGTTCTTAACTATATTGTAATCAGGTCATTAAGTGCTTTTTCATTTGGCACACCAGCACTCAGATCTCAGCACGAAGCACTTTGTCACATTCAGAAATACATATATATCATAAAAACGCATCATTACATGTACAAATTTATATAATCATGTACAGTGCACAGGGGGATAATGCACAATGCTTAGTACTGGCTCTTGGTTGCAATTTAACACAATGACAATCAACTTCCCTGGGATGATAATGACTTTAGGGTTACTGAGCACATTTTCAGCTCTAACACTGAGCCTGCAAGTCATCAACCATATTTGAGGACTTAGTCCCAAATTCATCTGTCTTTAGTTTAGTGTCACAACTGAGAAGCACAAGCAAGGAGCTCAGCAAGCCTAAGCTTCTTCAGACTGTAGTTACACCCAGGGACTGTTTTGCTGTCCATTGACTACAGGACCTTGTTGTACTCCCATTCACTTACTGTGTGTACAGTTGCTCAGCATAGGTGAGCCAAGTCTTACCTTAAAACTAGGGATTCTCTGCAGCTGGTATGCATTTTTGGACTGTTTAGAAATGCAGGGTTAAGGGAGCACAGATGTGGCTGTTCAGCATCATTGCAGTAAAATAATCAAGAATAATAAAATGGTGATTCTGACACAGAAAAACTCCCATTAAAATTAACTAGGAGCTTGGTTTTGGGTGCTGAGAGAGCCAACAAGACAACTGCTCCCTGCCATTTGGTGCTCCATAAACCAGACAATTGACTTAAATCACAGGTTGTCCTGCAGAAAAAAAAAACCTGCAGATAGGCATATACTGTATTTAATCTGATAGTCATAAGCATTAAAATTGTTCTAAGCAATGCTCATTTCTGATTGCTGATTTTAAAAAGTTTTATGTTTACAGTCAAACAGACAGTCACCAAACCTCAGCTGTACCCTTAGCTCTGATACTGACTCACTTGGTGACTTAATTAAGACCATTATCACTCAATTTTCAGAAGTGCTGAGAGCTGTTGTTTCTATTGACTACATCTTTAAAAAGTGGATGCTTTATACCATGGAAACTTAAACTACTAATCTCTCCTCATCTCTCTTTCCCTTTCGAAACTGAAGATATCTAATATTTACCTAACCTTCAAGAGTATTTTGAAGCAAGTCCATTAGTGATTGAGAGGCAATCAGATTGTTTGAGTTATTCAGTGGATCAATCTGTAAATAAAATAGATAGAATGTCAGATTTCTGATATACAACATTTCTCCCAGTATCAGATTTTCAGAAAACTCTTTCAGTCCTATTATTTCAAGAAAAAACAGCACAAAATTCCCAGTGAAGCTCTGAGTGATCATAAAAGCTAAAAATTCCTTGATCTATAAATGCTGAGTGTCTGCAAAGTGGACTTGAAACAGCCAATGTGGAGAACACAAATGCTGATGTTATTTCTGATAGCCTTGGTTTTTTAAAAAAAAATATTACTTTTCCATTTATTAATACATATTTACTAAACATTGGCAAATACCTTTTCCCCATTTTAAAAGAACGGAATAAATCTTCATTTACCCTCAAAATTTTAACTGATTATCTTTTTCCCGTCTTTTTTCTTTATTTTATGTGAAAATATATAGTTCTGTGAACATTCTCCTTTTGTACAGATGCCATTAGATTTCTCATTACAGTCAACAGTATCAGTTATTTTCTATTTCACAAAGTATCAGAATGAAGTAAACAGACACGGTGCAGACTCGTGGGGTATGATGGCTGTTATTGAGTGTGACAGACTGGTTTGGCTGACTGCTAGGAATTTCTACTAAAAACTCCTGGGAGTCTGCACCAGGGAGATGGTGCAGAAAAAGAGTAAAGTGAACCCGTGAGACAACATAGCATTTATTCCCAAATTCCTTGAGCTCAAAGGCATACATAATGTGCTTTGAGTGATAGAATGAATATGTCCAGCTGACTGAGAACAGATAGGCTTTTTTTTAAATTTGAAAATCACTTTATCTGACTGCAAATCTGGGACTGCTAAAGCAGTAGCATCAGCAAAAAGAAAACCAGGAAACTTGAGAATTACAGCTTTAGGTGTCTTTCTTTCATCATTTCTGCACGGTGGATAATTCCAATGTTACCACAATAATAAGCAGGAGACAAACATTTTATAACCTATTGCACAACTTTGAACACAACATTGGTGTACTACACAGCAGGAGGATAGGGGAAATAGCCTGAAAGTTGTAAAATAAATACCCACAAGTAAACTTTTTCATTAACTTTTTAAAGGTACAGTGTTTTGCGAAATGTATGGACAGGAGGGATACAGTCAAGTTTTACTCCATTAAAATTTATAGTTTACAGATGAACAATGTAAATATGACAAGAAATGTTTATGTATATCTCGGAGCCAGATAGAATGTGATTGTACCTGTATCACATCTGTGCCAGCTCCCTGGGACAAGGCCATTACACAGTCTGTCCTAGATTTTCAGCAAAGCAAGCAACATGCCTTAGTTAGCAGGAACAGATCTGTGTTAAGAATTCTAGAAGTGAAAACTGTGATTTACTTGGGGAGGGGAGCACAATAACACTGAGATCCCAAGCTTCTACCAAACAAAACTACCATTACAGCAAAACTTGGGTGATTCGGGGTATAGTCACAAAATAGCCAAAGAGCCAATGGATGGATTTCTTCAAGGTACTGACTATCTCCTGGGACAAGCTGTTGAAACAGGTCAGAGGATGTAAGTGTTGAGCACCTTGCCACATCAGATCTTTTTTTGATGACATGAATAAGCAGACTACTTAGAGAAAAAAATTCTCTTTGTGCTGTTGCTAAGGTACAGGGGCGGAGTCCATAATTCGAAGATAGTGACCTGCCTTTTCTGGTTATCAAGAGCATTGCAAACTGCATAAAAAATTATATTCAGCTCCCTTCAGTGAGTGAACATCAGATATCCATCCATCCATCCATCCATCCATCCATCCATCCATCCATCCATCCATCCTCCATAGGAAGCTAAGCTCACAGTCTCACAAATGACCATGCTGAAGTCTGAACAGCCTCCCTGTCTGCAAAGCTTCATCCACTTCCTCCCAAAACATTAACTTGGACAAAGTCCTTGTTCCAGGAAAATTATGCCAGTCTTTACCTAGCCCATGTGCATATCTTAGGTCCAGCAATTAGCCACCCTGTATAATTGACTAAAATTTTTAAATGCAAAAATGTCATAGAATATTTTCCCCATTTTTCTGAAGGTCAGCTGATAGATGGTTACAGCAAATGTAGGCCATTAGAAAAACAGTATAAACTCTGTGACATTTTCTTGGACTTCATGTATTTATTATTCTTAAATATTTGACAGAAAAAGCATCTATTAATTTACAAATGAACTATTTCACACCCTGCTTGTCTTTGCAGCAATCAGATAATTCATTAAGAAAAACTATACCTGGAAATATAAGCAGCTTTGAGAGGGAAGAATCTCACTCTCAATATAAAATGAGTACAAGGAAATAGCATAAAGGAAGTTGAAGAAGTAAGGAAAAAATAAATGTTACTTTGCCAAAGTCCAGTTATACACATTTAATATGATATACATAAAAATAACTTAGGTTTAAAGTGAGTTAAAGGTTTAAAGGTTTATGACTTTCACTTGCCTCCAAATCACCTAATGCATTACTGAGCAATAAAGAGATCCACTCAAATGAACGTGTTTACAGATCCAAAAATTTGAAAGCTGGATAGACTAAGACTGAAAAGAAAAAAAGGGGGGACTTAGCAATTCCTTATTAAATGAAGACCTGTCTTCAAAGAGCTCTGTTCTTTTCAAAACCAAGTATAAAACAAGATCAACTGTGTTCCCCACCAACTAGAAGTTGAGGGAGACTAGAAGCCTATACAGTTAAATACAGCAGAGTAAAATAATCAGAACTCTCCTATCCCTCACAGATCACAGGGATGGTGTGCTTCCTGTGCCTCAAATAGGACATGGATGGCAGAATACCACAAAATCTTCCTCTGCAGTTACCATACCTCTAACACAAAGTTGCATCTAGGTACTTCCATCACAAAAATTATCCTTGTGGTTTGATAGGGTTCACAAAAACACCCACACCTCAGCAGTGTGAGGAGCATTATGACTAAGTTGATCTATTTCATTGCTGACCAACCCTTCAACACAAACATCTACCTCCTTCCTTTTAAAGAACAGACACTTTTTTGTGATTAAATCACAACTCAGGCATCATTCTGGCAGAGAGTTCAGCTTTGGAGAGCTTTTTGCTTTTCTAGTAAAGAAATAGTGCACTATCTGAAATAATTTGTCATATGAAGAGGTTTTCATCATAAAACATTCCTGTTATAAGACTGGTTGACATTTTCACCTGTTTTATACAGACAAGGCATTTGTCTATCAGCACACTGGAATTTTGGCCAAAGAAAATTGAAATAATACTTCCCTTTGAAATTAATTTTCTTAGTTATATTTTTATAAAACGTCCACTTGGAATATCATGTGACTGTGTAGCCCTGTTTTACTGGAAATCTAAAGCCCAGGTACTGGGTCCACAAGACCTCAGAACTGGGGATTCTCAGGCTTGCTTTGTCCAAACCTTTCTTGACCTGTCTACAGTTTGTATGACTTGATTTAGCTGTAACAGCAATTTCTCCAGTTTATTAGGTTTCTGTGGCTAATCTCTTTTGCTTGTGTTATCTTCATGCAGTACAACTGCAGTTTTATATAGATAGAAGTAGAAAACAGTGATTCTGTGTGGAGCGAGATATTTCTGACTAACACAGTGATGTAGTATACAGAAATACAGACCTGGCAAAATAGAAGAGGCCTCAAGATGTGAAAGCACAGAATGGAGCAGAAAGGAGTACAGGCATGGGATGATAAGAGATGGGGTTGAGTCTGGTTCTGCAGACCCCACAGTAGAAACAACTCAGAAATGGGCAGTCAAAAAAAATATCCTGGACCTGGACAAACAGGCTTTACTGGTACTAAAAAGAACAAAAACATAGTATCTAACATAGATAAAAAACATATATCTTACATGCTGAAAGTGATAGATTAGATTGTCTTATTCATCAAAAGTAAACTGAACAGGATCCTGTGAAAATGCTACTCTTAAAAATATTAATGTAGCTCATATTTGCAATTATTCAGCCAATGCTAACCATTGTCAAGAATTCAAATACTCCTGAGGACAGAAAAGATCTGCAAGCTGCAGAGACAGGGAGGTGCTGGGTACTCAGTACTGGCAGGGCTTCACTTGCTCAATGTCAATGTGTCAACATTACTGACTATTCTATAAAACTTTTTAAATCCATAATTTTTCTGATTTCCTCATAAATTTCTCCCTGGTCACTATATATCTTTGCATAGTTTCCTTGTAGATGTTACAAAACAAATGTTTGGTTCTAACTTGTGCCCATTCCTTACTTTCTCTGTCCATTTGACCTGAGCTTCAAGCCCTTGTCTCCTCCAGCTGTTTATTGCTCCTTTGAACCTTTACCTCTATTTCTAGCCAGAAGTCCTTTAGTCACAGAATAGCATTTCTAGAACTATATGACAAAATGAACAACAGTAGCCCATATCAGCTGTTCCCCTCATCTCACCAATTGATCATCTTTATTTTCTGCATTTCTGTGATTGGAGATAACATTTTTATCTCCAATCTTTATCTAGATTTTATGGGAGAAGACATTTTCACCTGGTCCCTTACTCACAGATGTTCAACTGCACACAACAGGCACATAAGGGTAACACCATCATGTCTCTTCATACCCTTTTTCCAGAGCCATTGGCATCTGAGAGTTTCCCAGTTACCAGATGAATGAGAAAGATGTAGGAAATTGGATCAATGAAAATATTTTTTTCCAGGGATTGAAAATGCAGGTTTAATTTTCCAAATGTCTCTACTAGGATTTAAAACAAACTGAGGGAATTCAAACAGGAAACTTCCATAACAAAGCTACTTGGAAGGCCTGGTTTTAAAGGCATAATGAACTGGACTTAAATGCTGAGGACTCTTTCTTTAAATGTCCCTTTCAACTATTATTAGAGATGTTACTAGCATTTCAAATTGCAAGTAAACATTTACAAAAAAAATGGTCAGCTGCAAAACCCTTTAATATATAAGCTCTTCTCTGTATACAATTTTAAAAAATTTTCATCAGTTTTCAAAATCGGAGGGGGGGAAATGGTAATACCAATGACATCTACAATGCTTGAAAAGCTTGGGATCACTAAAGAAAAATAGCACAGAATATTTTTGCCGTGGAATGCAACAACAACGACACAATCTAGCCAGCTAAATCTATTATCAGTTTACACCCACTCAGCACAACAGCACTCTTCAGAAAAAGACAGATGTAGGAGTGTGGAATATAATGTTGCAGCAATGATCAGCAGCATATCTGTCAGACACTCAGTGTCAGGGCACAAGGCTGCATGCCCTGCAACGTGACAGTGAGGCAGAGATCAGAACTGGCAGCTGGATAAAAGACCCAAGTGCAGCCAACTATTTCACTGATGAAAACCAGTAGCAATTTCACAGGTGCTTTAATTTATCTAAAATTGCAGAATCTATTCTCTCTCCCTCCCTGCTTCATTCTTCTTCCAGGGTACATTTGTATCCTGAACTATTAGCTTGTCGTAGGTGTGAATAGGTTTTGAAATTTGGAATTTAGTTCAGTTATGCTGCCATTTGTCAGAATCTGGTGCCATCTGTCAAAATAATTCACTTGGATTCAAATCACTTCCAAACTGGTGACAACATGATGGTCTTGCATAAGTCATGACATTTAATTGTATTTCATTTCATAAATTCAAATGTCAAGTTTTTACCTCAGTATTATTGTATTATCTCTACCTGTTTCCGAATCTACCACTCTATACAATAAAAGTATCACTAACAATCACAGACTTGACAATCAAAATTTTAAAAATTAATGGTTAGACTTTTAAAATTTTATATCAGGAGCTTTTTTCAATCCTTAATTAGCACTGTTTTCAGACATTTCAAATCTGTGAACTACTCATTTCCACAGCTCCTTCCTACCTCCTGCCAAGTCAGAATTCACCACACCTTGTATCCACCATTCTAAGATTGATCATCCCTTCCAATTCAGTGGTTTAAGTTCCTTCCAGAGTCAGTCAATTCTGGAGACTTCAATCTTAAACTGGAAGGATAAATTGTCATGTAGAGGTGCCTGCCTCTCTCCATGAACAGCTAAACCATGCTCCTTCTCCAAACACAGGAAATAAAATGATGTTAGATATTTTGTCTTCCATTTTGAGGATTATCTAAATCAACCTACTCAGAGAAATGTTATGCAATATCATAAGGCTCCTTAATATAGCCGAGCACAATAAGATCCAATATCTAGGATATCAGCAAAATTCAAACCAAATGACATAGATGTTAAACAGTAAAATCAAATTGAAAAGAAAACAAAATGTGATGTTTCAAACACAGACTCATCAATTTTCTAACCATTAGATCAAAAATAACTCATTAAAACCTCACAACTTGTTGCACCCTAAAGAAGCATTGTCTTTTGGAATCTGAAGAAATAGAATAGTCATGAAATCAAAGTAGAAATGGAGGTGAAATAAGTGACAAGAGAAGTATAAAAGAAATTAGAAGCAGGACATCCTGATTCAGGTTTTATATCCTGTTCCACAGATCAGTCATCTTCAGTGCTGATACTGCTAGGTTGCCTTATTACTGTTTTGTAGCCTGTGCCCAGATCTTCTTGGTTTTTGTCTTTACATGTGTTAATGTCTGTTCTTGTCTTCATTTCTTCTTGAAGGGCTCTTTCCTGCAATAACTATTTTATTGCATAAATGATCTTCCTGACCTTTTCTCCCATTTTGTTTTAGGACATATTTAAAAAGTCATTATTCTTGTAACCTATTTTTTAAAGCTCATTATTATCTGTCTTGTTATGTTACTCATCCTCATCCTGCACTGAACCACATCACTTTGGTGTAGTTCTGCAAGCATAGCCCATACTGAGGTACTAGACAGGAACTCTGATCCTGCAGAGCAGAAGCAGAAAAACAAGCCAAGATTTCACAATGCTGCAGCAAAGTAGTTTCTACAAAACTTAAGTGGACAGAAGCTTCGTGTCTCCAGCTTTTATAGTGACCTCAGGATAAAATTTACTATTCTTTTAACCATGTTATTCCAATATAAATTAGTGAGCCAAGCTGTGCTGAATTTGGCTTTGTTCACTGTTATTGCTCTAGCAGAGACAATTGAACAAGAGAGGAAAACTGAGCCACATATTAAAAGATGAGCTATCAATATCCTGGTGTCTAATAGCAGCCTTTTTGCACCATATTCACAGGTTTGGTTCCTACACAACTGGCCACTAAACTGTTTAGCTGAATTTTTCCAGGTCTCTCAAACCAGTGTGATTATCAGTTCCTCCAGAGTTGAACAAAGTCCATGTTGATACCAATGCCTGGGAAAGTGGTTGAGGCACTTAAAGTCATGGCTCTTCATAGAGGTATAGACCAGATAAGAAGAATTTCACCAAAAATGTTTAATTTATTTCCACTTGCTACAAAGAATATTTGGGGCAAGCTCACATGCAGCTGACTAAAATTTGGTGAAATGGATATTTCTGTAGGCTTGCAAAGTAAACCAGTTTTAAGTGTAATGAAATTATAAGCAGAAATTGTAATGTGGGAAGGGGAAGCTATCTACTCAAGGCATATTTGTATTTTGTTTGGTGATGCACATTGAAGAGTGAGGGATTTATTTATTGCTGAAGTTGCAGTGAGACTCAGAAATAAATATTTTTATTTTTTATGTTTTCATACTTCATTTTCTCGAGTCAAAGATGTGTCATTCTTGTTTGATTTTAAGAGGAAATTTGAAACATTTGAACCCATTTGCTGTAATTAATAGTAATTAGTAGAATAACCAGTTAATATGATCATTCAAAACTAATGGGCAATTATTAATGACCTAGAAATTACTTACTGTTAGAGGGGTAGGAGATTATTTAAGAGTGGTTTTAGACCATGTGATTTGCTGCCTCTTGTTTCATGATTCTTTTGGAGTGTGAAAGAGAGGCTTTCAATTGTATTTGGGAAATTACAGATTTCTTTTTCAAACAAGGGAATTCTTCAGGCAAAGGAAGGGAACCTTTAATAACTTCATGTAAAAAATGGGCAATTGATATTTCTGGGTGACCACATTTCCATACTCAGCTCAACATTGGTCCATACTAGCTGGAAGTGGAAGTTGACTCAGCTGGGTGGTAGTGCAGCCTGATGAGCTGACATGTGTGCTAAAACCACATCATCCTCTCTCCTGCCTCTGCTGTTAATTTGTTGTGTGATCTGTAGGTCAGCCATCTCTCCCTCAGCTTTACAGACTCTCTTAACATATCTACTCCCTGTGGCAGCTGGGCAGGATGCAGATCCTCAGGGCACAAAGAGCAGGAAGAGCTCCTGTGCCTCCTGTGGCAGAAAAAAGCCCATCATGGCCTGGACACCACTTCGGAATATGGGCTGTGATGCTGATGGAAACACGGAGGCTGTTGCATGGGTTGAGCACTGTGAGCATTCAAAGGTTTATCTTAGACCAGGGAAACTGTCATGGATGGCACTTCGCTGTTTACATTCATCAAAGCACGTACTTTAGGGCTGTCTTCTGTAATTATATTGCAGATAATTTTTGTGCTGATTACAAGCACTTTACTGTGACTCTTTTGCAGTCATTGATACAATTTTTTTAAAATCCATTGGCAATTTCTTGTGAAAAGCTGTCTGGAGTGCTGATTACAACATTCCCCACTCAGCTCTGTTGGGGGGAGAAGCAGGATTGCAGCAGGATTGCAGCCTAATGGACTGCAGAGCCAGAGGGGAAAAAAAATTAAAAAGGGGGTGGGGAATGGCACAACTAGACAGAGGAAAGCAAAAGGTTGAAAATCTACATTCCAAATGTCATTGTGTCATTGAAAAGATTTCACCAACATCATCCCGGGATGATTTCATGGTCCTTTATCACACCCTGGCTGTTGTCCACACTTCCCCTCTTGTAACCTATGCTGTAAAACTGCTGCTTTCTTTCTCTCTTAGCTGGTTTCAAGAAAAAAGGTTCCCATGGTTGTCTGGGTGCAAGAGGAATGGACTTGGAGTCCAAATTACCTTGTGCCATGGGCTGACTTCTCATGGAGTATTCACACTTTTACTATGTAATTAGCTGCTTTGGGAATGGTGCACTCATTGGAATGCCCTTGATGTGCACTTAGTGGGAGAAGCACTTTAATCAGATGCCTCATATCATCTAAAGAAGATACCTCAGCCATGGATTAACTGGAAGGAGTAAGATACTCTACCCAGCACTTCATGGAAAAGGGACACAAAACTTTACTACATCATGCCCTATGCTAAGGCTTCCTGTGACAGCTCAGTTTCTGAGGGCAGAAGCACAGCAAACATACCTTTGTCTGGATATCAATGTGAGCACCTTTGTTTAAGGAAACTTGTGGAATTTTTTATTCTAGTCTACTTTAGTTCCCATTATAATGAGTTTCAGTGTTTGAACTTGAATGTTTCATTTCTTATCAAACCCTTCCAAATCCTCATGCAGTGCTATCACAATAAGTGACAGCATCAGGAGCACCAGGACAGAGACAACACAGCAATTACAATGTGCTGATTAATATGAACAAAAAGAGTGGATGGGATTAATGTTAAGTAGACCAACACATGGACTAAATCTTCTTTTCTCTCTACCTTTCTAATTACTTCCTACTGTATTATCTGATTCTAAAACCCAAATTAACAACTGCATTTATATTTTTCCCTAAAGTACCATAATTTGTCTACCTATTTCCTACACTTTTCCTGATATTTTATTTTGCTGTCAGAATTTCTTATAGAAAAATGCTGCAATAATCAGGGAAATTCAGTGTATAAGTGCCCCAGTGAAATTTTGCTGCTCCAAGGGCTACATTTCGCTGTTTTACTGTTTAAAGTTCTCTGCAAGAACAAGACCAATTTAAATGTTTTTTCTGATCTTCAGTAATACACAGAGAAATACCCAAACAGTACAGATCTAAATCATAATGGAAACAAAATTCCTACCAGGAATGTGAACCTTTCAGCAATTTGTCCAGCTACTGAAATTTCTGCTCTGAATTATTTTCTATGCTGCAGCCTCATTCACTTCAGTTCAGTAAAATAACTCCAAATGTACAGCACCCTGAATGGATTTTGAAAGCTTTGAAAATGGCATTTGTATGCTCTCAAATGGTAATGAATTTCCTTTGGCTAGTTCCCTTAATTAAAGGGAAGACACAGAGCCAGCAGCTGGAAATGAGGGGGCTGTGGCTGCAGCAGGGATTGCAGTGAGTTGCCTGGGCACGAGGAATGTGTGCACAGCATGGGGAGATGGGGCACTGCTGAGCCCGAAATAGAATTCCTGTTCCACAGTCACAGGTCTGGAAAAGAGTTCTTTCTGTATGTGAATTTTAACTTCTTCTGTCAAGCTTTTACCCAGATTGCTAACCATGCCTCTGGCTTTCCTTTGCTGTGCTCCTGAGGTCACACACTGAGGATGTCTGTGAGAGAAAATATGGGGGCAACTCCATGGTGCAGTGGGTCCAAAGTAGGTTCAGGATCAGATGGCTGCATGGGAAAGGGGTTAAAAACAGGCCAAAAGCATGAGTGGTGTTAGAGAGAAGTGCTGGAGAGGGAAGGAGTTGGTGTCTGAGCTCCAGAGCATCTTTTGATGCTGTACCCAGGTCCCCCTCACCCACAGAATTGCCATGATCATGGTCTGATCAGAATTCCTCTAGATAGAAATAATCAGGCAACAATCTGTTTTTCAAGAGAACAATTTTAGTAATCTAAAAAGACAGAGAAAGGGCTGATAACCTTTCAGCAAATTAATTTTCCTACTCTTCTGGCAGGAGGCTTTTGGCTGGATGTCATCCAGGTGATGAGTGGACCTTTGTGGAGAATGGGCATTTCTGTGCTTCACACATTTCTAAATAAGACCTCTGAAATGCCAGTGATGGCCTGGAACTTATCTCCAAGACAAAGCAATTAATAAAGAGCACTCCAGCCATAGAACAACCACTCTAGCACCAATGGGCTGAACCATGAACTTTACTTCTACCTTTTTTGAAGTAAGTCAGCCTTGGTGGCTGGAGTTATGGACTGGCTGTGAGGAACACAGGGGCCTGCAGCTGCCATATGGATTAGGAAAAGGCTGAGGAAAAGTAGGGTAGGGTATTGGTCTGGCACCTTGCATCAGTTGTGTGTTCTCCAGTAATCATACACATATAGATATCAAAGCTGAGAAAAGAGCTGAAACTGGGATTTCCATTTCACAAGTATCAGGCACAGGTATCTCTGCTCTGAAATGGAGGTAAATCACCATTGCACCTGAAGGATAATCCTTCCTCAGAAGCACTGGTATGATCCCAGTGTAGTGCTTCCTCTCAAATTTCTAGCATTCAAAAGGAAAAACAACATTTTTGTCATAACATGTGTAAAGTGCTGAAAGAAGGAGTCTGTCTTGTCTGTGTAAGGCTGCAAGTTTTTGCCTGAAGCAAAGTTACAGGATTTATATCCATCTTAATACAGTTACTGGGAAGTTGAATCACTCTTTTTAGTGAGAACAGAATTGAACTGCAGGCTGGTTTTTAGCCCCATAGAGAAGGTAGTGCCTCCAGCATTCACACTAATATCAGAAGGAAAATTCATTTTAGTTAGAGTGCAAAGGAAGAAATTGGTTTCTTTAGTACTGTGAGAAGGCAACAAGGGAACTGCAAAAGAATAAAAATATTTAGTAAATTAAATATAAAAAGAAATTTTGTGCTTTAATATCAGCTATTTACTGCTTTGGCTCAGTGATTATTTTATGCAAAAGGCAGTAATTTAGCATACTAGTGCTCCACAGTGTGACTCCTATTTCTAGCATCTATTGTTGTGACGAATTACATCTATTTTAGCAAAGAAATGTTATCTTTGGATGAAACTTGCTGTAGGTATTTGTATCTTGCCTTTACTGACAGAGTTAGATATAATGATACTTTTAAAGAAATCTATATACAGTTCTTAGAGCCTCCTCCCAAAATAAATTAAAATGCTGCTTCTGAAGATGATTGGACGTGGTATCTTAGGGAAGCTGCTACGGGTGCTTCAGCAGTTGCACACTGTAAAGATCACCATCTGTATCCAACTGTAAAGCTAAATAAGTACAAGTTTCTTCTAATCAATTAATCTTTTTTTCCCCTTACAGCCATCAGAAGAAGGAAGCAACTCAGCCTGCTGGATGGCTGCAAGCTCTTTCTTCTGTAGTCTGGTCTGCATTTGAATGTGTGTGCTTTTGTAGGAACCAAGAGCTGCCCCTGGCCTAGGAAGTCCATGGGTATCTTCTAGTATCCTCCTATAGAGGCAGCAGGAAGTTGTGTGGCAGAGGGAAAGGGAAGCCCAGATGAAGGCAGCCAAGGCTTATCCTTCCTGAAAAAACCTCCTTATGTTGCCAAGACAGAGAGGAAATTGCTGAAGCTCTATTTCACATTCTTTCATCTTGATGCAACAACTACTGAAGAGAGGAGCCAGAAGCACAGGTTGATGGCAAAAGCAGTCCTTCCGGGCATCAGAGATGTGACACTGACAAACAATGGGACACCAGAGTCTGCAGATGACTGGTGGGAAGCAGGAGCCTTTATTACCTGTGTTGAAAGGCAGAATCACTTCTCCACCTACCGAGGTCAGATCTGGACAATGCCTTGTGTAGGTAGGTGGGAGCCAAGGACTTCTGCACCTGTATGTGCTGTGTGACTAAAATGTCACACATTCACAAAGGGCAACTCTAACGAATCAAAAGCAAAGCCTACCAGAGAGAGGAAAGAAGAAGGTGACAGAAAGATGTACAGGATCACCAATCTGTGTCTGCTGCTTTCTGCAGTAACACCTTAGAGAGAGTTTGTGATACTCAGGGTGAATCTTCACCCTTTCCTGATGGACAGGAAGTGTCCATAGAAAGCTGCCCCAGGGGTACCCTGTGTCCAAGCCAAAGTCCAGTGCTCACTGCTCTCATCAAACCCATCACAGCAAGCTCTGCCCCCATTCCTTTGGGTTCTCCAACTTAATTTGTTACATAATGATGACTGATAAGGTTTGCTGCCTTATGACCGGATTCTTAGTTTGATGTGAACAATCACAAGCAGGTTGATGTTAAGAGTGCTGGTTTGTTCTTTCAATACTTCTTTGTTTTGGGCTTTCTGAGGTTATTTTTACATGGCTATTATTCCACGATATAATATTATGCTTACTCAAGGTGGTTTTTCTTTACTCATGCTAATTGGCTGAGGTTTTCTGTATGTGGTAAGGCCAAATTTTACCATATATACCATGGCAAACCATGATCATACCATTTAGTCAAACTAGATAGAAATAATTCCCCACTGAGACTGAGGGTTTAAAGTGGTGTATAAGGCAACTGGTTAAACTGTAGACACCTAAACTTTCCTAACTTTGGACTTTAAATGGCCAACTGCTTGCCAAAGCTGCATGCAAAATGGGTTTATGACAGGATAGATTTTTGCAGTCTGTGGCCTCTTTCTAGCAATGACAATCCCATGTGTTCTTGGCCACCATGCCTTATTACAGTGTCAGTGTCTTCAATACTCTGGGGCAGAAATTAAATTTTATATATGTCAGTCTAAACACCAAATGCCTATTTGCAGTAGAACTTCCAGACTTGGAAGACCAACCGGAAGCTGTTTTATTTGTCTTTGATTTACAACTTTCAGAGGGTTGATAATAGCTTCCCAATAACCCCTGGTGCTTTGCTTTTGCTTTCACATGCTCATGCACACCCAGAAACCTTCCTCTGATTTCTGAGACTACTGGGATTCATTAGCAAGAGTATTCATCTTGTTAAGCATGCATTAATAGCATCCACTGTAAGTATTAATCTGCTGTTGTCAAGTGATAATTGCAGAACATGGTGATTGCATCAACCTTCATCAAGTCCAGCAGATGGAAAAGTCCTTGCACCCTTGTTTTAGGCACTTGCAGCTGCAAAGATTATTTCTGTGTTTTCAGTCAGGTTAAAAACCTGTGACACATTTCTGATTACAAAGAACCATAAAACTTTTCTTGCTTCCTCACTTCTGATAAAAGTAATTATTTAGAAATTGATCCCATCCAACACAGGTCTGGTGGGCTAGAATATTTCTAAATCCAAAGTAATAGAGGAGAAAACTCTGTGTTGTCTGCATGCCAACTGACCTTCTTTGCTGCAGTCCATAGTGAGAAAGGCACTCTCAGACCAAGGTCCATCTCACCCTGAAGAAAATAACACACCAACACTTTGCTGCTGAGCAGTGATCCCACAGCATCAAGATGACAATCCAACCACTACTGACTCCCAAGCACAGTAACCTGGAGGTAGGCAAGAGGCTGGGAAGAAAAATGGTCAGAACAGCTGATCCAAACTGGCCAAAGGGATATTCCATGCCATATTTTTGCTCAGCAATAAAGGCTAGGAAAAAGGAGGGATGCAGTGGGGGGAGTCAATCATTATTAAGGCATTTGTCTTCCAAAGCAATCGCTGCACATACCAAGACCATACTTCCCAGGAGGTGGATGGAAATCACCTGTTGATGGGAAATACAGAAGAAATTAAGTTAGTTTTTTTCTGCTTCCACATTTGGTCTTTGCTTTTATTTATTAAATGGCCTTTATCTTGAGCGATGAGTTTTTCACCTTATTTTCTCTCCTGTCCTGCTGAGGAGAGGGAGTAAGAGAGTGGCTTAGTGGGCATCTGGTGGCCAGCCAAGATCAACCCACCATTAAAATTCAGAAGAATTCTGCCCTAGAAGTGCCCATTTCTTCTAGGAGAGGAGGAGCACAGGATGAGTTGCTCAGATATGGGCATTCACAGTAAGGTAAAGTGAACACCACCATCTACATCCATTCCAACTGAGTATCTTCATCTCTGTTATCAGCTCCTGTTAAATCATGAGATGAACAACCCTTCTGCAGGCGTGGAAGCAAACCCACTTAAGTCAGAAGGAGTGTTCAAAGCCAAATGAGCTTAACAGCAGTTTTGGATTCCAGATAATGGATCCACTGTTGTGGATAAGTAGCACTCTGTGCCTTATTTTCCCTCTGTGGAATAAATATTGATTCATACTTGCCAAACACTGAAGATAATAGATGAAAGATTACTCTTAAAAGTCATTCTAATTCTTACCAGAAAAAATTGTCTGTGTTTGTCCAAGGCAAAGAACCTCATTTCTTCTGGACATGTTATGGTGATTCTCACACATTTTTTGTTTTCTAAAAGCCAAGTAGCCTTTTCAGTTAAAGCTTAGGAGGAAGAATACGTCTTTTTGATCATTCTAATCTGACTGTTGTTCCAATTTCTACCTGACATTATTTCTCAACAGACGAATCCAGTCTGTCACAAGGATCTTACAAAGAAATAAGCAATTACTAATTTCTGTCTCTCAAATAGAAGCTTTCTTTTAGCTAAACTCCAGGAAAAAAAAAATGCAATACAAAGAGAGCCTTATATGTCAGCAAATAGAAATCCTATTTATTGACAGCTTCCAGGGGCTCTTTGAACAAAAGAGCAGTACCAAGTCTGGTCTGTGGAGAATGTTTCTGGTGATGCTCAAGCCCAAATAGCATTAAAGGATAGAATTTTGCAATTTCTCTTATGTGGCGAACTGTGAAGTTTTCATTTCTAGGTTAGTTTTTTCATCAATTCCTTAATTAAAAGTAATCAGCAGACTGCTAAATATTTTTTTGTCTCATAATAGAAGCTCACATGCAGATTTAGCATAGACTGCAATGCAGACTAGCAATTTCATTCCTCCATTAGGGAATAGTTGACTTGAAATTTCAAGCTGGGAAGCTCTGACATTGTAGAATTCTACAGGGATATAAAGTAACCTCCTTGTCAGAACTGAGTACCTTAGACAGAACAGGAAAAATTCTGGTATAAACTTGCTTATGTAGCTGAAGTTTTATGACAATGAAAACTATCTGAATCTGTACAAGTTGTCACCCTACAGAGTTAGCTAAAGCTTAAAGTTGGATCCCACTTTCTTCCATATGCCAAGCCATCTCACTGGAGTCTGTTGAAGTCTTAAGTCAGGTGTACTGCCAGAAAACAATTACAGAGGATAGGATAAAGGTCCCACTGTTTGTTTCAGCTGGCATATACCTGTTTTAAAACGTAGATAAAGACAAAGTCCCCCAGTGACATCTGATACTCCTCCTCCCCAGAGAACACACAAGAAAATATTCATACACTTACCCAAGTTTCACCACTCAAGAGATCCTTCGAGTGTGTCCTGAGAAGCTCTACCAATATGGGGGAGTGAACCTAGCAGACAAAGATTTGCAAAATCATGCAGAGATAGTGGCTGGGTTTAAGAGTGTTTCACTCTGCTAACTCTGATGCTAAGAAATAGCTTTAAAAAGTGCCATATAAGTATTCCCTAGGTTTGGGGATGTAAAACTGGATTGTATCCATACATAACTCAGGAATTTGAAGAGTTGTTCATAGCAAAGCCCTCTTGCAGAAATGCAGGATGACTACCCACATAAGCTAACTGATAACTAATGGATAATTATCTGTTCATCCTTGTCCAGTGCCAAAGCCCATGTATGTACTTAACCAAAAACCTTCTGAACCTGTAAGATATTCTTGTTTGCACATTCCAGCTTGTGCTGGGCCTTAGACAGAGCACTTTGGGATGAAGTGGTTTTACATGCAGTAGATCTGCTATTAAATCTGGCACAGGTGTCCAGTGATATCCTGGTCAGCATTTTGAGACATGTTTCATGCTTAGAAGTCTAGCTTCATGTCAGAGCAAAGGCTGATCACAACAAAAAAAAATCTAAATTAATTAATTTAAAGCTTTTCTTTTTAATGGGGACATGAAGCCAATATAGGTTTGAAAAGAGGCTATTTCAGGCTATGGAAAAGAAACATCTCTCTACTGAAAAAGATAAAGCAAATTTTCCAAACTAGTTTCCACACCTCTGTCACAAGCTCTATCTCCTGCTGGCTCCACAGGGAATGAGAGGTTGGCAAGTTTATCCTGGCTGAAAATCTCACATACTGTTCTGAGCAACTCTTGTGCAAATAGCTCTCCTCTGAGTAAAAGGCTGTTCTAGCACTTCACAGCTCAGCTGGCTGGAGAACTCACTTCCATCTTAGATAACTCTTAAGTACGTGGTCTCCCACCCACTCTGGCCTTTTACCTTATCAACCTTCCTCAAGCACTGAGGTTCCTAAAGCGAAGTATTTGGACTTCCAGACACCTGACTTGCCTCAAACTGTCCTCAAATTGCTAATAGTTGAAATATGACCAGCCTGGGTGACAATGTGTGTTCCTAGCATCCCTCCGTGGTGGCCAAATGACAAAGGCAGTAGGGAGATGAATTTATGCTTGCTCTGTCTGAAACTCATGACACTCTGTCAGCCTCAAAACTATCAGGATAATGCCTGTACCAGCTTGCAGGAGATAATCAGCATGATCTCACACAAGCATACAGAATGTGTTTATCCACTTAAACAGCTTGCTTCCTTCAAGAAATATTTAACCTATGGAATTACACACATATTGCAGATTATTTCCAAAACTAGATTCTTTATTGCATTCGTGAATCATCAGTGATCTGCTTCTGTGGTATTACATATTCTGTGCAAGAGCAACACATTATGTAAGTGTATACCCCATTTTTGTGCCAAAATTGATAGTCAAAATTAGGTGGGATACAAACTAAATAAGTTAGGACAAATTATGTTAATATTTGCAGTTCAGAAAAACATGTGCTAATGAATTTATAAGATAAAAACAGAGGAATTTTTCTTCTCAAACATATACAAAATTCTTTTTTTATGTAAAATGATCTTTCAGAGGCTTTGATTGAAGAAGACATCTGTTACTCAGGCAAATGAGCACATATTTAAGTTAAGCCACTGGTATAGACTGAATTTAGTGTCTCCACTAATAGGTATGGAATGTAAGAGAGTGCTTGTCTACTCCATGGTTGAGGACCTGTATTTCCATATAAGTATTCAAAACAAGCTTTATCCATGAAAAATGAATGCCAGTCACATATGCTACCAAGTGTATTCACTCTGTGAGAAAAGCAGCCTGAACAGCCTACAGCCCTAAAACCAAAGTAGAAAAAAAAAAATTAACTTGTCTAAATGGTGACATTTTTATAAACCCAGCTACAGAACTGAAATGTGTGGCCAAAATTACAAATCTAAATGTATCAAGCTCTCTAGTACCTTTTGGCATGGAAATTACCTACCTGTCACTTCTAGGACCATTTCTTAGAATAGCATGATGGACTTGACCACAGGGATACAATTTCTGGCTTTAAAATAATGCTGCACAAACAATTTTGACGACTTCTGAAAGGAGAAAGAGGCAATGAAAACATTCTAAAATATCCTAAAGAATTGAGAAAGAGTCAATAAAAGCTGTTCAAAGGGGTTGTGAAGTTTCCATGCTTGGAATTAATCAAAATCTACACAGATATGGCCCTGAGCAGCTTGTTCTAGAGGACACTTATTTAGGCAGAGTTGTTGGATGGCTGTCTCCAGGTCTCTTTCAACTTCAGCTATTCTATGATAATATTCTCTTATTATATTCAAGCCTATTTTTTATCCTGATCTGATTTGATTTTCTAAATGATGGAGCAAACAGATGAGAAACTGTTTCTTTAAACTCAGAATTAAGCACAGCTGAAAGAAACTCAAAACCTCAGTTATGAGTAAATATAAGATGCCAGTTACAGACAATTTCAAAATCTAGACTACAGATCATTCAAACCTTTCTAGCAGATTTTTAGGCCTGTGTGGTTTTTGGTTTTTTTCCCTTTGTAATTGCAAGAGGAGTAATTTATGTATCCAAAACTTGTGAATGTTTTTCTTGATAGTCCTCTGGTAGGATTTGTTTACTGTGAGGTTTTAGCTATTAAATTCAAAAATATTGTTTTAGGATGAAATCTTCATATGCATTTTTTTACAAAACAGAGATTAGGAAGAGTAAAGGAAAAAACCCAATAGCACCAGGAATTGTTTGTGCAGGTTTTTTTTTGAGATTTGGTACTATTTAAGATAAGTTTTTTTAACCAACAGTTAGACAACCTGCTGTTATTGATCCCACAAACATCTGTTTACTTTTAGTGGATTGCACACAAATGTACCAGAGTTGAAGGACTGTGGGAACAGTGACCATGCAGTCTTACAAGATTTATCATCAAAAAATGTGTCATATTGCTTCTCTTTCCTACTGGCAAGAGTTGAAAATTATCCGAGCAGGCTATGGGAAATTAAACTTCAAGATGATTAGGGAGATACTTTCACTCCAAACACTCTTGTGAATATGTTAACTGAGCTTCTGGAAGATTTCCATGGCACTCCTTCAAAGAAATACAGTCACTGGCACAGACAGTCTTCTACAAACAAAGGAGCACAAATTCACTGATTCACAACTGGAGGCTTAATGTGGATTACAGGTGGATATTGTCTACCTCAGCTTCAGCAAGGCTTTCAGCACTGTCTCTCACAACATCCTTGTAGGCAAACTGAGGACCCCAGGATGAGTAGACAATGAGGAGGGTTGAGAACTGGCAGATCCTAGGGGGTGGCACAGGGTTTGGTTGGAGGCCTGTCACTAGTGGCGTGTCCCAAGGTTCAGTATTGTTTAATTATCATCAACTACTTGGGTGAAGGGGTAGATGCCTCCTCAGCAAGTTCTCTGATAAAGCTGGCAGGAGTGGCTGATACCTGATGCAGATGAAATCCCTCCTGGTTATGAGGAAGAACTTATTTACTGTGTGGTGACCACACACTGGAGCAGATTGTACAGAGAGGTTGTGGAGTCTCCCTCACTGAAAAAATTCAAGAAGCATTTGGATGGAGTTCTGTCTCATGTACTCTAGGAAGATGCTGCTTGAGCAGGGAGGTTGGACCAGCTGACCCACTGTGGTCCTCCCAGCCTTTCCCATTTTGTGATTTGTCAAAGTCTCCCTGTGCCTCAGCAGTAAGATGTTGCAAGTGAAAATCCAACTTAGGCTGTATGCTAATTTGTTCCAGATATATGGACATCTAGCAGCATTTCTGTTGCTAACAGAGATTTTATACATTAAGAACTAGATGACATAGCAGAGCATACAATTTCTAGGGAAAATGCTAAAAAGACATGGCTTGATCAATTTCTTTCCCCAAATGAAAAACTAAAATAAGTAATAGAATCATAGAATCCTTAAGATTGGAAAATACCTCTAGGATCATCAAGTCCAACCACTAAATAAGCATTTCTGTGTCCTCTACCAAACCATGATACTAAATGTCATATCTACACAATTTTTTTTAACACTTCAAGGGACAGTGATCCTTCCCTGGGCAGCCTGTTCCTGTACTCGACCACCCTTTTGGTTGATAAATTTTTTCCTAACATCCAACTTGAACATCTCCTGACACCACCTAAGGACATTTCGTCATGTTCTGTCCCTGGTTGGGTGGGAGAAGAGGCTGACCCCCGGCTGGCTACAACCTCCTTTCATTGTAGACAGTAATAAGGTCAGCCTCCCTATCTCCAGGGAGGAGACAGTAAACAACCCCAGTACCTATTCCTCACCAGACTTGTCCTCCAGACCCTTCCCCAGCTCCATTTCCCTTCTCTGGACACGCTCCAGCCCCTCAAAGTCTTTCTTGCAGTGAGGGACCTAGAACTGAACACAGAATTTGAGGTGTGGCCTCACCAGTGCTGAGCACAGGGGACAATCCCTGCCCTGGTCCTGCTGGCCACACCATTGCTGATCCAGGCCAGGATGCCACTGGCTTTCTTGGCCCCCTGGGCACACACTGGATCATGTTCAGCTGCTGTCAACCAGCACCCCCAGGGCCTTTTCCATCAGGCAGCTTCCCAGCCACTCTGCCTCTGACCAGCAGCATTGCATGGGGTTGTTGTGACCCAAGTGCAGGACTGGGCACTTGACCTTGCTGAACCTCATACAATTGGCCTCAGATCACCAGTGCGGCTTGTCCACGTTCCTCTGCAGAGCCTTCCTCTCCTCCAGCAGATCAATGCTCCAGCCCTGCTTGGTCTCATCTGTGAACTGACTGAAGGTGCACTTGACCCCATCATCCAGAAAACTTTAGCCCAACACTATTTCCAGCTGCAGGAGGTCCAAAATAATTAGGTATTTCACTTACAGAATAGACCTTCTAAAATGTTTATGTTTCCTGGTTACAATAGCATGGTCTGCTGTTTTTACTAAAAACAAACCTGAGGAAAAAATATTAATTTTTAAATGTTTTGAAACCCACAGAAATTAAAACAGGGTTGAATTTAACTTACTGTTTTATCTTGCTCTGCAAGGAAAATTAACATCTGCCAGATGGATCCCACATGGATATCTGTTTGTCTATATCTCTTCAGTACCAAGATGAATCGAGGTTTTATTCAAAAAAGGTTAACTCAACAAATACTGTTATATAAGGTAGTGCAGAAGGAAAATTAGTTACTAGTGCTCATAAGTTTTAGAATATTGAAGGAATGTCCAGACCGTGGTCTGAGGAGATTTAACACTAGAAGGCATACTACAATGACAATGAAAACGGGCTTACAATTTAATTATCTTATAATGGAAGAAGAAACACCCTTTTTCGTCCTGGAGTGAGAAAATATCTCCCCCTAAGGGTCAGGTAATGGACTTAAGTATGTGAAAAATACAAATGACTCATAAAGAAAAAGTACATCAGGTGAATCTAGCCTGGAACAGAGTACCCTGTAGACAGAGCAGTAGCAGTAAGGCTTGCCATGTTATCTTCTACAACATTCTCAAGGGCGAGCTAAGGCAAAATGGCCTGGGTGAAATTCCTGTCACACAAAAAGCACATTGTGAGCCACAGTCAGAGTGTAATTACCAGGAAGTTACACCAGTACTTACACTTGACAGATTTGTCAGGTGCAGTTCCTTCAGGAGTCTGTCCATGACCCAGTACTAACCATATTCCTGCCCTACCATCCTTGTCATTAATATGTGTGGAGATTGAATTTTCAGCTGATAAAAATGGAAGGAACCAGGACCCATATTCCATGTGATCCTGATAAACTGAAAAAGTAGCCCAACAATGTACAACAAAATTAAAAAAAAATATTTCACTCTTATAGGAAACATTAATTTTACAAGTACTCAGTGGGGAAAAACTGCTTAGGAAACAGTTCTTCAGTGCTGCAGAAATCTGAAAGAACCATACGTCACACAAAAGTCAACAATATAATCTGCAGGACACATGAAGTAATCTTTGTGCTCTCAGTAACTTATTAAAGTTCTCAACAGGAGTTGTGCCTGTGGTTTTAGACACCACAATGAGCCACTCAAAGTCCATAAAAAAGCAACAGAGTAATAATTAGAGTAACTATTAGAGTAATAACATAATAATTAGAGGATGATAGAGTGTGTCTCAAGAGGAAAAGGTGAAGAAACCAAGATTTTTTGATGTAAAGAAGAAAAAGGAGAATCCCACAAGAGTAGTTTTAAAATATGTGAATGGTATATTCAAAGAAGAAAGAAACACATTTTTCGAGTCCATTGAGACTGGGAAAATTGTCAAGATCTAAAACCCACAAAATGGAAAATTTTAATCTGACAGTAGGAAAAGTTTGTTAATAGGTAAGACAGTAAAACATTAGAAAAGAATGGCCTAAGAGACCTGTAAAATTGAGGGTCTCTGAAAGAGGTGTTAGACAAACTTCAGTCAAATAGTCCACATTATGATTATTTGGGCTGATGGGTAAATAAAAGGGAGTTTTATGGTGCTTTCCTGTCATATTTTCTATGATTCTAGGAAGCAAAACACCTCTTCCTCTTATCATTTGCCTCCAAGGGCAAAACTTCACTCATAGCATACACTCAGCGCACTGCAGGTTCTGCCACAGTACTTTTGTTATGAGCTACACCTGTGCTATAGTCTCAGAAAATCAAAACAAGGTTGGTTATTATACAGGTCCCTTAATTTGTACATCATGGAGGCCTTGACAAAGGAAACATTGCTGTTTTCATAAGCAAGATATGAAAATCATGAAAGTTGCCCAAAGTCATTCACAGAGACAGTGACAGAAAGAAGAAGGGACATTACATCTCTCAAGTTCTTATCCTCTGGGTTGTGTAATAGATAGACTGGTTCATTCACAGACTCATCCATCTAATTCATAAGCTTTGAATTCTATAATTGGACATTTTTTATACATCATCTCACCTTTACACAGTATCACAAGCATACAAAGAAGACCTTCAGTCTCATAAGCATACAAAGAAGACTAATGTTAACTGAAATTGGGCCTTGCTTCTAGTGGGGAAAGGTGGACCAGAGCACCAAGAGTTCTCATCTGACAATTTAAAATATTGAATAAGTCTATGGTTCTCTAATGTGACAAGAAAACTCCTACATACAGACTCTTGAGTAATAGTATCTTGAATACATGTCATGAAGGCTGAAGCCAGATTAGAGTGAAGTGGAAGTACTCTGATTCATGATGGCAGTCACATACACATCACTACAAGAAGAGCTGGAGAAGATGTGTCAAAAAAAGAAGGATGAACTCCAGCACAAACACATCCTCATCTTTCCTTCTGGAACCAGGACTAGCTGTATCATCCTGCCTGCAGAGAGAAAAGACCACACCATGCCTGTCTGTAAAGAGAAGCCATCCAGACCAAACAGAGGTACTTCTTTGTAGAATAATCCAATCTTGGTTATCAAACTCTTTCTGTCTCACTTTCTCTCACCACTGGGTGCTGTAGTTCTGCTCTTAACATCTTGTCATCACATCAAACACAAGATTAATGCTGGGATCCAAAGTGTTGCTAGACCTGGCCAGACAAGATTTCATACAGACACCTGCTGAGCCAGGACCTGAATCACAGTCTTAGTGACAAACTGGTAACACTGAGGCAAGTTTGCCGAGATTGATTCTTTTCCCCTGAACCCTTCTCCTCTCTCTGCCTTCTTTCAATACTTTCTTTTTTCTTCTGGATTTCAGCTGGGTTATGCACATACAAAAATTACTTATTGAAGTACAAAATAGGTAAACATAGTGACACATTTACTCTTGGCATAGAGACAATTGAGCTAGAACAAAATAATAATAATAATAAAGATTAAACTAAAAATAACAGCAACAAAGACTGCAAGAGTACATTTGTCATTTTTGACTTTCCCTCAAAGCTCGTCCCTACCTACTTTGTGTGTTTCTGAAGTGTTCTTCTTATTCCACTTGCCTTGAAAATGCATTGTGCAGAAGGCTGAACAATCTTATTATGAAGATGCTCACTTGGTGCTGAGTATGTTTCACACAAATAAAAATTCTATAGATTACAAAGGATTAAAATATAATTTTTTTAACTTTTCAGTATTGACAAACGAGCATTATTTGTAATAAGTAAAATATATGTAGTCCATTAGCATGCACCTTCTGTTGTTTATACAATCATACAAAATCTCTTGTCTCAGACCATGACTGCTTAAAATCCACCCTGCCAATTTTTTAGCTGTGGTCAATTAAACACTGCTCTGCCATGGGAGGGATACCATTTCTCACAGATGCTCAGCTGACTGCAAAACAAAAGCAGACTGTCACAGACTTGTGGGTGTTTGACAACCTGCTCTGCACAGCTGCGCGCCGAGAATGCAGGACTGAGCACAGCTCAGTCCAGCTCCTGTGATGCATAATTACTTTTATTCTGTTATAATAAAGATGTCATCCTCTCTGTAATTAAACCTGTGAATCATTAAATAGTCACTGCTTTACTATTTACAGAAGCAGAGAGCCTAATTTCTCATGATACTCTTCTCTGGAAGTATTTTTATGATTTGACATATTTTAATTAACTCCAAAATACTTGTTTTCTTTTATCAACTCTGACAGAGAGAAGTTCTTAAATGTAGTAGCAGCTGCCTGGGACTGCAAGGGATCTGTGTTTATCTGTCCTATATATTTTCAGCATATCAAAAATATCCATTTTATTTTTTACAGGCTATCAAAAATAACCTTTACTTAGGAAAAGTATATTTAGTTTATCCTTCAGTTGTGAGTAGTTCTTCCCACCAGATTCACCAAAGATTCAAAGCCCTGTTTTCTTTCATTTCTGAAAGTCATCTGGAAGGCAACTGAAGCCTTTAAACCAAGTCCATTCACTTATGGCAAAAGCAAATCAAAGTTGCAGCTTCAAAACCCTCTGATTGCAACATCATCTCTCTGTTTTCACCCCAAATCAATGCCTGAAAATGTCCAAGGATGGTCAAACCTTGTCATCCATGGTCTTTCTGGCTGTGACCTGCAAGACAGCTGATGGTGCAAGCACGTAGAGGGCACTTAGCTGGGCTTGTAAGCACAGGTGGGTCCATCATGCACATCTGAGCACAGCTTAGGTAACATGCAAGCACAGACTAAACATAATGTTTCGGTCAGACAGAGATACAGCAACCATCCCCTGCTGTCTACACTAAGATTGTCTTAGTGACAGAAAGTGAGGTTGATTTGGAGAGACAGCAAATCCAAGGAGATGAAAGAAGTATCCCAGTAACACTGTATCTCCATTTATCCCTACATTTATCCGTGCCCCATACACAAATATTTTCCTGTCTCTGGCCTTACAGTCTATCAGCCTGCAGGAATGCTTTTAGCTTTCTTACAGTAGGAAACCACTGTGGAATTCCCAGCCTGGAACTGCTGCAAGGTACAGGCAATGCTCTGGAGTGCTACAGACACTGCTCTTGGGCAGCTGAGTGCCCCCTCCTATGTGTCTGTGGGCAAACAGAACTGGGGGACTGCTTTAATCACTGCCCCAGGACATTGTGGTCCCTAAAATATGGAATCTGGGTGCTTAAATGCAGGTTACTGTAATCAGAAAAGAGTGGCTTTCACTCAAACACTGGATATTTTCTTAAATACTAGGCCACTTCTACTGGTTAGTGTCCCCATTTCCATTGCTAATAATAGAAAGAGATATTAAAACCAGAGTTCTAAAATAAAACTTGTAAGGCAGTAACTACACATCTGAGAAATGTTGTTTCTCCATCATGCAGCAGTACACAAGGCAAGGGAAGTCAGTGCTGTCCAGCCTGATACAGCAGCACGGCTCAGGGTGCAATAAACAGATCTGCCCAAAATTGCCAACGTGGGGTGCATCCTACAGCCAAGAGATGCCCACATCATCCCTTCTCAGGGGTGCCCCTCACTAAGGGCCACTGAGAAGCCACCAGCTAGGGGCAGAATAACCCAGCATGTGGCCATCTTGGACTTGTTGCTATTTCAAGAGCTAAAGCTCTTTGACAGGAATGCCATGAAGACCACGAATGCTACATTCCCAAGTAACCAGGACAGAAACAGAGGAATAGGAACAAATTTCAAAAAAGTGCCTTGACCTACTCCTTGCCTCTGTCTTCACCAATAAAGCCAAACACCAAAAAAAAAAAATCCAAACAACTAAAATCCTTTCTTCTGCTGACCCAGTTTGTGAAGACAAATTGTGACCATTGAGGACTGCATTCCACAGCACTCAGACATGGGGTTTTTGCATTGTTTTAAGTGCAAGGAGGAGCAGCAGCTGTGGTGCAGTTTAAACTGCACTCAAGATATATTAGACCAGAACCTTCCTTCCTCCTGCTGCATCAACTGTTCTAAATGTTTCTAAATAATACACATGGGCTGCTCTGACTCTGAAGGAGACAGATAGAACACAATTTGCTGTGTGGCAAACTGGTTTGCTGATGTTGCAATGAGTTTCCCTGGCTCTTGGGGCCTTATTGCAAACACTGAAAAACAGTAGTTTAATTTAGTGGAACATGTGTTTGCAGTTTCTATTTCTTTATCACAAAGGAATAACTCAAAAAATTAAGCCAAGGTTTTTCACCCTTTTAGACTCTGGAAATTACATTTAAGCACTTATTTAAGTGCTTTGGTGCACCTACAAATTTCACTCTAGTCAAGACACAGATGCTCAAAACATATGGACCCCTGGATTTTTCCATTTGGATGTTTCCACCCTTCTCACTGCAGCCTTTTCTGCACATGCCTAACAGGACTCAAGTTAAGTCAGAGGAGCTGAATTAAGCACCTAAGTAAATACAAGCCAGACTCTGTTAGAATTAGGAGAGAAGGGGTTTTGACAAGAATATAAAAATGTACCAATCTAATTTAAATTGACACTGCCCCTTCCTACTCTTCTTCTCCCCACTGCAGTGGGATCCAGTTCTCACCTACCTTCTCACACAAAAAGTTTGGAGTTTCTTTTTTGCCCAAGATCCATTCTATTGCTGCAGAAAATACTGTTCATTAATGTAAAAGGGTTTTGTAAATAAGGCCAGAAGAAAAAAAATTCCTTTTCCTAAATATCAGTCACAGGGATCCAGATTAGAGTTAGTGAAATTTGAACCTTTTCATCCCTGTCCAAGAGGAATAAATGCTGGACAGCTTTGCTAGCTGCTTTTACCAGCCAGACAATGCCAGATCAAGGACATAAAAGCTAACAGAAACAAAATGCACACCAGTGTATTTCATAGATCCAGAGAAGAAACCATGTGCTGCTAGGAAAATGAGATTATAATTAATATTTTCAGCTTCTCAAAATTTCATTTCACATCTTGGGATTAATCTGGTTTATAAAATTTTCCAAATTCTTGATATCCCTAGAATTTTAACTTTAGAATTAGAAAAAGTTCGAAAATTAGAACTTTTGTTATTTCCTACAGCTTTTGGTTTGGTTTTTTTTAAGGATAAAATATTTACATTTAAAATGAAAAATGGTACATAAATCTCTTAAACATTATAATGACTGCAATGAGACATTTTTTCGGTCACATTAATTAAACTTGGAGCTCATTACACCTGACAGAAATGGTATCTGTAATCTACAGAGGGGGTTTTTTTTGAGATTACCATGAAGAAAGATTGTCCAAAACCTGGAGTATTACCCTGCATTTCAGATGACACAGATTCAGATCTTCAAAGCACACAGGATTCAGACAGGCTGACACAAAAGTATCCCAAGAGGGGACTTATTGTCAAAATTAAGACAAAAAATAGTTAGACTTCATCTGGCAAAATTGACCTTCTTAATTGGCTCTGACAGGCAATCCTGCAGTTTTTCAGGCTTATTCAAATGAGCATTTGCACAGATCAGGAATGTTCACCAATCTTCCAGTGAACATTATTCCAGCAATTTCATAGGGTGAGATCTCACTTAACTGTCTCACTTATTTGTTTTGCAAGCATCTCGTCATGTGCTGGTTTTAAGAAAAAAATAAAAACAAGTATTTTTTGACATGCTTCACCTTACCATTATTTAACAATTATTTTGCTAGAGATCAGGGCATCACTTCCTCTCAACTCATAGAATCACAGAATCATAGAATGGTTTGGGTTGGAAGCGACCTTAAAGTCATGTAGTTCCAACCCCCCTGACATGAGCATTGGTACCTTTCACTAGAACAGGTTGCTCAAAGCCCCATCCAACCTGGCCTTGAACATTTCCAGGGATGGGGTATCCATAGTGTCTCTGGGAAATGTGCACCAATGCGTCACCACCCTCATGGTGAAGAATTTCTTCCTTAGATCAAATCTGAACATAGCTCTTTTAGTTTAAAGGTCATTCCCCCATATGCTATCACTACATGCCCTTGTCAGAAGTCCCTCCAGCTCTCTTGTATTCCCTCTAGTGCTGGAAGGTGCCAGTTCTCCTCTCTAGGCTGAGCAGCCTCAACTCTCTCAGCCTGTCTTAACAGGAAAGGTACTCCAGCCTCTAAGCATATTCCTGGTCTCCTCTGGACTTGCTCCAAGAGGTCCATGTCCTTCTTTCATTGGGGCCCCCAGAGCTGTATGCAGCATTCCAGGTGGGGTCTCACCAGCACAGAGTAGAGGAGCAGAGTCCCCTCCCTCACCCTGCTGGCCACGCTGCCTTTGATGCAGCCCAGGATGTGGTTGGCTTTATGAGCTGCAGTTGCACATTTCTGGGAGATGCTGAGCTCCTCTTGAGCCAGCAGCCCCAGCTCCTTCTCCCCAGGGTTGCTCTCAATTCCTCCTCCACCCAGCCTGCGTGTTTGCTTGGGATTGTCCCAACCCACGTGCAGGACCTTGCACTTGGCCTTCTGTTGAGCTACTGAACTCCATGAGGTTCACACAGCCCCTCCTCTCAAGCCTGTCCAGCTCCCTCTGGATGGCATCCCTTCCATCCAGTGTGTCAGCTGCACCACACAGCTGTTCACATCAACAACAAAGACATTAAAGAGTACCAGTCCCAGTAATAATTCCCAAGGAATTCCACTTGTCTCTAATGTCTACTTGGACATCAAGACATTAAGCGCAACCCTCTGAGTGCGATTTGTGCTCAGAGAAAGATGTGTGTTTCTTGCTGTTCCAGTTCAGGAAAGGGTTCTTTAATTCAAAACAAAATGATGCATTGTGTCAGTCTTCCAGACCCAGATCCCCAACCATAATGGGTAAGTGACACTACTATCCATGCATCTGCCCTCTTAAAAAGGCACCAAATAAGCCATCCCATACTGACTGAGCACAAGGTAAAGAGAGGGAGGTGTACTGATGGGTAAGAGAGAATTAAGAGCAAAGAATTGGAAAAAAACCCTAAGATTACAACTTGCAGCAAAGGGAAATGGGATATATGCTGTGTAAGACAAACTGTATCAATATTGGTCAGTAAAAGACCCTCAAGTCACTTTGAGAGTCATGTCTCTTTTATCCTTAACTAAGAAATAATTCCTCAGTGTCTCTTCTATTTTCTATGTGTTCAAGAGTCCTTTTGAAACCTGCCTTGGAAGGCAGCCAACAAGTCTCTGCCACTGTGCAGAGGATCTGCAGCTGAATACCAATTGATTTCACTGTGTGATACTCTGAGGCTTGATCTATGCACCTAATGCAGAAAAAGAGACTGAGCTCTTGGTAACTTGCTTTGATAAAGTGAACACCATGAAGTAGAAGACTGGGACTAGTTGATATGAATTATCTTTGCCATCCCAACAGCACAACACAGACATCCTGACAGAGCTCTGGTAGCTCTGCTGTTGTCCTGATAGTTATAGTGTCGCTCAAACCAGCAAAAAATTTTGTCTTTCACAATCAGAGGACTGCAATACATAGCAGATTGTAGAAAAGATCCTATAAAATATAGGAAATGGTGGACTGTAGATAAGGGACAGAGCAGAAAGTCCTTCAGCTACCCTTGCTTCTTCAGTTTATCATGGAAATTTTCTTGCATGAATAGCCAGCTCACCCTCTAATAACACTGTCATCTAAGATATAAATATGCCATGCTGAGACCACTGGGCATCTTCTCCTTTTTTAAGATCAAGACTTTCTGAAAGACTCCTGCCAATTCATGCAGAGCCAGGTATCACTCAGCCATTTTCAACCACAGAGCAAGGGGAAACACAACAGAGCATTCTTTTTCCACTGTATGTTCAATCTACATATGATTTACATAATGTCTTGCAGCCAGGCGTTGTCTGTGAATAAAAACCCAAATGAAAAAGAGAACATAGGGAAGCAGAAGGTCACTTTTGGGTCAACAGGCCCAGTCTAAGCTCATAGACCTTTTTGCACCTCAGTTTGGATATCTAAGCATAGCATTTCTCCAGCTCAGAAGGGTACTGGAGTGAGGAGCACAGAGAAGGGTGCAGCTGGAGCAAAGTGCACATAGACAAGCCCTGTTATCTTGAGGAAGTCTTAAACAGGAGTTTGACCACTCATTAATCATCATTAGTCTTTGCCAGGGACTTTATAGGCCACACATTATTGGTGCACCACTGGGCTGGTACTCGAGCCAAAACTGCTCCCCATCCTCATGAATAACCCATAAAATGGGACAGACTGCATCCTCAGCAGGTTTTTGGGGGATGCAAAAATGGATGGAAGGATGGATGGGATGGAAGGAGCATTTGATGCACTGGAAGGTCGTGCTTCCATACAGAGAGACTCAACAAGCTGGAGAAATGAACCAACCTGTAACAGGTTGTAATGCAGTTTTGCAGAGGCAAGATGTTGAATATCAACCAGAATTGGGCAGTTGTGGCAAAGAAGATCAATAGCATAATGTGATGCTTTAGAGAATTGCCAGAAGGGGAAGGGAGGGGATCTTCCCCTGCTACTCAGCACTGGTGAGACATCTGGAGTGCTGGATCCTGTGCTGGGGTCCTCAACACAAGAAGGACTTACTGGAGTGAGTCTAGTAAAAGTCATTCAGGAATTGGAGCACCTGCCATGCAAGGAGAGGTCAAGAGAGCTGGGACTGTTCAGCTTGTAAAACAGAAGGCTCTGGGGCATCTTTTCAGTGTCTATAAATACCTGATAGGGTGGAATGACAAAGATGCAATCAACCTCTTCTCAGTGATGACCATTTACAGCACAAGAGGCAATGGGTACAAATTAAAAATAAAGAAAATTCAATCTAAGGATAAAACAAGCCCAGACAGTCTGTGTTTGAATACTTTGGGAGATACTCAGGTTCTTACTGTACGTGGTTCTGTCCAACCTGTTCTGGTTGACCTTACTTTGAACAGAGGGTAGGACAAGACTATCTGCAGAAGCCCCTTCCTAGCCTATTCCCTAGACAGAGGAGGGAACTGAACCCAAATTTTCCACATCCTATGTGGTTTCCTAACAGATGGGCCAGAAGGTTAGTGCCAATGCAGGAAATGGAATGTAAATGAGTTTATTCCCAAGCCTATTTCTTTGTGTCCTTCTAAGTGGAAAGAGCTGGACTCTGGAAGGTGATGGAGAACAATGGAAAACAAGCTGTTGCTGTGCATTGCCCTTGGAACAAAAGTGTATTTTTAAGAATAGTTCTGCTCTGTCTCCAGCAGTACATGAGGCCCTCTAATGAGGTTTTCCAAGAGCTATTGTTTCTGGCAAACATCATGTCCTACATTTGCATATCCTGGCATTTGCAATGCCTTGAAAATTAAGAAATAAAAAGTACTGCCCTTTGCAAATCTTAAATCTGGCTATACACTCACAGCTTTCAGCCTGCAGGCTCACAGCACCTTCATGGACAGAAAAAAACAGAGACAAGTAGCACCCTGATCATTTAGAGAAGAGGCAAATCTGAGCTGCAAGGAAGAATTAGCTTGATGGTCTTTTGGGTGCTTTTGAGCTGATGGATGACAAACTGACTCTACAGCAGAGGCACTAAGGGAGGTAGAGTAAGGAAAAGAGGGAGGAAAATCTGCAGCACAGGACTGTAACCATATTGGTGACTCTGCAAAGAAAATGTTGGTAGAGATTTCTATAACCTTTTTCTCTTCTCTGGCCATAGAAGGTAGAGGAAGGGCAAAAGGATATGAATTCTTCAGTTATAAATAAAAACAGAAAGGTAGCATGAAGATTACATTAATCCAATGTAAAATTAAATTATCTACCCTGTTCTTACTGAATAGGATGTTCTCATATAGAGCCCTGACTCAGATTTTAAAAGCAGCGTGTACCAAAAAAAAAGGAAAATAGCAGTCAATGATTTTACAAGGTCATTATAGAAAGACTTGGAAATACCATTAAGCTCCAAACGAAAAAAAGAAGCAATTTAGAAGATTGCTTTGTTTCTTGTTGTTCTTTTAAATGCTGTTGAGAAACCTCATCATGCACTGGCGGTGTTATAAAGGTGATAAGCAGGCCAGAGTACCCCAAGGCTTCTGCTGGATTTCACAGGTGCCAATGAGAAATTCCTCCACTTTCCACAGACCTAGTAACACTTTACCTAAGCTTCAAATGCACTCTTGAGCACCACTTTTCCAAAAGAATTTGGGTGAACTGAAGAGATTTTAAAAGAGCTCAGTAAGGATGAACAGTCAGATTGATCAGTTGTCCTCAAATATATGTGAATGAACTACAAATAAAATGACTTGTTGAATTATAGAATGAATTACAGAATGGTTTGAGCCAGAAGGGACCTTAAAGATCATCTAGTTACAGCCCTCTATAGCATGGGCATGGGCACATTTCCTTAGGCCAGGTTGCTCAAAACCCCATCCAACCCAGCCTTGAACACTGCCAGAGATGGGGCAGATTCCATTTTTCTAAGCAACATGTTCCACTGTTCTCATGGTAAAGACTTTTTCCCTAATATCTATTCTAAATCTACAGTCTTTCAGTTTAAGCCTTTTTTAGATGATCTAAGTCCTCTTCATGTCCCCTGTGAATGGATGTTTTGTTATGGATATAACAAACAAAACAAATTTTTTTCCCCTCCCCCTGCAGACATTTTCACATGCTACAAAATTTAAAAGTAGCATTTAGTTCACAGTCTGGAGAAAAAGCTTCAAAATGCAATTCTGTAAACCAGATCTTAATTTCCTTGTAAGATCTTGTTCTATACATTATCTATATATGAACCCTGAAAGTAGTCTGATGTTCACCATTACTAAACCAAGCAGATGATACCAAAAGAGTCAGTCCAATGCCACCAAATCCAGTGAACTCAGATAATATACCCAGGAAATATTTTTCAATTTTATATTATGATACAAAAGTTATTCAGATTGTTTTATCCAGTTTTCTGGCAGCCTATTTTGATCTTTTCCACCTCATCTTAATGCACTGAGATTTATATGACTACAGGGAGATTTAAGCTGTTACCAGACCCACAAGACAAATGTTCATTAAGCTGTGGAAGCTTTAAGGCATGGCTATCTTCCATGGACAAAAATGTAACAGGATGATGAATTATCCTGCTCAGGGGGTTGGGTTTGTTTTCCCAATGAATGCACTTTATTTAAATTGCTGGTAGGAGAAGGTTTTGCTGAAACAGATGGGTGACATTAACACAACAGAATATAACTGCCACTGGTGGAAATTTTTGTCTTTATCTTTGTACTCTATTCCTGCATATATGTATAGGGCATTTTCCTCTTTAACTAGCTGGCAGTTTTAACTCAAATAAGTGTTGTATTAAATAAATATTTCAACAGGTTGAGGAGAAGTAACCTTAGGAAACTGTTACAGTAGTTTTGGTTTTACCTTCACTGCATTAAAAATTTGCCATGCTTCATTTTCACTACCGAAGATTTAAATTAACTTTATACCACAAAGTGGAAAGGCTCTGCATTTTCAGGAATAAAATGGGTTTTTGTTCACTTTTTCCAACTAGATAATTAGATGGGGTTTTTTAATTAATTCCCCTTCACCTTTAACACCTTCTTACTCCTTCATTGCCTATGTTGGACACAGTTCATCCTCATTTCTCAGCCAGACCCTGGCCTGATGCCTCAGGTGGAGCCCCTTGGGCAGCCCACTGGCACCCTCAAAGAGCCTCCCAGCATTCCACACAGGTTCACACTAAGGCAGTGTGAACAACTTCTGTCTCATTAAAAAGGCTGCTGTAAATAATAATGATGCACTTCTTGTAACACAAAATCCCATAATTATAAATTTGCGTGGTGTGTCTAATGAAGAATACCTGAAACCTTAAAAAATTGTCTTCTCACCAGAAATGCTCTTTATGACCTGCCACAAGCTGGGTGTCTTTAGCACACTGTTTTTAAGTCCTTCTACATCTCTCTTGCCTGGGTTATTTGAACTATACTCTCTTTATGGGAAACGTTGTCTCCTACTGTGCTCTTGTTCAGTGGCTAGCAAAACAGCCACCTCTGTGTGCCACTAGCTTGAACTCTGTATTCAGCTGCTCCTTGTCAAGGCACAGCCTACATGCTAAACTGCTACAGCACTGAAACAGGCTCTTTGGTACCACAGGCACACATAAAAACAAACAGAGGCTGAACTGTTCCCCACAGGGTTTGTGCTCTTTGGCTCCATGCATCATTTTGGCTAAACTGTTGAGAGAAAAATATCTCTGAGCCTTCAAGACTCCCTTGACAAGCTTTTTAAAAAATAAACTAACTAGAACTCACGATCTTTCCTCACAGTGCAAAGCTCTTCACTTTAAAATAGAGTCTACAAACAATATTAGAAGCTACTTTTTTCAAGTGAGATGTGCAATCAGCAGGGAGATGTCAATTTACTTGATTGGAAGAGTTTGCATCCACCACTTAGTACATTCAGGTGCCAGCCTGAGCGTAGGGTCATCTTTAGGATCATATTTTAAAAATGCTTGAATTTGACTCAGAATTTTGGTCAGCTGTAGTTTTGCTAAATCCTTACCCAGGAAAACATCCTGTAGTTGGCTGAGTGAGAGCTAGTCCATGCCATGGCTTGTGCCTGTACTAACCCCTCTTCTCCATCCCACCCTTTTTTTATTCCTTTAAATTGAAAAAGGAATTGAATTTAAATTGAAAAAGGACTCAGTTTCAATCACCCAGTGGAGCAAGACCTGGTAAGGATATTGCTTCAAGAAGAAAGTGAACCCAAGAAGGTCTCTCCAGTCTTGAATGGGGGAGGAAGGGGACCCTAGCTCCAAGAAACCCATAGCTCAAAGAAACTCCCTACAGAATTTTACTCCTGAGGTAGAATAGGTGTGCTGATAGACAATATCTCAGAAGGCAGTTGTGCTAACAGCAATCAAAGGCTCCTTTTACTAAACTTGGTAGAATTTATCTCAAGATTTGATTAGAAAGAAGAATAAATAGGCCTTCTTCCCCTCATCATCTCAATATGAGAGTCACAAAACCCTATTCCTGTTAGTGGGTAGAGTTTGCCCTTACACTTGGCCATAATTTTAACTATTTGCAGTTCATTCATTAATCAGAGAAAAAAGAAGACAAGTATTGCTATGTATCTGCACACAAAGTGGATTTTTTTAGTTCCCAGGTAGCTTGAGTCTTATCCAGAGCAGAAGGCAATTGCTTATAGTTTTATAGTCCAAGCAAATCTTTAAATAAGACCAAAACAAGAAGACACTTTTATTGTATGTCCTCTGTTGTTTCCTAACAGTAGCATTTTCAAAAGGACCTTTTTTTGTTCAGCAGCTCCGAGGACACTGGAGAGTCATTCACATTTCTTCTATCTTCAGTCATAGTATGACTTCTCCAATATTACAGAATGCTTTCTATTAAGGCCCTTTTAGATCACTATTTCAAAAGAGTAATGTCAGGGTGAATTTTTCCAGATTAAAACCTGTTGCTGTGTCCTTCCAGCCACAAAGAAAGGAGGCCTGGATATCATACACCATGATTAGAGTGTCAGCCCCAAACTGCAAGGAAACTTGCAGCAAAGTAAAAGGGGTGCTCTTAACCCCTGAAATGTCGTGCTGTGGGTGAGGAGCACTCTCCAAATTACTTGGAGGGCTCTCAGTTCCTCCTTGTTCCTGGAGGGTAGAAAACATGGGCACTGCTTCATACAGAAAAAGCTAGTCTATTCCAGCAAGGACAAGAGAAAATATAAAGCTGCAAAATGCGGGCAGACAAGGAAACAAAGGTAAAATGTACCTTAGGAGGTACCACCTGTTGTTGAGGTGTTCTTCAGACAGCTGAAGGACAAAAGCTCTGCTCACCAGACACCCTTCTGTACGTAGCTCCCTGGGAGAGGCCAGGGAGGGTGGCCAGTGGCCACAGACAGTCACTCACCTGATTCACAGAGCTTTTCTCTGTCCTCTACATATGTCTTTTTTAAGGTCCTACCCTCTTTTAATCAGCTGTGTCCCTGGGATATTGGAAGCTATAATAGCTACATTGATAAAACTTAATGGAGACTTGCCTTCCTTTCCCTTCCCAGTTAAATCCAGTAGTAAACATCTCTCATATATCCAGGCTATCTCTCATATATCCAGGCTGGTAATGCAATCCTTTACCTGGACTGAACAACTGCCTAACAGTGATTTGGGAAGACAAATGTCATAATTCTGAATGTTTCCCTCTTCCTTTTATTCTTTCCCCAGCTCTCTATGCTGGGCATGGTGCAATATGGTACTCAGTACCCCTGTGGTCAGTCAGGGTCAGCTGTCCCAGCTGTGTCCCCTCCCAACTCCTTGTGCACCCCCAGCCTTCTCACTGCTGGGGCGGGGCGAGGACAGAAAAGGATTTCTCTCCATGGAAGAGCTGCTCAGCAGTAATGTAAACATCCCTCTGTTATCAACACTGTTTCCAACATGAATCCAAATCAGCTACTGTGGAAAAAAATAATAGCACTATCCTAGCCAAACTAACACACTAAATAACACTTTTTCCTTTAGCATGCCATATGTATATCTTCTCTAGTGCTCAGATTGGCACAGGAACAGGGTGAAATGCACACATACTTCCTAACAGCTAAGTAAACTTAGAGACGAGCCAGAAGAACATACGACCTTAAGAACCCTGAGACAGAAGCCAGCCAATGTTTCTATACCTCTAAGACAAATAGAGTTTTGGAGATCATCTCCTAAAATCAACGTTATCCTTTAAATCTGCTTACAAAAGCAAAGAGAACAAGATTTATCATGCCAAGACACACCAAAATTACACAGTTCCCAGCAACTTAAAAAAGGAAAAACAGTTGCGTCTGAATTCTAGTCTCTTTACAAGACTAAGCCCCGAAAGTTCTGTGAGAAAATGCTACCAGATATCTGTGGGGTTTTTAGCCTTACTCTGCTCACTGAAAGCTGTTTCAAAGTAGCACATGTTAAAAACTGCAAGTAGGGAATGGAGGATTAGATTTTCCCAGAGCTCATACCCACTGACATGTCCTGGACAGACAAGCAAAAGTAAATGAGCAGTTTCAGAAAGGTACAGGTTCAAATCCATTGAAGATGTTACACCAGTCAACAGTACATGGCACTGGTTCAGTTTTTCAAGTTTCTTCACTGTCTCCCCTCAAAACGAAAGAAAAGTCCTTCCCATGACTCACTGGGCTGCTACCTTGGGATGTGAGGGTTTCTTTGTATGTATCAAGCCTGACCTGAGGGGCAGTGCAAGTATAAAGGTTACTTTGCTTTCTTTGGGCTTCTGGGTTTTCTCTTGTGGCTCACTTTTTCCAGTCACAGAACTTGGCCTCAGGCTGATGTCAAAACAGATTTCCTGGACAAACTCTATCTGTCTTGGATGCATATATATAAAATATAATCTATTTTTCTTCCTTACAGAAGCATGAATTGCCTGTATTACTTACTAAAGCCTTCTGGTAGGCCAGAATACATTAAAATGAACCCTGGACTTCACATTGGAACATTCAACTGTGTCCCACATCCATCCATTACACAATGCACCATCCAGGTCCATGGTGCATTGCACCAGTGTTACTGTCAGAGCTTTGACAATGCCTATTGGAGTAGTCACATTTCTGCCAGTTCATTTAGCTGGTCCTTCTGCCACTTGCCCTTTCCAGGCACAGAGCACTAAGTTAACCATTTTTTCTCTCAAGTCAAAACTTATTCCCTGAAGTAGAAAGTACAAAGACTCTCTCCTAGACTGAGGGTCTGGAAAATTGTAGAATTTCAGTTTGTCACTAAGTATCCTTGTAGAAAATTTGGTCAAGAGTTGTTATCGGTTACTTTTTAGAATCACAGAGTTGTACAATGTTTTGGGTTGAAAGGGATCTTAAAGTTCCAAACTTTCTGCCATGGACAGGGATGTCACTCACTAGATCAGGCTGCTCAGGGCCCCATCCAACCTGGCCTTGAACACTTCCAGGGACAGGACTCACCAAACCTTTCTTTTAGACATGGACACAAATCTTTCTGCCCTAAAATCCCACCACAATCATATCAACAGCATTCAGATTTTGCCTCTATACTTTAAAGGAAATGCTAACATGCAGTAACGTGGGGTGTCCTGCAGCAAGACAGTGGCATCCATGGGATCAGTTTTCCATGGCTATCCACTCTCCTCAGCTGTTAGCCTTGACTTGTAGTTTGGGCCCATGCCAACCAACATTTTTCCAGACATATGCAGCACATAGTTTGGGAAATAGCACAGGACAGGGACTGTACCCAGTGGGGAGCAGAGAGTTTTTTATCCTGCTCTGGATAAAAGAGGAAAGAGGACTTACACATGCCATACCTCTTGTTTTCAGGACCTGAGACAGGATTCTGGTCCATGTTATTTTAAGCACGAGATGATATGTACAAGCATAAAGCTCGGTACAAATTGTTCCAAGTTTACTCAGTAAGAAAACAGCTACGCAGTCCAACCTCAGTACTTCTCCTGTAGCCAAAGAAGGACATGTCATAAGGTACCTAGAAAAGGAGATTATTTTTCTCAAGAGTAGAACAGCAGGAAAAACACACCTGACAACCATTTTGCCCAGCCACACATTTCTGTTCATATCAGCTGAGGCTCTGCCTCTTTTTACAGACTACATTTTTAAAATGAGCATTTTGTCACTTGTGACTGGCCATGTTTTATGGTCACTTCACCTTCTTTTCTCCAGAAGTGTTATCTACAGTGTTTGGTATGGTCCACTTTCCCTCTCTCAGAATGCAAAAATTGTCCAAGACTGGACCTACTCTGGTTATTGACACATCTACATTGACAAAGAGGCCCTTTTTTCCCAGACAGTCTCTTTTGGAACCAAAACTGAAGTTTTATCAGCCACTGCCCAGGCCCTTTTACTATAAAATTTCATTAACAAAATCTTTCTTGAAAATGTCCTTTCAGTCCCTATACAGAGTCATAGAATAGACCACACTAGAAGGGACCTTGAAAGATAATTTCATACAATCCTTTGTGGGAAAAGAAGCCTAGTTGAAATTATCTGCTGCCTTGTTCAATCCTGTCTTGAAAACGTCCAGTGAAATACATGGGATAAGAAGACCATGCTAAATTATCAAAATCTTTCCCCTATCCTTAAAAATAATCCAAATCCCATAAAGCAGCCTAGGGGAGGTTTTCCCACAGAAAAGCCCTAGAAATCTCTTGTAACACACTGCAGGCTCTCCCAAAGAACTGCACTGCAATTCAAGGCTGTAGCAAGCCAGGCCCTCAGAGCCTGTCTCTGGAACTGTTTTTTCCACCACAGCAGCCCAGAACCATGGAAACACAAAATTACCACCTTCCCTTTGTTGTCTTTTAGCAGCAGCTTAGATTCTGCCTAAATGTCTGCTTACACACAGAACTCCAGAAAAAGAACAGCAGCAAAATATTTATGACTCTCTGGTATAAAGTTAATTAGCCATTTGTCTGCCATTCTATAACTCTCTGTTTTAACACAATTTAAAACAATTTCTTTGGGTGATGATTTGGGACAATATTAGCTGGAGAGCCCATAAGCCTTTTGTGAATTATCTGGACTGCAAGCACTTAGCTAATATGCTTTACCTCTAACTCAGTTATGTCTCCATAGTAATTGATGTTTACACAGTATGTTTGCTAACTCAGGATAATATTCTTTTCATGTGATTCTTCAAAATTAAGCTAATATGGCACCAAGATTATTAATTTTCATTGAAATGCTACGAAAAGCCTATTGAAGCACTGGTCATCAGCCTAATAGCAATAATATATATTCCTTTGCTCTCTCAGGGTCTGAAGTGGACAAAATGGCATTGATAATAGATGTTCTATTTAGATGAATAACTGAATGGGGCAGTCTTTTAAATACAAGAGAAATCTGAAGTGATACAAGTGTTTTATTCATTACCATAAGGGCAGGATTCCTATCCAAGTGGCACTACAAAAAGGAAAACAGAAATCACAATAGACTGCCTTCAGCAACGTGATATCCATCTGGATCTGACCTCTGTGGACAAGGAGCTGCACCATCTGACTGCTGCTGAGCTCTGAGGTTCTGAGCACTCCTTTAAAATAAAATATTATCCACTACACAGAGGTTCAGCTGTGGCCTGACCCTACTGCTCAAGACCCTCTACCAGCCCAGAGCTGGAATAACTCTTGTCCAGGGGCAACATCCTCCCTGCAAAGGTATAAATAGCTTGGACCTCCATCTGCCATTAACTGGTCCAAGTTCAATGAAGTTAATGGTAAATGGATTTATATCCGAGGATGAGCTGGCCCTGAGCATCTTAGAAAGTCACATTCTATCCAGACACAATGAATATTCTGGTTTTCTCAGACATTTTGTTTGAGATGGACAGCCACTGTTGTGTTCGCTCTGCCTTTAGATTAAAAGTTGTTCAGGCAAGGACACAAGGAGTTTACCATCAGTCTAGGCCCATTGAAAGGAAATAAAAAAGCTTATATTGCTAAAGAACAAAATAAAACTGCAAAGGACAAGGCCCAAGTGACTGTATTGTGAGTCTGGACAATGCTTCAAGGGAGAGTTCCAGGGATGGGACAAAGGAAGCCCCAGCAGGGGACCGGTGTCACTTTCCTTTATTTTCTGGTGCCTCAACCACTTCTGAAACTGAGAGAAGGCTCCAGAAGTTCTTGTTTTCAACAAACATATTCTAATATAACCTCCTGAAATAATTCTATAGTTCAAGAAGACTGTTTATTTTGATTTTTGAAACAAGAGATTAGTCAACAGGATTTACTGCTGGGCAAGTTAACTTCATCAGATATTGCTACCTTTATTTCCAGCCTTCACAAACAAGCAAACAATAGTTTAATTTATGCACATTTATATATGGTTTTTATCCTTTAAATCTTACCTAGAATTTCTAAAAGGATTGCCTACAGTCATGAAACCTTGAAAGACAGCCCTTTTTGCATAGGTATGTAGTATAGGAATAAAAACTAAGTGCCGCAGTAAAAAACATGGAGCATTTTTATAGATTTTCAAAATGGAAGAACCTCAAAAACTATCTGCATAGGGCTTGTTATATGTAAAGATATGCAATAAAAATATTTGATTGTTTATTACTATTTATTATTCCATACTTATCACTTATATTCATAACAAATATTTTTCCTAGTCATACACTTTCTTTAATGTGCTTTTTTTAAACCAGTTCTGTATACACTTAGTCAACTATTACCTTATTTTTTAATCTTTTATTTTTAAATGTGTTTATTTATTTTTAAATAAAGGATTACAGTTTATAGGAGACTCTGAAAGATGTGGTTTCACTAGGGCTGTGGGACAGCTGAAGCAATAGATTCAATAAGGGAAGAGTGGTGAGATACCTACAAGAGTTCCCTCGGGGGTCTCTAGGTACAGCCCTGGTGCATGTTGAAGAAAAAGATCGGTTCATTTCACTTGATGATCTCTTTCCAGCTTCATTCTGTTTCCATAGGTATGTAGCTAAATAAGAAAAGGAATGTTGCGTGACTTAATTTAAGGAAGTTATCCCGTATTTGTCTCTAACATCAGCAAGAATAGAGTAAGTACAGAGCTCCCGGTGTGCACCTTTCCTGCAAACAATTCTCCACAGATTTTCCTTCTCAAGGTATTTTCACATAAGTGATTTTCAGATTGTTTCTTTCCTCTTCTGACTTGCCTTAGACAAAGAGCATTTCCAAGTACTCAGAGGCTTCAACAACAGCACCGAGATTTCCTATCTATTTATTACCCTTGGATGCAAAGATACCTAATCTCAGCTCTCCTATCTTAACCTAGCTCTCCTATCCTATCTTGCTTAACCACTTTTTCTTATTTTAGGGGTTTTAATCCACAATCTGAGAAATAATTAGTGCATTCAGGAACCACTTTCTAAGAAGCTGCACTTTGGAGTTCTATCTCATGTTGCAGCCTCCTTCTGGCTCTGCCCTATAGAGTCCTGACATCAGCTCTGCATGCTTTGGACACACATACAGTACTACACTATTGGATTTTCTTTCTCAATAGAGACACAAAAAAGAAAGCCTGTTTTCAGACAGGGATTTCTCAAAATTTAAGGAAAACTATAAAAATTGGTTTCTTAATTTCTGGAAATCCAAAGCAGAGGTTAGAATAAAGCCTAGTTTTTCAAATTTGCATTTAAAAGGAGAAAAAAAATCACAACAAACAATTCCCTTGTCACATTAGATGCTAGTTAAAATGCAGAGTGTGCAGTTCCAAAGTGTTGGCATTATTTGTATTTTTTGCCTGTATAAATTCCCCTTAGACAATTCATTACAAGGTTTGGTATTCAGTTTTTAAAATGCTGGGCAGGTTTATGCTGCCATTATACTAAATGCTGCTATGCAGCTTAAAAAGGATACCTTGAAAGCATGAGAAGTTCTGTCCTACCAGATGCAGGCTAGCAGAAAATGCTACATCATCTCCCTAAATATCAATTATGCACTAGGCTGCCCTTGGAGACTGCAGCTGAGATGGGCTGTATGATCCCCAAGCCTTCCACCTCATGAGCAATTTATTCAGCTAACAAGCCATTTGTGAAATGTTTGAGGGGAAGAGTTTGTCCTTACCTCTTGTGGCAGCTCTATGTTTCTAATCTGAGCTTCAGTTCTGGAGGGCCTTGTGCTTGCTGATAGGTGCCTGGCACTTGCTGAGGAAGATGAGTGGATCCAGCTGCAAGGGAGTGACATGCCTCTCAACTTTTCAAAGGTGCTTAGGTAAATCTCTAGCCACTCCAGAGTAAGAAACTTAAGCTTACAGGAGAGCACAAGCACATAGAAAATTTTCTGATCAGGTTGGGAAGTGTGCAGTGATTTTAGAGTGCTCACAAAATTAAGTAGGAGTTGAGAAATCTTTCTGTTTCTTTATCATCAATTCAGTCATAGACACCTACCCTGTCTTCAGAAACCAGTCCAGCCTGCTGCAGAACAGTCTCAAAGCATGCCTTTGCTTTGAAGTCAAACCCTGAGGGGAAGAGGGGGTAAAAAACCTGCAGAAAGAGGAGGTCATCTCTCTCCTTCTTTGGTAGCTCAGCAGCAAGGGAACTTGCCTAGATAAGGATTCTGGTTATTATCCCAGTGTGTCTTCAAGGATTTGAAATTTTCACCTTCTAGGCAATTGTTCTTATCACTGGGATAAACCTTACCTGCAGAATTTGCCAAAACCCTCTAGCAGATTGTTTCACTTTGATGATTCTATAAATGCACATTAAAGAGAGAAAGTGTGTGATATAAATTACACATTTGCTGCATCAGTAAATAAAACTTCTCTTCCCCCCCACACCCCCACCCCCAGGTGGCACCTCTCCACAAGGCAGTAGCCTTGTTCATGCTTCTCTAACTGATTAAATATCAAACTACTCTATTAAAGTAAAATAGTTTTTATAGACAGGATAGAAAAATTTCCCCCTTTGGAGCACAAGACTGTGGTTCAGGTTGCTGGTGATACTGCTCCCTATCCTCTGGGGCCAGAAAATATCAAAATCACACATTGTCATTACTAAGCACTGGAAGGAAATTCCACAACCACCTCCTCTTGCAGCTGCAAACCTGACCTAGTCTCCCAGTAAGTATCCAAATCCTTATGAGTGAAATGGATTTCATAGGTACAATTCCCCCAGCATTTGGTAGGCTCAGACATCTTCCTTTTTACAGGGCTGGCTCTGGTGAGGCACCATATCCTCTCTGGCACCTTCCACTAGATTAAAAGGCTGATGAAAGCAGCAGTGTAGTGCTTACCAAGCTGCAGCATAATTCCCCTTGCAGAGGTAAGTTCTGTCAGGGTCCCTTCTGCATTTTGGTCTTACCAATGAAATCTGCAATCTGCTCCAAAAACACCCCAGGTTTTACCAGACCTAATCAGTGGTCTGTTTCTGGTATCTAATGTACCTGGTTCATTCCCTTTTCTCTTATCAGGATGCTATTCTGAATGTTTTCAAGTCCATAAATTTCGTGGAAGATACACAATTGCATAAAACCATCTGGACTTGCCAGGTGGTATAATATACAATAATCAGCTCTAGAGAGTAGTTTCTTTATGACCATTGCCACTTGTCAGCAAACTTTAGATTCATCGTATTTTATCAAATAAAATTTCTGTAATTCTGTTCCTTAATCCTAATGCTTAGTCTGAAAGGTCTACTGACATATTCACAAAAAAACAACATGAAACACCAGGATTAAAATTGACTGTGAAACTGAAGTTCATCTCCTTATGACTTTGTTGAGTCTCTAACACAAAACTTACACAATTTTTTTTCACCTATATCTTATTTGCTGTCTACTATGTACAGCACTCCTTGATCAGATATTTAACGGTCTATTTTTTTCTTCCCTCTGAAAGGTAAGCAGTCCCATGAATGCTTTGCTTTCAGATCACAGAGCACTTTAAAGAAAGCTGGACTTCTGTGCTGAGCTTGAGCAGCTGGCAGACAGAAAATATGGAGACAGCAGCAGTTTTCCTGGAGGGCAGCACCAATAAAAAACAGGATATCGTATCCCAATAAACAAGCCCACAAAAAAAAATGAGGTAATTCCCACTTCAGCCTCCCTCATACCTTCTTCTGCTTCAACCACTGCTTTGACCAACAAAAATCAAGAGTGTGGGCACTACTGGTAGGTAAATCTACTGGGAATGATGCAAATCCAAAACAGGACATTCATTATGGAAATCACGGAGCTTTGAAGCTACTTGCACACAGGAGTGCTGCTACCACTCAGGCAAAAAGGTAGAACCTCTTGATTAGGTAGATCTCCTGATTGCTGTTCTTGATTAGATGGTTGGGGGAGAGGGGGGAGGAAACAGCAAACTTTTTTGCTAAACTGAGGACTATCTGATCTCTCCTTATACCAGTGTTTATGAACAGCTGTTACCTAACTAAATCCCAGCTATCCACAATACCTTACTTAACTCAAGGCAGTCACTTATTAAATCAGGGGATATCTTCCTACAGACCATAATGTCTTTCTACCATTCCTCTAACAGAGCAAAATCTCAGAACTAGAAAGGCAAGGTGCCACCTTCTCAGCTCCCAGCACAGTTTGATCAAAGATTTCACACACCCAGCTTCTGCCTGTTTCGTTGCTGTCAGTATTCTGGGATACATGCACCAAAAACAGACACAAAGGCTGCAGAAAAAGTTATGCATGCCAGGATACTGTGGCTAGGAGCATGTAAGCTGATATTCCTTGGTGGCCAGCCTCACACAGGCTTCAATTACTACTGATGATCTGCACATGCCATTTGCTCCAGCAGGGATCTGCTTACAAATTGATGGTGTTCAGGTTGCCTTAGGAGGCAACCTAGAGTAAGGATATGGCACACTGAGTACCCAGACCCCAATTTGTTCTCCACAAGATCACCCTTGAAGGAATGTGCTGTCCTTTATAAATCCTTTAGAAACTTCCCTGTGTTTCCTTGCCCTGAAAGTGGTTCTTCTCCCAGAAAGGAATGTGGAAGAATTTGTCCTTTGAGAACTGGTTCTGTTTGCAGAAATCTACAATTTCTGGTAATTTGAGTTCTATGTAACAGGCTGGAAATGTGGGAAATGGGAACTTAATATGACTTTGGCCATTAGAACCCATTGGCTTCTGAGGCAACATGCTACTTAGAATAAAATTTCTGCTTTGGGTGTTGCATGTACCTATTCTCTTGTGTGTGTGATGGGTTTATTGTATGCCATTATTATTTGGTAGCCTTGAAGACTGAACTCCTTTCATCTAATTTCACATCTAACTGAAAAACCATCAGACCAGAGGCACAGTGAGAACTGAAATGTTTCTGAACTCCTCTCCTGCTGAGAACAGAAAAGTGTTGATGAAGGTCTTCACAAATTCCAAAACGCAAGATAGCCTGCTCGAAAAGAAGCATTTGCTTGAGATATTAGTTTTGTTTTGAGTTTGTTGGTTTTTTGGGGTTTCTTTTTCTGCAGCAGTCTAGAAAGAGACAAGCTTTTCCAGAAGGGAAGTTTAGTCAGCAGAAACAATATATTTTATTAAGTCAAATGTTATAGCTAGAAAACAAAATCAAGCACATTTTAGGAGTGCAAAGAACTGAAGAAAGTTTATGTACCTTAAATTTTGCCATCTGCTCTAATACAAGGTATTTGGTCTCCCTACAATCCTTCTCTTGTTTATAATTTTGGAACATCATAAGTATGCAAAATTTATATTTATTTGATATGACAAATCTCTGTGTAATAGAACAGCCAGTAGGCCTCTGGGAAATAAGCTGAATTGATTTATAGAGAAAAAGTTAATACTTTTTTATTATTATTTGCAGAACTAACGTGGGCTCAGGTTCTACCTATTGGCTTGGCTGGTTGATATTTTGCAGTGGCATGCTTGCTCTTTCTATGATATGAGAGTCAAATCTACTCAAGGTTGGAATTATCACTCACTAAAAACCTTGCCACAAAAGTTGCTTTCTCACAAATAGACGATTTTGTAAAATCAACATTTTTCTGACCAAAAGGAATCTCTCTCAGAAAAAAATTTCATCCAACTCTTTATCTGTCTGTGGAGGCAGAAAAAAAAATAAAGATATTAAAAAATGACAGAAAGCTGGAGAAAAAATAATAGTAGAAAGAAAACCATTATGATGTACATAATAGTTTCTGTCAGCCTGGACTTGGTAGTGGGAAGAAAGATGTAATAAAAAGCAGAAAAACAGTTATCATCAGTAAGTAGGCAATTTCCAGAATATAGGGCTCTTCAAAACAGCTGTGAAGGGTTGACCCTGGCTGAACACCATGTGCCCACCAACATTGCTCTGTCCCTCCTCAGCATGGCAGGGAAAAAAAATATAACTAAATTCTCGAGGATGGAGATAAGGACAGGGAGAGGTCACTCACCAATTACCATCATGGGCAAAACAGATTTGACTTTAACTCAATTTATTGCCAATAAAATCAGAGTAAGGTAATGAGAAATAAGAGCTAAATCTTAAAAACATCTTTCCTAAAAACTCCTCCCCTCCAGCAGCTCGGGAGTGGGATCTGTGGTCAGCCCATCACACATTGTCCCTGCTGCTCCTCCCTTCTCAGGAGAAGGATTCCTCCCATTCTTCCCCTGCTCCAGCCTCAACTCCCTCCCACAAGAGACAGTCCTCAACAAACTGCTCCAATGGGAGTAGTTTGGGGTCACAGCCTCCTTTAAGTTTCCATTTGCTCTAACATGGGATCCTCCAGGAGCTGCAGGTGGATCTCTGCTCCACCCTGGACCTCCATGGACTGCAGGGACACAGCTCCTCACCATGGGCTGCACCACGGGCTGCAGGGGAATCTCAGCTCTGGTGCCTGGAGCACCTCCTGCCCTTCCTTCTGCTGTGACCTTGGGCTGCAGGGCTGTTCCTGTCACATGTTCTTGTTCCTCTCCTTACTGCTGTTGCCCAGAAGTTTTTCCCCTTTCTTATGTCTGTTACCTGAGAGGCGCTTCCACCACTGGTGCTGGGCTCAGCCTTGGCCAGTGCTGGGCCTGTCATGGATCTGGCTGGCATCAGACAAGAGGGAAGCTTCCAGAAGCTCCTCACAGAAGACACTGCTGCAGTCCCCCACTACCAAAACCCAGTATAATATCTGGTTTGAATTAAAAGGGGGAAAGGGCGATTTAAATCAGATTATGACTGTAGAGTTGTCTCATAAAAGATATAATTGCATAAGGCTGTTGTAAGGTGATGAGAAGTGTAAGAGAATATTGGTGTTATTTTTAGAATAGAGGGAAAAAAACACACCAAACAGAAAAAGTGGGGTTTAGCCATTCAACAGACATCTTAAAGAGACTCCAAGCTAACTCTTAGAATATCCTTTTCTCCATGGCTTCAAAGTACAACTACACTTTCTTTTCAAGAATCAAGAATATAAAAACTGCACTGTCACATAATGTTCAGATACCTGTAAGGACTTTTCCCATCTGCTGCCAAGTTTTCCCTGATGAGTCGCCTTCATAAATCAGCCTCATTTTTCATTTAACTTTTCACCTGTCTGATCATGACAATAAGCTGCATCTCTTTTTACAGCTGCTGCCAGGTGCCACAGAGGCACAACTCTACCTCTGACTGGGTGGGTAGTACTTCAGGGGTCAGTTGATGTGACTAAGCTTTCAGGCCCAGGCAATTTGTTCTGAAATCCCCGTCATTAAAATGAGAATTAGGAATGAAAAAAAAATATTTGTCAACCAGTCTAGAAATACTGCAGAGGAAATTATTTCTTTGCAGTCCACAATATTTTAAATAATGATCTATACAAAGCAGACCTTACTCTCCAAATAACATTTTTAGCAAGGAGAGGGGAGAGGGAGAGGAGACAATGACACAAAATTTCCTGAGGATGACAAAGGGAGGGATTTGAAGTGTCAGCTTCAGGTAAGGGGAAAGGAGGTGCTCAGGCACCCCAGAGACTGCGCTCCTAGTATGCAGCCATGCTGAAAACATGACTTTTGCCAGGTATCACTTATTTTCCTTAGCTTTGAGTACTGAGATGTTTTAAGCAGCATGATTCATTATGGTCAGAGGGATAGAAGAAATATAAACTTTTTACCTTTAACTTTGAACTAGGACAAATTTCCTGAGTTATCCAAGTCACTATGAAGCTTCCCTGTTTATTCTGTCTCTTTGTAACTGATTCTAGACCCTAAGTCTCTTGGGTGACATTCACACAGATAAAATTATTTTATTTAGTTCTATTTAGCAATAATGAAAGCCTGTTTTTATCCCAATATTTGCCCTCAGCAGACATCAAGCCCAGTACACTTAGCCTTGATTACAGGGCCAATTCAGGAAGTGAAGCTGCAGCTGGCTTTTTCCACATGCCCCATGCTGCTGCTGTGTCGAGTGCAAGGTGGCAGCTGTGGAGAAATGTGTGGGTCAGGTAGTGTCACTTCTCCATGTCTTCTCTGTCCACTTGACCCCTTTTTCCCTTACAGTGACAATTTCCTTTCCAGCAGGTCAGTCGTGGGGATTTTTGAATGTCAGCAGGAGCTCTATGGAATATTGCACATTTTGATACGTCCATGCAGTGCATGGAGCCTCTTCCCATCTGAGATCAGACTGATTCCCTTACACATTTCACAAGAAATTGCCCTAATTACTGAAATTCTTTTGATCTGGTTTTTGTTTGGTTGGTTTTTGTTTGGTTGGTTTTTGTTTTGTTTTGATTTTTAAGTCAGACACCTATATTGGGTATTGAGTGGAAAACATTCCAGGAGTTTTTTAGTGGGCACATATTTGCCACCCCCCCCGACCTTTTATTGTTGCCTGAAATGTAAGTGGGAACACCAGCCTGTCATATGGAGCTCTCTGAGGAAATAGACATCCCAGCTTATCTCTGCTCTCAACTCCTCATTATCTGGCATCCCACAGGCTAGAAGTCTTTTCTGTTATTTCAGTCTATTGTAGAGGATGCATCTTCATTATTATTTTGACTTTTTATCTGCGTTAGCCCCCTACAAGCTCAAACAGGCAAATTCTTTCTGAGTATAAAAGTACAGTATATGCATATGCTTATTTTAACACATAGATTTCTTTAGCTATTTTTCTCTATTTTTTTTTAATTTCATAATATTCCTCCTATCTAATATTTAATATTATCTGGCAAGATACTTCTATAAATTGTCTTTACAGGTAAGAAAATGAGATGATAATTTTTCATGCAATCACAGACTCCTGTCCAGCCCTCTGTATGGATTACAGGGAGAGCTGAGCCAGCCAGCTCAGTCTACATGTCTGAATCTCAGACTGTTAATGTTAAATGCATCTCACTCTCTTCCTGGTAAAACTAATCTCAAAAACTGAAAAATCAACACTTACTTTTTTTTTTTAAGCTAAATTTCATCTCCACTGGGCTTTATTTTCTTTAGTGCAGGTCTAGGGATGCATATGGATGAGGATTCAATTTGGATGAGCTCTTTGCTTAAACAGGAGCTTAGGTACTATTCCAACAGAGCCACAAGTACTTGCATAGCTGCAATAGGATGAATATTGTCTCTTTAGCTACTGCTGATAGAGATCAAGGACACCACTGTCTGATTGTTTTTAAAAACAGGCTGCAACCAAAAAAGTAAAGCAGAATAGGTGTTGCTCAGTGTTCCTATTAACAACACCTAATTCTAAAAATCCTCAAAGTAGTATCAAGGTTGAAACAGCAGTTTAAGTTCCTTCTACACATAACAGAGAGATACAGGTATCTCCATAGAACATTTTTCCAGCACTAATCTTAGGAAGAGATGACATGGCCCCCATATACTTTTGCTTTTCTCCCTTAACTGCAGAAGGAGGCATAACAGCTTCTTCAGACAAACTAACTAAATTTGAAGTAGCTAAAATTAGATAAGACAAATTTTCGTTTATTTAACTAGTAGGCACAGTCCATTAGTTATACTTTCATTATAAAAGTATTTATTTAATTCCCTTAGTGCAGCATCTCATTAACTGGAATCCATTTAACCATTTTGGACAGACATCCGAGCAGCAACAAAAGGAGAGCTCAGACATCAAATGTGACTGAACAGATTCTGTGGCAATAAAACTCAGCCTCTGTACAATAACCAACCTGAGACAGTGACACAGTCCTACGGTGTTCAGCATCACAGCAATATCTCCCCTATATTTCAGCAAAATTGGGATATTTTCATATCAATGTATTCAGCTTAAAAGTAAGAGTACATGAAAGAGCTGATGGCTGGAGCATGTTGCTCAAAAATAACTTACCTCACAGTGAATTATTCCTGTGTGGAATACTGCACACAAATACCGAAGAAGTTGCTGTAGTTTCAAAAGATTGGAGGATTCTGCTCTTTTTGGGGAAATTGCGACATCTGCTGGTTTTTAACGAGAAACCCAGAAACGCTTCATCATCACCGGTGTCAGAAGAGGCATTTTGTGTGAGTGCACAGATGGGACTTTGGAGAGCCAAATGGTGGTGACAGCGTTGCGAGGCATCAAGACAGGAGCTGAGGTTTTGGAAACACAGTAAAGTCATCAAGGGTTAAAAAAAATTTGAAGATCGGCTTCATAGAAAGGTTTCACAAAACCTCACAGATCCCTGGAGGCTGACAGAATTACTCTCAAGACATAGGAAGTCAATATTCAGAAAGTAAGTTTAAGCTCAATTTTCTGTGTTTCCTGTTGCTCTCCTACAATTGCACACATAAATATAATTTAACACTGCATTCAAAACATAAACTCTTCAGTTCTGCAATGAGAAGAAAAACCTTGCAGAGAGAAGTAATAGAAACCAACCAGTTGCAAGCAATTTTTGCTAGTAGATATTTACTAGTTACAAAAACAATATCACAATGCACTAGGAGTGCTGGCCTGTTCTCAGGTGCCTGTTTTTAAAGAAATGGTAAAAAACAGAACAATCATGAATGAGATCTTTAAAGATATGTTACTTTTCACAAGCAAGGGAGTATGAATTTGACATGCTCTGAATGGCTCTGCTAACTCTGTTCACAGCTAAACACTTGCACATCTCCCAGCAGCTGCTGCTTTATTTCATATGTGTGTGGAGCTATCTATTCATAAACTGTGTGCACAATCATATTCATGCACCACTTTTGGACATTTACAATGAAAGACAGCTCATAAAGACAAAAGGAAGTTGTATTTTTAAGTATGGAAATTAACACTGGAAATAAAAGTTTTCCCTTCCCCTTGGAGGCCAAAAGTCTGGACCCATTCTTCTCAGCTTAGAATTAAACTTAAATAGCGTTCGGTGTTTTATAAATTGATCTTCAGATTGCTTTTTTATTGAAGTATAATATATCAGACATGGCAAAGAGGAGTCAGGTATAGTCATGGTTGCAGGCAAATAGATTATTTCTCATCCATTCAGGGTATATAATGAAAAAAAATGTACTGTCATAAATGTCACTGTCAGCAATGTGCCTAGAGCTGGGGTCCTTAAGGAACACAGGGCTTTTGCAAAATCTGCTACTGTTTAACAGACCTCAGCAGCACTGATTTCTAAACCAGGAAATTAACAGAAGGCTGCAAAGAATTAAATGTCTCCAACTGTATCCTTCGAGCATTCCAACAAATTTGTCAGCATATTCTTGACATGAACCAGATAAAACAAAGTTGACAGTGACAGAGTGCCATCACCTGAGACACCAAAACAGGGTTTTTTTCTGCCTTCTTGTCAGCAGCTTGTTTTAAAAAATTCCAAGAACAGGAAGAGAAAATAAGACAGACTAGAGAAAAAAAAACTTTTCAAAATGTCAGTACCCAGAATTATGCCCAGATGTTCAATAGGAAACCAGTCACTAAAAACCTGGAATTGCCATCCTTGTATTTTGATGCACAGCAGAAAAACACTTCCAAGGCAGAACTGGCAAAGGACCATCATCTGCTGCCTGCTAATTAACACTTTAAACACAGCATTGCAGGTGGCTGAAACAGAACAATGCAAACCTGGAGTGTACTGGAATGCCAAACCCCACTCCCCTGGGAGGGATCTTGCTCCCTCCCTCCTCGCTGTAGAATCCATTCCAGAACTGCCTGCAGCCTCCTGCATTTGTCTGCTTCTTCATTGCCTTGACAGCCAGTATTATAGTTATTTAGATGTTGTGTAACTGTATTACTTAATGTTTGCACAGTGCTTTGAATATGTGAATTGCTATCCAGCTATTCAGTGTTATTATTTCCATTAGGATGAGCCATAAAAGCATACTGAAAAAGACAGTGCTTAAGTTGAATAACCTCCTTTAAAAAGCTAATCCATCAGGTCTTGTCAAGATTTTCCACCACCTAAATATTTGAAAATATATCTGCATTTGCAGTACACGCACACATATATGGACATGCATATTATTTTATTTGAAAGATCAGTATACTGGTTTAACTAGTCCTTTGGTTTATTACTTTCAAAGAGAAAATATAAAATCCTACACCATGAATATAATAAAGATTTTTTAAGTTAAAATTGCATAGCATGTCTTAATGACAGTATTAAGAAAACTAACCTTGGAAATCAAAATTAATGACATTCTTTAATGTTGCTCTAACTGTCTCAACTTTGTATCTTGTACAAGTCAGACTAGTTTTATCAATTCACTGATATAAGGCAGAAAGGTTGTACAAATGTAGTTATACTATTAACATTTTAAAGATATAAATTGTTATGTGTATACTGGAACCAAAGTAAAATTACTTTTCTAATTCTAATTCCAGGATAACTGTTAAGAAGAGTCATGCCTCTCAGTTTAAAACTAAGCATATGATGAATTGTATCAGTATGACTACAACAGTATAGACTAATACTTTAGGGCAGCTTGACATGCTATATCAAGAATCCTGTGGGTTTAAAAAGCTGCATAGTCAATCAATTGGAAAAAAAACCCAAAACAGTACAAACAACTCTTTTCTGACCATATGGGCGTAGATAATTCCAATCCTCCCAGAGATTTATCTCAGAAAGAAACACTAGCTAGAATAAAGTTTCCTAACTTAAAAGTAATTAGGATGGAATTAATTGAAAAGAAGACTGGTAATAGTTGTGGTGGATATAGAAGCATCTATGCTTGCACAGAGAGCTTTTTTATAATGCATGGGGGAAAAAAAAGAACAAACCTACTTGTTGGAAGCCAGTCTATTTCTTCCAGCTGTAGCTTTTCATTTAATGAGTTATCCCCCTCTTCACAATGCATGCCTCATTTAAAAAGATTGATAGATTAATATTACTGAAGTGATAGCTTCAAAGAACATGTCACGTCTGATGACAAGGTATGCTTTCTTTAAAGATGAAATCAAATGAAACATTTGCTTTTTAACACACAATCTAAGGGTCCCAGTTCACATTTGTTGGTTCAGAGTAAGTCTGGAAGTACCCATGGGTTGAACATTCTAACAAATTGTCAGGCAAGCTGGAGGTTGTGAAAAAAAAAACAAAAACTTGGGTTTCGTTAGTATTTAGTCCAAATTTTTTGGACTATAGGCTTAGAGAATTAATCAATGTTTGAGAAAAAGGATTAATCAGAGACTCATGTTGATATCTCCATCCTTCTGAACCAGTCACTAGAGTCTCTGTTACAGCCAGTAAAAGAAAATGGGCACTTTTAGAGATAATTTATCCCAATGTAGATTGGAAAATGAAACAGACAGACCTCCATATGGGGAGACTGGAATGAATAGTAAAATCATGAGACAAATAGATTCCACATTGGCTCCAATACTGTTATCAGTAATTATCATGATTGTGTGTCTAGAAGAGAAAACAAAATATCTCGAACACTTCTGTGTTGCCTTCCTCTCACCACCTCAGTTAATAGAAAGAACAGTCTTAGAAGAGGAAAGACAGAGACCTTAAACCCCTACATGAGGCTGTCTTGATGGCTGCAGGTTCATTCAGGAAATAGAAGCTGCAGTTTAACATCCTATACCTGGTTTTCCCAGCTGTCCTCTCTTAGCTACTTGCCACTTCCCTAGGCCAAGAACCCTGGGGAAACCACCCTGCCTGAGGGAAGACAGACAGAACAGCTTCTCCTCTTTCTTCATTTTGGAACAAAATAGGGATAAAAATTCCCCTAAAGGTCAAAGTAGAAAGAGTTTAAAAAAAAAAACAATCACACATAAAAGAGCTCTATAATGAGCAGAACCTTCAGATTTGCTCCTCCAGCCTGGCCTCTGAAGCCTCCCTTCATCAGACCAGTGAGATGGTTGATAATAAACACCATTGCTGCCTCTGTCCTAGTATCCTTTCAGCCTCCGTTTGGAGGTTCTCTGCAGATTCCCCTTCTGTTAGCTCTCTGTTTGTTAGAGTTGTTCATCAAACACATCCAGAAGGAGAGTGAATCAAGCCTGTGCCATTGTGAGGCTGTTTCCAGCCACCCTCCTCACTCAGCTTGCTTGCTCTGCTTCCTAGACCTCACCGTGTGTTTCTTCTCTAATCACTCTGCTGGCCTTTGGGCATGGAGTGGCTCTTACAAGTGAGATCCATATTGCTAGACAAATGGGTAGCATGGGGAAAACTCAAGCCCTGGACCTGTGAACAACCACATCACTTACTACTAATTCCTGATTCTTATCTTCCTTTCGGTAGCAGTGTAGATGTCGGCACAGTGTCCATGAAATCCTTGGTATGACAGTCTAGATTGCTTCATAAACTCTGCCTGAACAAATATTCAATGATGCTTCTCCGTGCAGGGAGGTCTGAAGAGCTTGTCCTTCCTTGCAGGGCCTTACACTTTCACTCCTAAATGAAACCCTTTTCAGCCTTGCAAATCTGCCAGAAGAGCTCTGCACAACACAAAGTGCATTGTGGCTTCTCCCATGGCTGAAGGTCACATCTCAATTGGATAAGGAAGAGCATGTATGTTCTTCCAGATGCTTTTCATACACTATTTCAAGGTAGCCTTCAGGCTGAGGTAAACTCTATTTTTTTCTTAAACTAAATACTCTGAAACAGCAATAAGCTGTTGAAATTCAAGTCATATCTTCCATCAAAGATATGACTTCATTGTGCTCAGAAACGCTGTCTGGGGACAGCCAAAAAGGACAAGTATTTTGCTGGTCTTCTGGCACCTCCAGGAAGACTAATGAATCCATCATGGGAAGGTCAGAAAAGGCATCATCACATCACTTCCAAATCACTGCCACAGGACCATGGGAATTATTTTAATCTCAAAATTTCTCCTTTGGGTTTTCAATTTAGGAAGCAGCTGCCTTTGGCAGGAACCCTGCAAGAGAGGTTTGGGCTGAAATAATTTAGCAATGTGGAAGGATGGAGGGAGAGCTGGAGGGGGAAGCTGTAGTTCATATAAAGTTACAGACTTTATTTCCTCCGCACCCATGATGGGAGGAAGTTAGAAGGAACATCGTTGTTGCAGAGAGAGTTCCTCTGAGAACAGATAATCAGAGAAAACTGTCATTTGTCAACTCACTCTGGCTGTCACTGTGCTGCTATTAACTCTGACTCAGTTCCATCATTTCTGCATCAAATGGTATTAACACCAGCCTTGTGGAAATTATAGTTTCTCTGTTACATCAAAAAGTTATCAAATACATGCTATTCCTTTTTTCTAAATAGTTTCTGCTATTTGGTTTAGAAGCAAGCAGGAAATAAAGGAAGGAGGAGGAAGACAGTTCTGAGAGCACAGAAGTGAAAACACAAATGTTTATTGTTGAGAGATGCTTATGTAGGATGGGCAGGTAGGAAGAAAAAATGTCATTTATAAAAGAGCACTGGTGGTCAAGTTGAAGATGCCCATTGCAGAGGGGTTGGACTAGATGACTTTTGAAGGTTCCTTCCAACCCAAGCCATGCAAGTATTCTGTGATTCTATGAGTCAGGTGGCTCTGAGGTAGCCCTGAGGTGGCACATTCTGCAATGCCCTTTTTACTTTTAAGAAAAATGAAGGAATGGTGTCCAGTTACCCCTTTCTACAAATGTCACTAAGGAGAGTTTTACATCTGCTTTCAGAGTAGGGACATATTCTCAACAGCAATATCTAGCATTTTGGGGCTCAGTAAAGTGAAATATATTTTGCACTAAGTAACAGTAGGATTGGAATAAATATACCCATTTGTTCTCAGCATGCCTCTGTGAGTTAAAGCATAAAACAGATTCTGCTTAGATTCCTAATCTGGAATGTATATTAAAACTGTTTAGATGTCATCAGTAACTAATATAAATTATAAGTCAATGATTGGCAGAAAGAGCTTTAAAATCTTAACTCATAAAAGAGATTATTGCAGCAATTAGCCTACAAACAAATATTGTAGTGAAGAATCAGCCAGGTTTTCTTCCAACTACTGATAAGTTTAAAGTCCAAAGAACACAATGAAGGACTTTCTAGTGAGGCAGAGTCAAAGTTCAGCTTGTTGAATGACAGCTGTGCAAGCTGTTTATTCACTAGCTCTGCAGAGGAAAGTACTAGACAAGTACAATGCCAAAATTTGGAAGATACCTATCAGCTAATCTCTTACCTTTGTATACTGCTGCTCAAAACATCTCACTGAGGTTACAGTTGTTCATTTATTTCCTGTTCTTACTCCCCCACCCTCGTACATCTACTTCAACCCTGTCTATGAGCTACAAGAACCAGAAATTTTCAAATTCCAAAGTGCATCAGAAAGGTGCAATTATGCAGCAATGGCTAGGATTTCTGCCAGTGCAAAAGAAATCAGATTCTCTTTGAACAGCTGCTGAAGGAGAAATACAGCCCTTTATCACACAGAAATGCACTAAGCTCTCTCCTGGCAGCCCACTGGTTTACATTGTGTGTCGCATCATTAGTCTTGTCTTCTGAAAACACTCAGAAAGCGGCAAGAGTGAATTCCACAGTATCCAAAGGAATTTCACAGACAAACAATTGACCTGTTATTCGTGTAGATGGCATGGAGCTTGACATCCCACCAGACATGTGGTTGTCAGCAGGTCTTAGCAAGAGAGCAGCTGCAGTCTCTTTCTTTGGAGCTGGCACACCATGTCCTCTCTGGGACCCCAGAGTACTCCTTTGCCCCTGAAAGAAATAATTTCACTTCTGTCAAACGGTTATGATGAGAAAATAATTAGGAATACTGTAGGTGTTTCACCACATATTTGGTTTTTGTGAGATATTTCTGTATAGAGGGAAAAAACATGGCTTAACATAGAATTTGTAAAGGAAGGTTATATAACCCTCCCACAGATATAACAGTTCATTTTACCTAAAGAGAAATACTTTTGTTCCTTATCATTCATGTCTCTCTATAAATTTGTCAGTGGGAATGTGGCAGTGTCATTCACCCAAAGGCAGCACTATCCCAAGGAATATTTTGCAAATGTCACATCACAGGAAAAATAAGTACCTGACAAACCCCATCCTTACAGAGGTCACTCGCTGTGTAGAAGCAGAGACAGCTTCCAATGCAATCAGCTGTCTAAGGACTTTTCCAGAAATAAGTCTCACAGAGCCATGACAATGTTTGGTGCTGTACAGCTGAGGCCTAAGATGTGGTCTCTGTCTAAAAACATTAAGGAACTTTGAGATAAAAGTTGTGTTCAACACTTAATGCTTCATAGTTCTGGACAATCTTGAGCTCTGTGGTATATTTTCCTATTTCATTTTGAATGTATTTAATTTATTTTTTGGCTGCTACTTAGTGTACGTGTGTATGCACATATAGATATATATGCATATATGTCAGTGTATATACACAGGGTGTGTTGGTACTGACTACACACTTGCTGAGAATTCTTCCTCAGCATGTTATGATTTTAGCAAAGCCTGTGAAAGAAAGACAAAGATGGAGCAACGAAATCTCATGTAAAAGAATTTTCTTTTGTAGAATGAAAGGAAAGGAGTAGATTATAATGAAGACTGGAAACAGAATTTAAAATAGAAAGAAAGGGATGGGAAATTAGATTTTTGAGCTAAATATGCTGTCTCCTTTTCTTTAAAGGATACCAGAGAAGTTCACAAGATGGATGGTTTATATTTCAGACAGGAATACTTTTTACAGTTTCTCCAAAACACACCTCTACCCCAAAGTGTAGCTTTTCTCCCTCTATTATCCTAATATGAAACAAAATTGTTTCTGACTGCATGAGTAGAAGATGACTGTAGTGAAAAACCCCAGTGACAGTAAAACAGCAACTTTTAAGTGCCTCAACATGTTAGTGAACTTAGCACTTCCGTTTCCTCACAGATTTGAGTTGGTCTCTTTGCTATTTCTTGTGTTAAAAGAGCTTCATCGTCATTTCTCAAGGCAAAAAATGGATCCATGAGCACTGTTAGTCCATAACCCAAACACTGAAACTTTAAAAAGGATTTCTGAAACAGCCAAGTACCTGCTTAAGGAACTAGGAGATTAAGACCATAATCCAGGGTGCACATGGTCCTTAATTCTGATAAAGCTGTAATCTCCATGTTCCTTTCTCCTCTGGTGATCTTAGGGCACTTTTGAGGTGGGAGTGCCATCCCCCTCTCCACCTTTTATACATCTGGATACAGTTTAGGGCAGTTTTGCAGAAAGCCCATCTGCCTCTTTCTATGTCAAAACATATTTCCATGTCCTTTCATGAAAATTTAAGTGTGGTGAGCAACATTCACTATGTCTTATCCCTGCCTACATTTCCAGTTACAACACAAGTATCCAGAAAGAGAAAACTGTTGGTGTGGTTAAACTGCATACAGCAGTAGACTTGAACTAACTCTACTAGAAAGATACTTAAGTGAAATTCTTTATTCTTTCCCCAAATTGCTCCTTTGTCCAGAACTAATTTACATAAAATTGGAAAATAATCTAGGGAGAAACTTCATAAACATTATGGTTAAAAACCCTTCTCTTCACTGATTCAAAACTTCAGTAATTCAAAACTTTCAGTAATGTTTGGCTTATACATTTGATAAGAACTTCAATGGAAGGACTTTTCACATAATGTGTTTTAATAACAAACAGAGAAATGAGGCATTTACAGGGTAAACAATAATGTGTATTTTTCACTGTACTTGCTGTATTTTAAACATTTTCTGTCATTGTTTGTAAAACTCGCAGTACCAGGGCTGTTTCAACAGTTGAACTTTACTCAATGACTTTGTCAACTTCATTGTCTTTCAGCATTAGTCAAATATTCTCAATTAATTTTAGAGTAATGGGAATTTTGGAAAGCAAAGATTGTAGTGAATATTTGATGAAGTAATGGTATGTCAAAAGTCTAAGCATGGTTTGATTATGGAAATGAAATTTAGGCAGGGAATCAAACTATTAAAGCAGAAAATGTCTAATTAAATGGAAACCATGCATTAAACTTCACTTATTCTTTACACAAGAATTATTTTTCAAGTTCTATTTAAGTACTATTATACAGCAACATACAATTAAATATCTAATACAACCTTCAAATTATAAAAGGCATCCCACTTTTAACAGGAAATAGCAGCCCACTTTTAACGGGAAAAAATAGCCTATGTGAGTGATTTCTATTAACTGAAACAAATATTTTCACTTTCAAAATGTATTTGATGTTTTATCTTCAGCATACAGAACACAGAATGGATTTCAAGGAAAAAGTAAAAACAATAAGAAAATGCATTCACAAGTGTATGAAGTATTTACACATCTTCCAGATAGTAGAGGAAATGCTCTCAGCTCCTGAAGGTTTCATAAACATTAGCATGCATGTTCTGTAAAGTTTATATGCAAAAGCTCATAATCTGCTTATTATTTACTGAATCTCTCTCTCCCAGTTAACACATTTCAATACATCAGTCCCAAATCAGTAACAATTGCACATGATTTGCATTTACAAAAGATCAGGAATAGAAGCAAGTCAGTCTGCAGACAGCACAGGGACTGATGGCAATGCTTGCCAGCCCCTAATGCCAGTGACAGGGGTGACAGGTTGGTCACCTTATTTTCCAGCAGAAGATCATGGAATCACAGAATTGTAGGATTATAGAATCCTAGAATGGTCTAGGTTGGAAGGGACCTTAAAGATCATCTCATTCCAACATCCCTGCCAAGGGCATGGATGCCCTTCACCAGACCAGGTTGCTCAGAGCCCCATCCAGCCTGCCCAGCCAGGAATGGGGCATCCAAAACTTCTCTGGGCAACCTGTGTCAGTGCCTCACCACCCTCTGATGAATTCTTCATTATATACATTGCACCCTACTGTATTTAGGCTCTTTTATCCTGATGCCAAACTTTGTCCTCAAATAAAACAATTCAAATGTTGTATCAGCAGCCTTTGTGTCACTGTAATGTCTCAGAGGCCAAATGACAGTGTAGGATGGTGGTGTGGCTGATTAAACAACAGAAACAGGTTTCTTGTCTTATCCTCATAACTGAGTGTGTGACCACTGAAAGAAAAACACAGGGATATTTTATTTGGTCAGGAATAATTTTTTCCAAGGAAAATTAACCTTTGTTCACATTTGATAAGTGATTTCAGGTGTAAAAACATCCCTGAAAAAAAAAGAAAATTATTTGTTTCTTCATTTTTAGATGAAGAAATGTGACGTTTTCAATTTAAAACTCTTTTTAAGAATTTTATTTTTGTTTTTATATGTTATTTTATTCCCAAGTGGGAAACTTGATTGCTTGAATATCAAAGTGAAAAATCTGTTAGAATTACATATTTTCTGTCTACTTACAATCTAACCAGCACACAAGCCACAACAACTAGCTAAAGATGGGAGATATAGGTAGTCAGCAATTGCAACTTCCTAGCAGTTTAAATTTTGCCAAGCTATTTCCAAGCACGCACACAAGTGATTGAAAAGATCTTAAGAGTGAGACCTCTGACCAGGTCATGAAGATATCCTCCATAAACCTGACATGTCTGAAGGAGAACTCAGAAGACTTTGCTTGAAAATTTAAAGCTCTTATATTTTTAAGTTTAATTAATTTCTCACTGGTTGTTTGGTAATTTCATGCAAATATCCTGGCAATATTATATTATTGTAAAAACTACCTGGAACTCATCCCACAGCACACACAGAAACAAAAACTGATAGCAAATTCTTCTCAGAACACCTGTAAAATCAGGAACATGAATAACTAAACATCAGAATAGCACCATTATTTTAAAAATTGTTCTAGCTGGCTAGCATAATTACCCATGTCACCCCAAACCAATTTTTCCTGTGGAGTTTGCATCTCCAGATCAGCACTAAAGTGCTGTGTATAGCTAACATATTTGGGGCATCAGGGAATTTAAAGACTGAGAAAAGCTGTTGAGGAGAGAAAGTAATGGTGGTTAATACCAAATGAGATCAAAAGAACCCCATCAGTATGAAATGGGCTGTGTAGAATATCTCCCAGTATGGCAATTGCATTAATGAGCAGGCAGTTTCATGAAGCCAAGTTGTTACAGACACTGGACTGGGATGCTAATTACACCCCAAGAAATATAAACAACTCATAAATGTAGAAAAGCTGCTCTCAATCCTGCAGTCAGCTAACCCCTAGAGGTAGATTCACTAGGAAGATAATGGTGTGAATTTCCTTGCTCCCCAGGTTCTGACATGGGAGAGTTCACATGCATGGACCAACAAGAAAAGGGGGCAGTGAAATACCTCTGCTAATGTGGGGAAGGGTTCTTCAGCTCTGGAGCAGAAAGCAAGGTGAATCATGCAGGATTCAGGACATCTTATGATGGTAAAAGGACCTGAACACAGGAAATTCAGACCTAGGATTCAGTGAGATACAGGTAGGAATTGCAATTCACCCTCTGTGAGCTATAAGAGACTTTCTGACTCTAACACCTCTGTATGTAGCCCAGCCAACATCTGTAAAACAAAGCAAATCTATCCAAAACTCCAAAACCTCTTCTGTGAGCACTTCCAGCAGTACATGGGTGGAAGCTGGTACAGCTGCATGGCCCCAGTGTAGCCAGACTCAGAGCTCAGTTTTGCTGGTTATTTTTGTGGAGCAAATTTCTTCCTTGCCCATTGAAATAATTGGCAAAGTATATAATTGGTAAAGGAGTTGACTCCATGTCCATTCACTTCTCCTTTTTGGAAAGGAACACACCGCCTGCTTTCTCTTTGCATTGCAACAAAAATGCTGTAGGAAAATGCAAAAGGAAAAGAAGAATCTTCTCTGGATAAATGTCCAGATTGCATCCTTAATATGACATATTAGGTGTCATATGACATATTACGTACCATGCATGTAATTGATGGTTCTAAAAGCTATCCCTACATTTCAGTATTTTCTTGCTGTTGCCAAGGAGTCTTTTTGTAAATACTTGCTTTTGGAAAAATATAGTGACAAAACTCTTTCCAGGTTTCCATGCCTGCTGCAGTGTTTAATTTATTTTGATTCATTCTGTGTTTACATCTGCTTTCAGTCTTTGTGTCCCCTCCTTTGAGAATCCACCTAGCCAATGCTGATTTCCAAAAAACTGATTTGGAATTTCATGTTACAATCTTCCTCTAAAGAAAAAAAAAAGGGGGGGGGNGATTTTGTCATTCTTCCCCCTGAAAGAATTGTGAAGTACAGGATATAACTATAGCAGATGGGAATAAGAAACAGAGCTCCCAAGTCATCTATGTTACACAATTATTTCACTGGAATAAGAGGAGCTTTTCCTTTCATTGCCTCATAGCAGTTTGTTCCAGCTCTTGGCTAGTATTTCCTGTGAACCTCAGAGAACCACATGAGCCATAGAAGAAAAGACACATAGTTTTAACCTCCATGCAGCAAAACACAGTGTCTTTACTGCTAACAAATTAAAACATTTGATTCAATTCCTTTTAACAACTTTCTCAAAGTTATCTTCTCACTATATATCTTCCCCTTCATATTTGACCTCCTTTTAGTTGTAGATCTAATTTCACCTACATGGCTAAAACACTGGGTGTGTCTTTTTAATCATCCTTAGTAATGAACCAGCTGAAAAGATTCCTGCAATGGGTGAACCACACAAAACTTAAACCTGCAAAAATGCATGTTTATTGCAGATTTCCTCATGAACTGGTCAAGTGTGTGAGTGCAAATCCATGTTAGCAGATGTTGCCCCTGACAGCTACGCAGTTTGAAAGCTGCTTGAGATTTCCTAAGAGCATTTTATTCAGGGGAAAAATAAAAAGTAGAATTAAAGAGAAGTCTGTTGTCTTCCTCTCCAGTCTGTTTTCAAGGGCAATGACACTTGACTATTCCTGCACTGAAGCTCAGTAATGAGGAGACTTCTCCCATCTGGCCTTAGTGGTTCAGACATATCTTTCAGTCTTCTGGCTTTTCACCCCCACTCATAATGTGAGGAAAAGAAGCTGTGCAGGTTACTAACTTCCCAGTCTGATTTTTGTGTGAATTGTGACAATGGATAAGGATCTGCCTAGGCTTTAAATTTGGCTGGAAAAGTCCATTCTCCTGTGAAGAGAACCAGCCTTTGCCCTTTCTAAGCATTTTTACAATGACTTTTGGGGATGTATAATTCAGAGGGAATCAATTCACTGATTTTTACTAAATTTAACATGCATTCCCAAAGTTTTGCTGTTTTAAATAAAAGCTCATTTGAAAGGCAAAATGTGCAAAATTGCAGTGATTTCTGGTTTTCCCCTTTACTACTTCTGGGTTTCTTCCTTTACTGCCATGTCTCCTCCATTTCCTATGTCCCTCTGTTTAAATATGAAGTTAAATAGTTTCCAGATGCAATTTTACTGCTCCCTTACCCACATAATGAAAGCTAAAAGACACTGTAGAATCCCTGTTGAGGCACCACGATCAATAAGTTTGGCAAACAACTGCCATAAACCTTTTTTATTGCTCTGCTGATTTAAAAAGTAAGTCATGGAGAACCAAATGACTTGCAATAATGGTTTAATAGTAACAGATTCACTTTAGGGGTGTCATGATATGTCTTGAGAACTTTTGTTTAAAATATGCATAAAAACACATAGGATACAGTTTGGCAAGTGAAACCTTTCATAGGCTATAAAGTGCAATTAGTCTGTGGCTTAATCCAGTTACATTTGTGTGATAAGGCTGCTGGGAAAAATCACACCATGTTTATTCCTAAAGTAAAATACTTTTACAAATTTACTTTGATTTTCTTTAACCTTTAAATAAGGCCAGTTTGCACCTTTTTGGTTTATAATAATAAGAAAAAAAAAAGAAAATAAAAATCTCACCAGATTTTGCGTTTTTATGCTTCTGTCATGGATTATTTACACTTAGAGTAAAATGACAGATTCTAGAAAGCTAAATGAAGGAGTTTATCTTTCTAATCTTAAATTTTAAATGTAGGAAAAGTTCAAGATTCAAAGTCACCTGTGTGAATTTCTCTAACAAACTGTTAGTCTCTCACATAGTTTTTTTTCCATGAGGACTTTATTCCTTCCTTTAAACAAAATAGAAAAAAATTTGGGTTTTTTGGTCCAGACACACTATATTTTTACTGAGTAAAAGAGAGTATGAACCACAATACCAAAATGGATGGAAAACATTAATTTCTGTATGCAAAATTTTTCATGTAAGTCCCATATTTCTGAATGTATTCTTAGAATGGTAACAAGTACACCAGATCAGTGTAAATGAGGTCAGAACTCAGGTCAGGGAGTAAACCAGTTCCTTTCAAACCAGCGCAGTACATCAGGATTTACATAAATGAAGAGGATTATATTGGGCAAGTAATTTTCAAAACTGGGGAGAGTAAGAATGACCTAAACATGCGACTTTAAAAAGAAAAAGAAAAAAAAAAAAAAAAAGAAAAAAAAAAAGTAACATTAGTAGAACTTAGTAAACTGGTAAAAAACCAATTAATAACAACCTCAGCCCTCCTAAAATCCCCATCTGTGTGCACAACAAAGGGCAGAGGAAGCCAGTTACCTGCCACAGCTTCTCCTCAGGAAGGTTGCTCTCTAGACCTGCACTCCAGACCTCTTCCCTTGCAAAGTCTCACCCCAACCAGGACATGGCAGCCCCTTGGCCTCCAGCTCCACTCATACAAGAGCATAGAACCTGAAAAGTCCAGACTTCTTCCTTTCCCTTCTCCTGGTTCTTCAATTTACTTTCTTCCACACTCAGTCCAATCTCAGGACGCTGCAGCTTTTGAGCTAGTCCTTATTCTCCAGATAAGCACCAGCTCTTGCTGTATGACACCAGCTGGATTCTCCCTTCAACAAGACCATGTGACAGCTCCACTTATTTTGTGGTTCACGATCAAGCAGCGCTGGCTTGACCCAAGGTGAAAATTGTAGCAAAAACCTGTAGCTGCTGTCAGAGGTGAAGTATTTCTGTTATATCATAGATGCTTTTGCTACTTGTTTCCAGGAAGGATCAAAAAGCCCTTCTCTTCAGTCTGAAGGTTTTGCCTTCCCTTTTGCTATTACACTCAAAATCGCTCGTTTTTTAAAGGAAGTACTCCTTTTCCTTGGAAACACGTTCCTAGCCTCCCTAAAGACTCCTGATTTTCTCATTTGCAGTCATTTGAATGAAATTAGCCACTGGTACAGGAATCTTTCAACATCTGGCATTTAAGAAAAATAGCATAGCAGGACACAGAAAACACTTTTAAATTTTTTTTTTTTAGAGTAGAAAACTCTGGTCTTTGAAAGAGTGCTTACTATGTTGAAGATCATATGAGGTCTTGGCTTCCAGTACAAGTCTATATCCTTTTTTACTGGGATTATAGAGACTCATCTTAAAATCTAAATGCTGCCATGGAAACTGTCTACATTCTTTTTCTCAGTGGGAAAAGTATTCTACAAAAATTTCTGCTACAAACATATTTTTTATTCTATCTCAACCCAATGAGGCTGTAAAATTGAATGGGCACAGCTGCTTGGGATGGTCATGAGGAGTTGCAGTAGCAGGATGCAATCTGCTTAGGCCATCTCCCATACTGAGATGTGGAGATACATGCATTTTATTACATCATTTTGCATATGGATGTCTATATGAATGAGTCACTAACAAATGATATAATGAGAGAAGCAGGATCACAAAACACTCAAGTGGTTTGTAATAAATTACAAAATTCACATGTAGAGCCATACTGGGTAGAGATTTCCCAATTACACCATTAAACAGGTTTATCCTGGTAGTCCCCAGACAGACCTCAGTAGAACATATGTGAATTGGTCAGAGAAGAACTCCTTCTCATTTCTCATCCATCAAGGCCCATGAAATTGGAAGAAATAACATAATGCAATAGATAAAGCAGTTATTAATAGTCCACAAGAGAGAAACTCACATTGCTGAGTGAACAGTTTGGCATACATATTCTTTTCCATCTCTGATTCCTGGGAGCCTGTGGAAAGAGCTATTGACTAGATAGAGATGAAGTATGAGTAATTGCATTATGTCACAATTTTATGCTTAGCATCTGGCAATGATTCTGTCTCCAAAGTAAGAAACTTATACATGACAACAATGAAGAATGAATCTGATTCTCATCTTCATTAAATTGTGTCTTCATTACTATAATTTCAGTCTATTTTTTCTCCTAATACTCAGTCATAATGATATCAGCTGATTCAGGATGTGAATAGCTAATTAGATTTGCATGATTTCATGCATCTCAAAGAGGAATCTGAAATTTGCCTGAATTCTTATTAAAAAAAAAAAAGTAATGCTAAAAAAGTCAAGATGTTCTGCTCTGTAAATAAAAGTTCTTTTCATATACTAATCAAGTGTAAAAGACAGTTTTGTGCCTCCTGAGTAACTGTATGATTTAGGTTACTGACTGGTTTCATTAAAGGTCAAGAGACAATTTTCTTCTAGTGGCTCTGAAATATTAAAGGGGTTGATTTGTGAATCTCACAGTATTTGGTGTCATAGCCTCCTTGACCAGACGTGTAGCAGCTAGAGATGTTATCTTCTACAGCTACTTGTCCAGCTATCCCACCATCCCATTGTATAAAATTTCTTGGCTGATCAGGGTCCATTAAAAATACTGAGAAACAGCAATTTGAATCAGAATTAAGCACTTGGAGTGAAAAGGCAAAGCTAGTTTGGACCTCAAGGCATATTGTGAATGTTGACTATCACTGCCAGGTCAGACAAAGATGCTTTAATTTGCTAACACAAGATACATCAGTGAGCAGGTCAGGTCATATACAGAGTGAGTTTCATTCTGTTTCAGTCTCCCTCTCTGAACAGTTTCACGAGTACTTGTTTCCTTTTCCAGCCAACTCACCTCAAGGCTCATAGTCAAAGCAAGTACAGAGCTCCCAGAAGTTTGCACTAATTTGCCTTGAAGGGTGGTGTAAGTTTATTTGAAAACAAAAACTTTTCGGAAACATTTTTTCATAGAATCATAGATTTGTTAAATTTGGGAAAGACCTCCAAGATCATAGAGTCCAGCTTCTGTTTTCTGAAAACACTGTCTTTCCTTGAGGTGGGATAAAGATATGGAATTAGTTCCCTCAGCCACAGACCTTAAGATAAGTATCATTGTTAATTGTGTGGGCATAAGACCTTCTGCAATCACATCAGCATCATATTTTAGCTGCCTTGTTCTCACACAGATAAGAAACTAATTTTGAGAATAGGTGTTCCAATTACATTAAAATTTATGTGATGATATTTCAATATTATTTTGGATTAGAGCAATTAAACTACAATCCTAGTCCTTCCAGTGGTCACAGTGGCACTACCACTGACATCAACAAAAGTCAGATGAGATCCAAAGGGAATGGCAGAGACATTGTTCACCTGGGCATCACTTCTATTAGGAGAGATTTTCATACTCATGCCTAATTCATTTCCTGTAGGCAGTCAAACACTAAGTCATAGGCAAAATGGAAAAGTTCCTGATTCCATTTACTGGTGTGGCTTCAAGGTGAATAGACTGCATTTAAACTGGTGTAAGATCCATCCAGGGCCCATTTTTTCTTTACCTGGACTGTTCCCCCTCCACAAGCCTAGGACCTTCTGTACTACACAGTTCCTTTTTTTGAGATGCAGTGACAAGGGACATTGTGACAGTGTTCCTCAGGCACAGGAACTCAGCCATCCTGCTGCCCAGGACCATAGGCTGAGCTGTGGCTGACTGTTTCAGTCCTCCCTTTTCTGATTTACAGTGCATCCCCTAAGTCTGCAACCTGACAATCATAAACAGTAAGTCAAAAATAAATAAGTCAGTATAAGTCAAAACACATTTCAGTTTCTAATCACATATATCTTTCCCTCAGCCATCTTCTTCCCCACATTTCCCCTACCACTGATTTTTCCTGAATTGAGACTACACATAGCTGTAATGCTAAAGTCACTTCAGACTAACCTCAGCCCATTCCCCAGAGATCTTGCTTGTTCCTTGCCTGTCAAGGTTGACATTACACAAAAATGGTAAGCCTGAATCAGACTGAAGGTTCATCTCTCTGACACTCTGACAGGTACATGGCCTCCAACAATTTCTCAGATTTTTTTGAGACACACTGGGGTGGTATTCAGGTTCCTAAATATAAGTGCCTGCTGCTATTTCAGATCCCCGTGTGTATCTTTTTTGGCAACCAGCTGTTTCTTCAGGAGGTCACCAGTCTTCCACAGATCCTGTGGCATATCTTTCAACTCCAGGCACATGTGTCATGTATTTTAAGATACCTATTTCTTGCAATAAATCCCAGAGGTCATGTCTCCATGTTCAATACTCTTTGATAAATTTCTGGTGTATGTATTAGCCTATTCTTTTTAATCACACATTTTAGCTCTAATCTCATGACAAGGACATTCACAAGTTTTAAGAAAAATTGCATGCTTTTGTTGGTTATGAATTTGCTATTGCAGTTAACCTGAAGTTGAAGCAGAGGCCTTTTGCAGCTGTAGGACAGATGCAGACAGTTATAGTTAGTGCTTGCTTGCCTTAAACCCATACCTAAACACACTAAAATAGCATCACCATCCTCAACAAAGCTTATTGTCACATAGCAGTATATTATAAGGCAAGTTAAAATTCCCACAACAACCATCACTGCAAAACACAAATGGTAAGTTGAGATATGGCTTAAACAATGGGATGCACAAAAAAACATGTGCAAGTACCAAAATCTGCAAGAGGAGAACTAAGGACGTACAGTGGGCAGGAAGGGTATCTGATAGAAATAGAATTCTTGTACAATAAGCAAAACCACTATAAGACCTGATCCCAAAACCAAAATATCAAGAGGAGAGTACTGCTCTTTTTGTTTTGAGCGTGGGGCAGAAAAACCTAACACTTCAAGGATGGATGAGAAAAAACAGGGAACAGCCCACTCCAGCTCTGGCTTCCCACATCAGAGAGCTTTGAGGACCATGAGGAACTGTAGCCATCAATCTGGACTGAAGCAGCATCAATTCCTCGTGTATACTCACAACTATAGCTCAGGATAAGCTCATAAAAGACAATTTTGTTGTAGATGTAGTGATAATGAAATTCTTTTCTATGTCATTGATGATTATACAGACCTCCATCAATTCCCATTCTTACCTATGTGTTTTAAGAGCTCTTGTCCTATTTATCTGTTCAAAATATGGAAGAAAAAATTTAACTTTAAGCATCTGTAACCTTTTTCTAAACATTTTTCAGTTCTGCCATAGTCTTTTAAGATAGAAGAAATAGAATTGCTAAAATTTCAACTCACCACGGCCTAAGTAGAGACATAACAACATCCATAGCTATCCATTCTGTTCTTTCCTTACTAATTCCCAGCAGCTGACTCTCTGTTTCAGCTGCTCACAGTATTTCCTGTGGCTATGGCAGAACAGGCCTTTCTGTGTGGCATTGTGAGGTGATGGTTAATTGCTGCTGTTTCACAGGGTTGCTGTATCATATTGCATGGACTTCTCCAATTCACAGATGAAGTTAAGATCATATTTACCCAGTGTGGGATTAACACCTTCAGCTGCAAGTAACTTAAAACAGGATTTTTGCCCAACTAAATCACTAGCTCAGTTATTCTCCCTGAACTTGACTATAATGGAGGGAGAAAGAAAAGAGATATCCAGAAAAGAGCATGACCTTTTCAGAGTGTTCATATAACACTACAGAGAAAAAGGGGTTTGGACTTTTTTAATATCATTCTGGCTGTACATTGGGATACAAACAGTACCATATCCCCTTACAATGAAAAAGTAATTCATGTAAGTGAGACCAAGAGGTGTATTTATGTTCCTTTTCACTGCTGGTTTTAATACACAGTTCCTTTTGGGGTTTGTTTGGTTTCTTTGAGTCTCAGACCTCCACAGACTTCCCAGGAGCCAGCACTCTGTTACAGCTCATTTTATTCTTCCCACTGCTCTGCTGGCTGTAGGAGTTCAATACTCTTAAGTTCCAAATTATTGTTCATTATGGAAAATGTGTGAAGAGGAGAAAAAAAAAAAAAGGAGAACTGATCACAACAGAGTTTGTAGAATACTGTATGCACAACCCATTAATTCCATGACTGTTCAAGAGATCATAGTATATTCTTCCCTTGATAGCCACCAAGATATCAAGTTACCCTGGGTTTCCTTCTGCTCCTGTCTTTGCAGAATTACAGACTTGAATTTTCAGATGTCTAGAATTGGGATTTTTTTCTATCTTTATGCTTCTGCAGGACTAAGAAATATTGGTACCTTGTGCTTAGCTTAATTTTCAATATTCTGAAGGTCAATTTAGCAACAGTAATGAAAAGAGATCTAGAGATACGTCATGATTGTAATCAAACATTAGGAATACTCATGAGAGTAGAGATTTTATGGATAAACTGATATAAATATATATAATGACAGGATACTGTGGAAACTGACTTTTAACAGCCTGTTTCTCCTACAGCATAAATGGCTGCTACTCAAGCTGAGAAAAAAAAAGGATATCTATCCCTAATGATAAAATTCATCAGTTACTCAGGATCTTATTAACACAATTTAGGTTTCAATTCTGTGAGACACTTCAGGAAGATTTAGATAAAATATCACACAGTAAGTTCCCTGAAATTTAAATATTTCTATAGTACTTGTTTTGCTTCTCTTTATCAGAGATGAAAATCAGTTTATCTGCAATGTTTGAGTGGAGTAGTTTATCACCTTGCTCCCTGAGCCAGACAGCCACTGACATTCTCATTTTCGTTTTCCCATAGCAGACAATAATTTACAACATTTGTCATCCTCATTGATTTTACTAGCCATGGATCCAATATTTCCAGCTTGATACGACAGAACTCCTCCAGGTCACCCAAGTAATGGCTGATAAACAGAGTCCTACATAACTTCAGGCATAAACAGTTTTTTTCTCCTATAAATAGTTAAATATAAATATACAAAATATGTATATATACATATATACACAAGTCCCCTTATTTTATTGGGAATAGAAATTTTTCTCCCATGTATCTATTTCACTACCCATCAGTCTCCTAGCTACAACAAACCAATTCCCTTTGTCTTCTAGCATTTGTTTTTAGGGGCACAGAACATCTCTGTGCTGCTGAGAGTACACCAATGTGTTGGCAATGTGCATATTTACCTCACTTCAGCATGGTCAGCGTAGCCCAGCTGGGTGTCCTGTGCCTTGAGCAGCCCTGAGAACACAGCAGGAACTTCAGCCATTTTCTCAGAGTTCCATTATTTTCTTGACCTTTTTTTTTTTTTTTTTTTTTTTGGTGCCTACAGGAAGGCTCTTTGATGTGGGAGATCAGGGGGAATGCAGGGATTGCTCCTGAGGGATGGGCCACGAGCCAGTTTTTATATTGTCAGAATGGGCAAGACCTGGTAAAAGTTGCCAAGAGAGATTGTGGAGTCTCCATCCTTGAAGGTGCTGAGAACCTGCCAAGACACAGCTCTATATGACCCTACTTTAAGGGGTGGGTTTGGACTAGACAAGCTGAAGAAGTACTGCATCAACAATTCTGTAATTCTATTAAATGTTCTACAACAGCCATCCCCAAAAGAGCTACTGCACCATGGAGTGCACCCTGGAGTAGGGGATTATATTCTTATCCTTACTCCCAGCAAGGGAAAACATCTAAAGGAGCTGGATGGAAGTGCCACAAAACTCCACCAGTTGCTGTTGATGACTGTTCACTGTCATTACTCACACTACTGTAATTTTCTGCAGGGAAATGAGATTTTTCAAACAATTCAGGATCTGACTCTGACTGAAAGCAACAGGAAGAAAGTTCTTTCCTCTTCTTTAATCAATTCTCACCATATAATAGAGTGAGTGGAAACACTTCAGGTCAGGTTGTAAACACCTAATATGTCTTAGTCTCACCTCTGTGTTTATCCTGTGTCTTTATCCTTACATCTATGCAAGAGTTCTAAGACACAGGGAGCTCTGAAAAATGTAGTCTTTGACAGATGACAGAAGAACAGTGGGGTTTTCTGCTCTCAAGTGCTGCAGAACCATTCTGCAGCCTCACACATTATTCATCTCATGTCTGAGCAGCACCTCACCCAATCCAAAATTATGTCAGGTTAAAAACTGATTTTTGAACAGTCAACATCTACTCAATGTCTCTTCACAAACTCTTCTCTCCAAAATGGAGTTTTTCATATTGACACAGGAGCAGGACAGTTAGAACGATCTACCAGTACCAACTGCTGTTACCCTAGAGATGGTGTCTTATGACAGCAACATAAATGTGTCACAACACCAGTGAGACTGCTGCCCTTCAGCTGTATCTTTATAGACATGCAGCAGGCACTGACCCCATTTCCATAGCTTTGGCTTTGTCTTGGGCACTCTGTCAATACACAAGAAGGTCATTTCAGTAATGAAAATGAAGTGTCTTCACACTTCAGTAAGCTGGGAAGATTTGGAGAACCCTATTCTCTCTCTTGCCTCTGCTTTTTTGGTTGGTTGGTGCAGGTAAAGCAAGAGGAGCTCCTTCATCACGTCTTTCATGGGTAAGCTACTCCCCCTTCATGCTACTGGGAACTGAGGTACCAAGTGAAGGAAAACTTGTCTCTCTTGTTCACAGATGAACAACACATGCACGTCCAGTGTTTGAGTATTTTCAAGCTCTTTATAAAAATAAGTGATGAAACAAAACAGCTTGGTTGCTTGCCTTAAGATTAAACACAGCCACAGCCAGAATTTCATAAAAAATTATTCATACAATCACTTTTTAACTGAGATTAATTGACCTTTCAGTACTGTGAACTAATAAGGCTTTCAAGGAACGGTACAGCATTAATTAGAAAGGGGAGCTCTCAATGGTTGCTAAGAAACAAGTATATATTTGTAATCACTTTTTTACCCTTGGCAGCAATGCCTTGTCATAGATTCAAGAATGTTTCCCTCAGAACAAATCCCTGTCATTTTCAATTAGCAGGCTATGAATTTAAAATCTAGTTGCTGATTAGTATAACAAGACAGGAGGAGGTATGGTTGCTGAAGTAAAGATAGAGGATCACAAGTAATATCTATATTAAAGGCCTAAACATGACATGCAAGTCTGGGCATGCTGAATTAGCAGGTCCATAGCATGGTTTTCGTCTAGGTCAGCTAACAATCTAGCAGGGAAAAGCAAGGCATGGTTATGGGGGTACCATGGCCAGGCAACTCTTCCAGCATGAAGCTCAGGTGCAATCACCCTCCCTTAGGACATCCAAAACAGCTTTGTCATGCTGATTGGCTTCAGGGCTAGCAGTGGTCACCAGCCTGCTTTGTCTGCAGCTACAGGATAGCCATAGAAAGCTGAAAAAGTGAAACACATTATCAAAAACCAAATAGACTCTTGAAAGATGGAACACTTCTACACCTTTGCAATTTTCCCTTAAAAATGACTCTTCATTTTTTTCAAATGATGTCTCAGATATTATTAGCTTTGTGATGCATTATTGCACTTCTTTATTTTAAATATTCCCTAGTCTGTTGCAATGTATGCCTTGGAAAATAACCCACTAAAATCCTGCACAGCATTCTGTTTGTGTGAATTGTTGCCTTTACTGCCATGTGGCCACTTCCCATGGGTGAAGTTAGGAATGTGCTGAAGCATTTACAGAACTTAATGGACTACATAGGACTATGGGAAATCAACTGCTCCAGAACATTTCCAAAACATGAAGAATAATAAAACCAGAAAACCCTAGAGATCTTTTTTTTATTTTCCTTGGAAAGGCTTACTAGTAACAACAGAGCAAGATTTTTAAACAAAAACATGACATTCATAGTAACATTCCTTTTAAAACAGTGTCTGCATGTAAAGAATGACCTTCAGCTTTTATGAAAGATATTTTTACAGGGCCCTGCATTGTAAAAATTTTGATACAGAGACAAAAAATCCAAAGTTCAAAACTAAACTGAAAATAAGCAAGTTATAAATCACACAGGAAGGTGGTGAGAGGGAAATACTTAGATCATTTGGGAAGCTGGTCTTCAAGAATCACAGGAGCTAGATAACAATCCTAAAGACAGTAATTCAGGACCTCGCCCTGGTTAATTTAGCAATAAAAATAACAGGGAGATTACTCCCTTAATCAGAGGATTGTATTTTTAAATTACTGGAATTTCTAAAGGGGATTGAAAAAGTTTGTTATTGTCTCCTGATTGCATCTAGGTTTGCCATATTTACATAATGGATTTATTTTTGTCTCAATGTACAGATTATTTTCAGGAATGGTAAAGAGGTGTTGCCTTCCTCTGAGGCAACAGAAGAAGTAGCATAATTAGTTATGCTGAGATGGATCACAGCTAGAAACAAGGGATTGTGTCTCAGCAGAAAGGCTTGTCCCAAGGTTAAACACTCTATCAGCTCTCTCAGGATTGAAATTTAATTTGAATAAATCTGGCAGATTGTTTTTCTAGGATTTCTTCTAAAGCACTAGATCTAGCTCATCTTGAAGACTCAATTTATTTGTTTTACATAAATGCCATTGAGGGAGGATCACTGGTCTTGGTCTTTCTTGCTGCCTTCCTCTTCCATATACAGTAAGCAGGATGCTTTATGTGCTCTGTGGAATCTCCATCTATGATACAGCTCCCAAAGATCATGGACATCTGAATTTGCTAGTCCAGGAATAAATTCCCATCCCATACTTGGTTTTTTTTTAGGTAGGTGGCAATAAGACATTGACTCTTCAATATAACAGAAAAATTATGCTTCAGAGGGTTAAATGGAAAGCAAACTATTTCAGATTAGAATAAAGATAACTTTTTTCCTAATATAAGAATAATTAACTTATTGGAACAGCTTTCCCTGGGCTTTTAGTAATCTTTTTGCATATAATCTTTTAAAACTTCAAAAGGAGAGAACTTAAGGTGGCTGGAATGGCTGTGCATGGCAAGCAAAACTGACAACAGCCACCTATTCTCACTTTATAACGTCTCACATTTTTATCTTGCGAAATCACAGACGTAACAAACCCAGCCCAGGCCTAGGGGGAGGTGTAAAATACACACCTTTTTTGCATTCTCTTACATATTTCGATATATTCTTATAAAACCAGGCAATGTCAAGGCAAAGTAAACTACAGATTTTCTGGGCTAATCAGACTTTCAAAGATAGAAAAATATCCTCACTACCTTCATGGAGATTATCATGGCTTGGAAGAGCAGTCTGGCACCTGATCTGCAGAGCAGCATCTTCCTGCAGCAGCAGTCACTTCCCAACTCCAGTACAACCCCTATGTCTTGCACTTGGTACTTCTGCATAAAAGTCTAGCTATTTTTTCTGTTATCCTATGCAATTTGTTTCTTTGAAGATAAATATTAGCAATTATTTCTATAACAAAATTTCTGAAGACTTATTGTTTTGTGGTTAAGTATTGGCCGAGACAAATATTAAACACCATCTATTATTATCTCAGACTATGACTCCTCTTTCAACATTGAGAACTTGGAAACAGGCCTGTAATCTTTAATTAGCCCTCCTTTATTATCCTACCAGCATACAGACATGGTATTAATCTGAGCAGTGGCAATGACTATTATCTACCTCCTCAATTGATTAATCTTTGCTTGTGAAAGAGAAGCGTAGAGGAAAACATGTTACTAATTTTGGAGAAAAACTGACTAGGTAACATTTTTGTAGTTTGAAAGGGAAGCTTCTATGAAACACAGTCATTCCTCATCTATCTCATTATTTCACATTCCTTGTGAGGAGCATCTTGACCAGATAAAGAAAATGTGAGCCTACTAAAGTCAGTATGTTTATGGATGGGATACCTAACTTACCTGTGTAACTTAAAACCCATGTCGTTAAAAACAGACATTGATTTTTTTAGCTTCTAATGTAATCCAGAAAAGCATCCCCAAAACTTTTTGCCACCAGGCAGAAGGAGCAGATGGCAACTTTGTCCTTTACGTAAGCCTCATATTTTCCACTTAAGCTCTGAACCTTCTCCAAGCATTTCTTCTGGCTCCTTCCCATTCCTATCTCAGTGAAAATCTTCAAAAGAATTATTTTTAGCTACTGGGACACTAGACACTTTTTTTAAACTAAGTTCTTTTTCTTAGTGGCCATTTCTCCTCACTAGTCTCCTCAGCCACCTTCCTGAGTCACAGGGTAGCTGCCACTCAAGGATGCAGAGAGGCCAGGGATAGACAGGGAGTGCAGCATCTGTTCAGATGCAGCAAATCACTCCTAAGCATGCACATCAGAGGGAGACCTGAGGGGAGCAGTGAAAAGCCAGCATCAAGGTTATACTCAAGTTCAAGAGAATGGTGATAATTGCTAGCTCTCAAAACCCAAAGCAGAAGTTAATCAAATACAGCCTTGGTCTGGACAGTGTGGCACATCCCATTCACAGTCTGTGGGATTCTAGTGGCACTCTGGGTAGTCCCTGGAGCAGACCCTGCACCTGCTCCTGCCTGTGTGGAGCAGGAGTTGTGAGTCTATCCTTTGTGTCGCTGTTGAGACCGACACACCACACACACACACACAGACAGCAATGGCTTCTTCTTTATTACAAGTTGTTCTCAAGATTTATACCCTTAACAAGGTGTGGTCTTAAGTCATTAGTTACATCAAAACAGCTCATTATATTCACTGGACAAAGTAATAGCTCACTGTATTTTATTGGTGCAAATAAATTAATTTTAATAATTAATTGGCAACAGTTAACAACAAATCATTTAGGCACATACAGTGCTGCACGTATCCTCTAACTGCAAATATCCCTTATGTGTCTATTTTATCAGTTTCCATGCTGATGACCTTGCTTTCTTTCTTGCTATGGATAAACTCATATTTTATCTATTTCTTCTACTGCTAGCTCAGTTGTTTAGCCTGCAGACCAGCTGCTAAGCCCATCCACACTGGTCCTGCTGTGAGTACATGCTTGTCCAACTTGTGAGTACGTCCCTTTCCCCTCTGCTGAGTGTTCATGAGTCTCACAACCTCATGCAGGAAAGAAAATATGTGGGCAACTCTTTCTTGCCACAGCTTCTGCAGCACTCCAGAAGAGTGGTCTGGCACCTGGAGCTGCTAAAGAGATGCTGTTTCTGGTCATCTTTTTTTTCCATTTGTTTTGCCAAGGAAGCCTTAAGAGCCCAAGTCAGACACTACACACTGAGAGCCAGGTGGGTCTGTGTTGTTCAAAGGAGCTCTCTGGCTCTAACCATGGGGACCATAACCTTCTCTTACAAAGTCCCTAGATGCAAGCAAGACACACACAGTTATGCACATGAGGTTTTTCTACAGGATGCCTCTGCTCTGATGACACCCAATGAATAGTTATTGGCAAGAAAAGCCTGTAGCCCTATGCATGCCACAAGAGCCACATCACATTTACACCACTGCTTTATGGGAGCAGCCATCATCATCCTGTAGAGTACACAAGACCAAGATATTGTTAGGTCACTGTCCTTATGACATGACAAGTAAGGTTGTCCATGAAATTCTGTCTTGGCTTTCCCACCCTCTGTTCCAGAGGCTCTGTTCAAAAGCAGTTAAGTTACTGAAATACTTGTTTCTGCAAGAATCAAAGGACAGCCTTTCCCAAAGACATAGTGTATAGCTTTTATATGAATGTCAGAGTGGCTCAGGTAACCTTAAAAAAGGTTACAGCAAATCATGCTCTGATGTCAGTGTTCAACCTACTAAGTACCAGAGATGTCATATAAAAAATTTAGAAACTCTGCTAGATTAATATTGCAATTATCTTAAAGCAGAAGCATACTGAAAGTAATGCTAAAACACAGAAGTTTTTAAAAATCATCCTATTTCTTATTGCATTTTATTACACTCTTTTCAGCTTGGTGGAATTTACTGTCAATACAAATTAAGAGTTTTGTCTTTTTTCTAAAGCTCTGCCATGATTCAGGAATAGCACTTCCCAATTCAGTGCTCCTGCCAAGACTCTCACCAACCAGATATCACTTGCTCACTCCCTCCTCCTTTCCTCCCCTTTTCCCTCTCCAGGGATGGGGTTGAGATTTGGAGGCACAAGGGTGAAAATTACGGCTGAGATAAGAACAGTTTACCGGAAACAGCAATGAGATGCGAAAAGGAACAGTAACAGCAGCAATACTAATAACAAAAGGTATAAGACAAAGAAACTATTTACATGGAAATAAAACAAAAGCCTTCACCTCCTAGCCTCCCATGATTTCTCCAAAGACACCTTTGCTCACAAGCCTGGCAAGTGATGAGATGGTATCAAATAACAGCAGGGTCTGGCCATGTCCCCTTCCCAGTTACTGTAAAAATCTAACCCTGTCCTGGCCAAAGCCACGACACACTCACTAAATATGCTGACAAAACTGTTATTAACCAGCACAACAGGAGGAAAAACAGGTACAACAAGCAATACTTTACAAAATGTCTGTCATTTTCTCTCTTCTAACCAATCTTTTCCATGCCCTTACCAACCCAGCAGCAAATTCAGCAGAGGGTGAAATAGATAGGGATAGGCAGGTATTAAGATCTTTGTAAACCAGCTACAAAACTGCTGTAAAATACCGTGACTACAGCTATTATTTTGTTGTTTTAGCAGTAACTGAGTGGGAAAGTAATTTCCTAGCAATCAATGAACACAACTTTGCCAGAACAATCAATCACTGTCCCAGAATCCATTATTTAGGAGGGGAAGTGTTTACAAGAAAAATCCTGGAAGTGGTTTGGAAGCTAAACTGAGAAAAGGAGTTGCCAAGGGCCATCTTGTCAATGGATATGTATTATCCACTTAGGGAGCCCATGGCTCAGCATCACCTTATACTTTACAGCTGAGATTAGAAATGCATAGGCTGAAAAACTGGGGAAAAAAAACCTCTCCCTGCCAGAGGGACAATGGTCCATCACAAGCATTTAACCTAACAACTCATAACTTCTCCATAAAATTGGATATCACTTGGAGTAATTCACCAAGTTTCTAACATTTTTACATTACCTCACATATAAATCTGCATTCCTGTCAAAGCAAATTGTACTTCAAAGGCCAGAATTAGATTTCTTGTTACTGAAACATGAACCTCCTTATCCAGGTATGTTTCTTATTCTCACAGGGCAGCATTTTGATCCCAAAAAAAGCAGAGTGAATGGACTTGTACAAAAAAAAAGTAGATGTGAAAAAAGGACCCACGGGTGACAGGAGATTCCACATTGCCATATTTAGAAGTCAAGTGTTGAACTCAGAAGTCAGGTGTCCAGTTTAAGAGTTAGAGGTTGTACAGCTGTGTTAGACACCCTGAACACTGTGCATTGGAAGGAAAGGCTCTGACTTCCCACCCACCAGCACTGCGATGCCCTCATGCCTGAGAAAAAACATCACAGAAACACAAACCACCAGTTGGACACACAACTTCACACTTGGGCTTAGGCACCTCTGCAAAATAGGGACTTAGAGCCCCAATTATGTTTACCTTCTTATCAGTACCTTAGTGGTACAATACTTTGCCAGGAAAAGAGAGGTTAAAGTAGGATTCAGAGTACCAAATGGCTCCATTAACATATACCACTGTCTTCAGCAGAGAGGGGCAGCAGAGTGGAGTCTCTCATAATAGTGTGCACAGCACAGCTTTATAAATGTTCAGTGAAATATTAAAGTGGCTTTCCTGGATCATCTGTCCCTGGCATATCACAGGCAGTCACAAGGTTTAATCTTTCACATATACAGTCATAGAACTTACATGACTTAAACAAGTTCTGTCTTCAACAGAGTATCTTATTCTCATTCTCTTTATTACAAGAAAGTTGTAAAACCTTAAACCTTGTTCTAACTAAACCAAAAACCAAATTCATGCAAAATTAGGTTATACCTGTTTGTTCTTGTGCCAAGATTGGCCTTTAACTGAAACATCTAAACTCACCAGGAGATGCTTTTACTCCTGCAGTACTTGTTGAGAGAAATAGATCTTCTCTTAATCCTGGTTATGCTCAAGTGATTAAGTCAAAATCTGTGGTGTGAGGAGACATGAATGCCTCCTTCCTTTCTGTGGAACTTATCATTGCTCTCTTTGTATGACTTTTTGCTTCAAAGCTCTTTTTTCTTGATGGCAACTATTTTAACTGTATCCCCCATGCAAGCTGCTCAGGACCTTATGCACTTTCTACCTGAAGTCTCTCTGCCCACATGCCCTAAACTCACCTTTTTCACAATTTATTTTTATTCATGCCATAGCCATTCTGTTACAGAGAGATTTATATTTATTTTTCCTTTCCACTATTTCTTTCAGCTGCTAAGTTTCAATTTTTGGTTTGTAATGATTTCATTACCTCAGCCCAAGTCTCCTATTCTAACCCTGCTCACCACACACCTTTACTTGTGTGACAGTCCAGATTCCATGTACTTCCAACAGCTCTGTGACAGATTTGCTACTGAATTCTAGTAAGATTTGAGGCATTGCATTTCCACTGACTTCATGCTCCAGCTGTACCTGTGTAGAAGGGTACAAAATCATGACATATTTGATGATGATAGAGGGGGCACATAGTGCTTATTATTAATGTTAAGCTTCTTTTTTCTTTTCTTTGTTTTCTGTAGTTCCTATAGGAATTTGTTAGTTTTATGATATTTCAATTTCTGTCTCTTTGCCTGTCTGTGGGACTGTTGAGCCCACTTCAGCCATTTACACTTGTGGGGCAAACTGGGGTCACTCACAGAACAGCTACACCAAGAGGGGGAAAAAAGTCACACAAGAAAATACAGACAAGTCAATAAAAGGAAAACATGAGTAAAACCTTGATAAGCGGTGCATCATGACATGGAAAATTTTAAAATATTAATGATATATTTTCTTCATTTCTTGTTGCACATGCCTGTCTCATTCAAGAATTTCAAATAAGGCCTATTACCACCTGAGCTGAACAGAAAGAAAATGGCTTAGCATTCAAAGGCTCTTCATAATTTAGGACTAAGAGCAAAGGGCTCACCTTGATACACATGGAAAAACTCTTATACTCCAAAACATGCTGGCTATGTCCATGCTTCTTTCTGGAGGACAGTCACAGGTCCAGATGATCCCTCACTTTCTCATGGGCTGGAACCACACCAAAAACCATGCTAGTGACTAAACCACTGCCTGCCAGTGTTTTATCTGCATTTTTCACTGACACACTCTAAGGAATCAGCTCTGTTCCTGGCTCTGTTTCGCATTGCTGAAAATTCAGAGGCAAACTGCTCCAGACCTGACTCTGCTCCATAAAATGCCTATGATTTTAGTGGGGATGAGCTCTCCACATGTCAGTTTTCCAGCTGTAAAATGGTAAGTGTTGGGAGGAACGGATTAGAGGTGGAAGACTGGCAAGGAGGACTGTAAGGGGTAGGTTAATTTCTTTCTTCTGCACTTCAAATTCTGTTTCTAAACAAGTCCTGAACACATCAGAGTTAAAGATTTCTTTCTGGTACACCTATGAGCATAAGAATAATTTAAGTATAAGCCATTGAGTAAATCTGTATCACATTTGTTCCTTTTTGCTTTTTGTCCTGCTTCTTTCAATTCCTATTTATGAGGAGCCTATTTTTCACCTGAGACTCAAAAAAGCCATTTCCACTATGAAATGCAGATAGGAGGTGACACTCATCCTTGTGTTATGTCTAGTTTTCATTTGCAGGTACTGACCATCTGTCCAAACAGGCTGGAGTTAGAATAGAGAATGAAAACTTGCAAATTAAAGTCATCCCAATGTCAAAATATAACCAAAATTTGAAGAGTCGGGAATATTGTAAAGCACTAACAATTTTTTTAGAGATATTGTACTCAGCAGACTAATCTTTTGCAAAGCAGTGTGGTGCCTGGATGAACATATCTCTGATATTCACTCCCTCCCCCAACCAGTTTGCACACTTGGCAAGAAATAAGCCATGTCAGATGGAACTTTGAGTAACTGAGGCTTTTTCTCATAGCATGCAATTCCAGAATTCCCAAAGGCTTTCTATTAAAAAAAAAAAAAAGTAACAAAAGTGAGAAAAATAGTTTTTCAAAATGAAAAAAAAAATTGTAGCACCTGAGGAAAATAAATCAAACTTTTTATACCACTTTTTCCCCCACTGTCTGTACCCTCACAGGTGGGTGGTCTCCTCCTACACTTGGTTGCAGCCAGTTAAGTGCATTTGGCAGCAACCTCTAATCAGTCCCCATTGGTACTAAGAAATTCTCTGTGATCAGGTTTGTACCCTGGTTTCTTATCTCCATTTTTGGCTGGGTTTTGGCTGTGACCACATCAGCTCCACCCTGTTTCCTCTTCTCTGCTCATTTCCCATCCTCTGAAACCTGTTCAGCCTCAGCAGCTCCCTCAGGCATGACACAATCACCCCCCCTCAAAAGTTCTCCTCTTGTCCCAGACACGTGAAGGAAGATGTACATTTTTGGGAGAAAAGAAGCAAGATCAATCTGTCATGGACATGTGGCTGTGTTTTACCTCCCCTGAACAGTGAGCAGCTGTGCCTGTGCTGTTTCATCTGCACCCACACCGGTGCTACAAATAAATATCACAGGATGCCACAGAACACTCTGGGCTGGAAGGGACCCACAGGGTCCAACTCAAGTCCAACTCTTAAGTGAGTGGCCCTTATGGGGATTGGACCCACAGCCCTGGTGATATTAGCATCAAGCTCTAACCAACTGAGCCAAAAAACCAACCCAAGCACTGGCTGCTGCAGAGAACATGTTTTCTCAAGGTCCAGAACATTCCTTTGGTGTGCTGCAATTCTGAGATCCTCATCTGCCCAACTCCCTAGGAAAAGAAGGGAAGCTCTTCAGCCCTGACACATCCTCCAAGCTGCCCTTTGATACTACCCCAGCCCTTGCCAAAGGTTTTATTCCAGCCTGCCTCCAAGCTGCCTACAAAGCTACCTGCTATGGTGACTGGCAGCCACAGGGCCCCACTAAACAGCAGAAGGGAAGAAATTCCTTCAGAGGACAATTTGCAGAAGGAACATGCCTTGCATGCACAAATTGCCTGTTGGATGATATTTTCTCTCGCTGTTGACTATGTGAGGAGCCTGGGGAGATCAGCTTTCTGACTCAAAAACTGCATTTAGATGCTTGAAATTCAGTAATAGAATTCACAGGATTGCTAAGCATATATAACTTTCTAGGTTTACAACAGATAAGAGATGTAACTACATTTTGAAGCCTGTAATAAAATGCTGGAGGTAGAGGGAGGCCCTAATCTGTCATCAAGTGTCATCACCAAAACTGGATTTTCATTTAATCTGCAAATTTTATTACATTTTCCAGTTTGATTTTAGCAACCCATATTAGCCCTTCTACTGATAAAGGAACTAGAGTAGACAGTGGTCTTCTGTCTGCTACAGACCCGCAGGACAATTTTGGAGCTGTGTATAGAATCACAACAAGCTATTTGCATATGTCTGTACAAGAAGCCAGATTGCCCCAAGGACCTCAGGGAAAGCCTTTACAGGGACTGAAGGGACAGACAGCTACCAAGTGCTCCCAATCCAGTGCTAGATTAGTGCAGTCATACAGCACTGAACACAGAGCTGAGCATTAAAATCTCCTCAGGAAAAGACAGAAATGGAGTCCTCCTATACCCAAATGAAAATTCTCACCTATCAGTTGCATTAAAGACCCTTCTTCTCAGCTCTGGAAAGGTTCAGCTGCCTGTGAAAGCCTGCTGCTACTTTGCTTTATCAAGTTTCTGCCCAGTGCAGCAGTGCCCAAAGCGCTGTGTCCCAGACCAGTGGCACTCTGGAGCAAAAGAGCCAGTTCAGCTCTTTAAACTTATTCCCACTTGACAGGAGTGGAAGGCAGAAAGAAAAGGCTCCCAGTCATGTACAAACCATAAAAGAATTTCCCTGCACACTCAGTTCTTCATAGGTTAGCTAATAAAGATGGTGAGCACTATGTTGTCAGTAAAAGTGATGATTTTCAGCTACTGAAGCAGAAAAAACACATGTGTTTCTGCTCAGCCACAGAAGTCTTTAACATGATGATGGCTTGTTTTCACCTTCTTTTTTCTCACACCTCTATGACATAATTCCTCAAGGACTTTATGACAATCGAGGTGTGTTTTGCAGTGACTAGAGTGGTTGCATAATTGTGAACAAAATCACACATATTTCTTTTATCTCATTATCTTAATCTGAGTAGACCAAGTGAGTCACAGAGACAAGAATACATGCTAACATCTGAGAAAAAAAAAAAAAGAGATAATTTTAGATATGATAAAAAAGAAGTGGATTACTCTGTTATGTAACATGGACCTTTATATCCTCCTGTGTCCCTGTGATACAGGTACAGACCTGAAATACCACAAATTCCCCAACAACAGACCAGGTTAAAGAACCTGCCACCCTCTGTCCCAGACATGCAGCCCACAGAAAAAGTAAAAAGATATCAGGGAAGCTTAGTATACATGCTGGCTCTCAGTGAAACAAACAACTGGCAGGAGGGAGCAAACAGCAAATTCACTGAATACTTCATTACCCATTTCAATCCTTTTGTTCCCTAAGGGAGCTAGTAGAGCAAAAGCACACTTACACTCTCTAATCCAGTCCTCAAACTTATAATCACTTTGAGATAGGAAAGGCAATTTGCAGGGAGCTCCTGGTAACTGACTTGCATTTCCCAGTGATTTTATGCACTTGGCCACTGGTGAAGGCAGGAATCCTGTGTGGGTTTATATGGCACAAGGATCTGCCTCCATTAGCGACCTGTCTCCAAGGATGGTGTCAGTCACCAGGAACCACACACTTGAGAAGGCCTCATTAGGCAACTGAAACCAAATAACCAGTGCTAAACAGAAAGAGAAAAGGGCCAGCTTCTTCTCCTTGCATAAGTGGAGGAGTGAAAGGTGACTTCCCTCAGACCTGTACCTCAGCCACATGCAAAGGCCTTTGGTTCCCTTCAGTCTATGCTCTGTGGGTCCCTTGACTCCATCCTCTGTGCCAGCCCATGGCTTCTCCTGTTCTGGAATGCTGCTCTTAGCATTTTGACACCTCAGCTAACAAGCACAACCTGCCACAGAATAACACTGATGCTCTGCTACTATATTCAGCGAAGTTACTCAAGATGCAAATAATCCATTCTCCAGTCATCAGCCACCCAGGGGATAGGAGTGTGTGGAGGGTGGTCCTGTCCCTCCTCATCCCTGAGGGAATCACTGGAGAGATTAAAGCCACAGGTATATCCTGTCCCAGAGGAAAACAAGTGTTCACCACTCTTCTCCAACCAGTCCTTCTTCAGCCTAGGGGATATTCAGCTGGCAGGAGATGGTATTCATGATCCTCTACAACAAATAAACAGGAAGCCCCAGATGCACCTGGTTCCAGCAGTGTGTGTGCTCCTACAAGGGGGAATCCAATTCTCAAAATGCTGTGCCAGAAGCACAGGCTGTGTAGGAACAGGCCTCATGGGCAGAAGGCAAGCAGGGAACAGAGACACATGGGAGTGGACTCATGGGTTTCTCCCAAGAAGATCTTGTGAGAAAAGAAAAAATAATAATATTGATAAGGAAGAGAAACAAATAAAACTAACAGAAAGGAATGTGGTAAATGTGAGAAAGATGCTGTACAAACATTCAGGCTGTGGGTGGGGTGTCATGAGTCCAGAGAAAAATACACAAGAGGTTCAGTGGGAGGGTGGGGACAGTCTCTAAGGACATCTGCAAGCCAAGCTTAGCAGCTGGGAATGCCCATTAGGACTGAGAGAGAAACAGCAATGCTATGTCTCTCCTGATCATGAAGAAAGGGGGGAAAGGACCCAAACTACAACATTTTGAAATCAAAATGAAGGTGTGTGGGTTGACTCTGCAGCAGAGAAGTAAATATCTGTGATACACCAAATGTTTGAGGACAGGATTATTCCATTTAAAACAGAGCTCTATTCCCTGACTTTAGGTTTCATCAAGATAAGCCCTCAGATGTGGTATAGATGCTTCTCTTTCCTGATTTTATTGCCAACTTTTTTGCCTTACTTTAAATAAAAAGGGAATGTAACCATTGAAATTTTATGGACCCTCCAGGGGATGCCCTTGTCAGAACAGAATTTACTGCAAGCATCCTTAGCTTCCACAATACTTATTAGATCAGTATGGATGAGAGAATTTTCAAGTCTAACACCAGGGTGTAAAAATTTTGTGCATAAAAAAGGCAAATTGGGTTTTTGCTCAGGAGAGAAATATTCATAAATCAATCAGTGGATTGTATAATGCAAGATGCAATGTGAAGCAAGAGGCTCAAGAAAAGAGAAATTAAGACAATTATTTCAGAAAATTGGAATAGAAGTAGTAATTTTGCTTATTATGTTTAAAATCCAACAACTCATTTAGCACAAAAAGTGGGGGTGGTGTGGGGAGGGGAGAATTTTTAAGACTCAGAGAGGCCACTGGTTTTCAGGAGAAGCAACAGCTGTTTTGAATACCCAGCAGAAACCAAGTGGGAGAATAGAAAGTTCAGCTTCACTCCTGGAAATCTGCTTGTTTGATGTTAATATGAAATATAAAGAAATGTCATAGAGGCTGGTTTTCTGCAAAATTCTATTATTCCATATAGTTTAAAAACAAACAAAATTGTCTTCAAGATGTTTGTTTAGAGTTGACATTTGAAAGTAGGATTTATTATTTATATGGTTCTTCAGACAGTTTGTCCTTTAGCTATGCTTGAGGGATATGGCTTCAAAACATAAGTCATGGCTAAATAAGACTGCTGTGGAAAAGAAAGAGATAGGACAGGAGATAATTCAGGCATGTCTCTTCAAGAGCAATTCTTGGTCATGGAACAAGCTTGAAAACAATGTGACTTTAAACATCAACAAGCAGGAGCTCCATGCCTTTTGGTACTAACCATCTTTTACATCCATACCATTGCCTTTAACTGGCATTGAGGACATTTATCAATTTTCCACCTAAGTCTTGTAAATTACTAGCCATTTGTAACGTCATATGAAAATACCAAGCCATAATTTAATATTTACTGTAAGCCAGGAAAATCCTGTGAATTTCTTTCAAGGTAGATTTCATCTTTCTATTCAAATTTTGTAAAAAATTACCATGTGTCCTCAGGAAAACAAGCATAATGGATTTTCCCCAGTTTGTTTTTAGATGGCCAAGCTGCTGGATTTAATTTCCAGTCAGTCTCTCCTAAGACTTTTCATTGAAGGCAGGGTTATATCGAAATCAGTGGAAATGCTGTTTGGACAAGGATTGGAGGAGTAGGCTGTACATTGAGTTAATTTAAAGGATTCTTCTTCCAAGGAGACAAACTGGTAGACTCCATGAATATCAGTGTTAATTTTTCAAGCCATTCTTAAAATTACTGCATTGGTTCAGGCCTATTAAACAATGTGCATAGCTGGCATATGTGAGTGTGAACAATATTGTATCCAGCCTGCCAGATCATGGGACCATAAAGGAAAGGAGTTGGAAATTTAGGTCACTTAGGTCTTAAAAAGAAAAAAGTCTCCCTATCTCCTCATAGTACAAATCATTATTCTAGCTAATTAGCCACCAAGGTTTTCCCAATCTAGTGAAATGCCATTACTTCAGACCACGTTTTCCACTCTTGAGGAAAGCCCATTGCTGATAGATCTCTGAGGTACCATTGCTTGAACACAGGAAGGAAAGACCCCACAGAAACAAGACAAGAGCACACATCCATGAATGTGATGAGGGCCAGCACAAGTGTCATCACCTACTCCTTTTACACACAGGCTATGTATTTGTTCCACAGATTCATCACCTCCCAGAATTATGACCTTTTAAAGGCTGTTGATTTGCATTAGGACAAGGCTCACATACAGTCATTTACTGCATTTCACTTGTGGATCACTAATAACAAAATGTGGCATCTCTGCTGCTTGGAATTGAGCACATCACAAGGAAAAAAGGAATAATTCCACAATATTTGTCTTTTGGTAACTTGTTCACAACGTATTAATTTTGATTTGGAGCAGTGGGATCAATGTTCAAATGATCATAAGAACAAATTCATCCCAAGACTTCATAATCTGCTCTAGTATATTCCAAAAGGAAAAAAAATTGCCTGAAACAGATTATTCTGTTTTTTCCAAGGATTTAGAACTAATTCTTTACAAGTACCAAACCATTCAGCACTTTCATACCACTCTTGTCCTACAAGGTGTTTGTGGCTGGTCTAATTCCACCATGAAGGTCACACATTGCTTTGTTCTGAGATCCACAGAGAATGATGGAATAAAAGAACATACATTCATAATGAATGCTGTTACAGGGATATAATTTTGATACCCTTCAGACAGATTCCCCCCTCCCAAGGCATGGCTGAGTGCCCTGCTCTCAAAGCACTTGAAAACACAAATAAGGGGTCTGGTTTTCAGGCATCAGTGGTCACGTACATTTTTATGAATGAGCTTTGCAAATTGGGTGAGAGTTTTTTGGAGTGCAATTCAGCAGTGCAAGCAATTCTGCCACAGGAACCAGGGCCTCACTCCAGCTCTTAGGCCAGCCAGGAGAGCTATGTGAGTTGTGCTACGAGAGCTGTGTGCTTTCTGCTGCTCAACATGGCATTTGGCATGTGTGCCACCCTTGTAGCCATCTTCTGTCCACATGGCCATGAGTGCTTGGGGTCCTGAGTGCTCATTTCAGAGTGACCACCCAATATCCAAGGTTTACACCTTAAGACCGAACACGTGGCTTTGGCCTGGACCCACTGTTCCCTCCTGTTTTCCATGGTGTCCTGAATGCCTAGACTTTGATCACTCATCTTCCCCACAGCCACCAGTTTAAAAACAGCATTGATTTTTCTGACACCAAGCCCTGGCTTGTATTTCTTACAATACTTGGCTGTCATCTTCATCCTGGAGTCCAGCCTGGCACTAGTCACTGTTGTGTGGGATTTCCCATGTCTGTGGTATGTCCCTAGTGGCTGCAGATACAGAACATTCTAAATTGTCCTGACTGTTAAAAATTCTGTTTACTTAAAGGTTGACAAGATACAGTGCAAGTGAACTCTCAGATATTTAAATACTAAGAGCAAGAACCAAGCAATAAACCTCACTTTTGAAAACACACAAACTCACCTCCACCAACATAACTGTTGTGAATCAGTGGTCACTGTCTAAAGCCCTTCATGCTCCTTGTTGCCAGAAGCATCTGGGGATGTTAATATGGTTCACATAGATTGTGCATTTAACTAATGGCAATACCTGCTATGGCTAATTGAAACCACAAGTGCAAGGGATTTTCCTATAAACTCCATGGCAAAAGTGCAGAGGGCAAGATCAGGACATGGTCTGAACGGAGTCTACCATTAGCCTGTGCAGACAGGCTTATGGAACAAGACTTCTTGTCCAAGATGGAAAGAGCAGCAACTGCCAGCTGTGGTCATTTGTTTTAGAGCCCTGTCTGACACCTGAAGATTTGCCAACAGCATTTAGCCTTCTGTCAACAACTCTTCTGTGGCTGCAGGGAATCGGCCTCCTTCTTGTGCTGGAGTGAGTGAATGCACTCCTTTTGGAGCATATTCACAACATGATCAAAGATGCTGGAAAAACTAAGGAATTATAGGAAACAAAACAATGTAAAACACCTCTGAGGTATGGGGTTTGCCATGCAATATTTGTGAAAGCTATTATCTGAGCAGAATGAGTGTAAAAGACAACAGACATAGGTTTTGAACAATGTATGAGTGTATATCCATCAGAAAGGGGGAAGAAAGATGAGATGGGGGAAAATATATTTCATAAAGTCTATTTACATGCTTAAATCTCCTATTGAAAGCCATTCCAAAGTCTCTTATATCACTTGCTTCCTCTGGACTGCAAAGAATATGCATTCACTACAGATGTCCTACTTCACCATCTAAAAGTATTTCTTATCTTTAACTTTAGAAGGTTGATTCTATTAATCAGAACAGAGAAGAGTGTGACAGATAGAAAGGGAATTAGTAGAAAGCTGGGAATATTTATTGCAGCCTTTTGGGGCTCAGCGTATCCGAGTCTTATTTAATATTTTGACACATTGAATACTAAGCATTTTTTTATCATCATCACTCAGCTCTGATACATAAATTCAGGCATCTATTAATTATCCTGGCAGATAATATATATGAAGGTGCCTACTTAGCTTCCACTTATGAGAAAATGCATTATATTCAACAGAGCTGCTCCAAGGGTGTGAGTGACTTGTCCTTGTGAAGACATGCTCGGCACCCCAAATAAAATCTTGAGCAGAAAGCATTCACCTTTCTCATGAGACAGCTACTTCTGACAGGCAGCAAACAGTACCTTTGCTTAGCCTCAGGGTATAGGAGCCAGAGCAAGCCAAGAATTAAAACGTTGTCATGAGAGTGGATTTGCACTACTTATGAAGATATTTCCTGCATCGTAAACATAAACGTTACTTGATATACAGCAGTCAGAGCTCAGATTGTGTCTTAAAATGGTTTTTAGAATGGCAGCACAGTAGAAAACACCCTCCTTTCCAAACCCAGGGGCCCAGTACATCAGGAGCAAACAGGGTCATACCTGAAACACAACTTGATGCCTAGCTACAGAATAGTGTCTTGTAGCTGAGCAGGACAGGGATCCAGTAGAATTCCCTAAGAGGGGGAGACCTACAACTGGGAGAAAACCAGCTTCAGGTGTATGAAGTTGTCTTTGTTTTTTTTGTTTTTTTTTTTAACTGACTATCTGCTAGCTACAGGTTTCCCAAAGCGAGAAATCTGACCCCAAGACTCATCTCATGGCCCAAAACTGAAGTCCCTGGCTGATGATTGCTACCACAGTTAAGAAGTTAGACTAGTGCAACAAGCTGGCCCACAGCAGCTCAGTGCTTCCTGTGTCCTGGCTGCTGCCATTGACTCTGCTCTGCCCAAAGCTGGACTGCAGGGAGCTGCCTGGCCTTTTCCCATGGAAGGTGAGATATAGTAACCACTTATCTAACAGGGGGCTGAACCTATTTCCAAGCCTAAAGAGTAGCAAATCAGATCCCTCAGTGGTTTAAATCAGCATGTGTTGGCTGGCTTCACTCGAGCTTAGCCACATCCTGGTTGTACCTTTTCTTTCTAGGAAGACTCTTCTAAGACTTCCTAGAGGCATTTCCAGATTTAAGTAGATAATGATTTCATTTTGGAAAAAACCTTCAGAGTCCCACCCC
>VWZP01006611.1:0-17683 GCA_013396995.1 Dicaeum eximium
CAGCCCAGCCCGGCGGTCGGGGGTGCAGGGGAGCCCCGTTACCTGGTCGGGGGGCTCGGCTGAGGTCTCATGGATGCCGGGCGGCCCTGGCAGAGGGCTCGGCTGGCTCCCGGCCCTATTTCCGCTTGTAAGTGCGCGGGGCCGCCGCCTGTCCCCGATAAGGTATCGCAGAGCCGCGGTCAGCGCCTCACCGCCAGCTCCCCGGCCGGGCTGCGCCAGCGGGGAGATGTCGAGGCATTTCTGGGAATAATCACATCACACAAGCGCTTACATTCCGGCTTCCTTTCTCTTCATCCCTACCACCGAGTTTGAAGTCACACCTTCTACCGGATTGTTTAAGGTCTCGGGGTTGCAGGGGGGTGGGTGGCAGGGAACGGGGGGGTTGGTGGTTGTTAATCCCGAGGGTTCCTCCAGGCCAATAAAAGGAACGTGGTCAGAAATTTCTTCTTTTCCACAGAAACCTCTCCTTCTCCCCCCCCCTCACCCCTAACCCTTCCTGTTTGTTTTTTTGCCTGGACTTCAGGGTCTGCAAAGAGCGCTGGGAAGTCCCGAAAGCTGCTCAGATTGAGCTGCAAAGTTACAAAAAAGACTTTGTTTGCCCCATATAGTCACAGAGGGGTCCTGGTGTACACACAGACATTGTGGAAAACGCACCTGGAGAGAAGAATTATAAAAATATTTTACCCACGTCTGCTGGCGTAGGTTTCCCAAAATGCAGCTGAAGGCCTTAAACCTGCAACATGCAGGAGGTTTGATAAATGTGCTGATACGAAAAGAATTGTCAGTAAGCCCCAGGGTGTGTGCACACAAATACTTCTGATAGGCACAATTTACATTTCCAGGCATTATCTTCATTAACTTGAGATCTTAAACGCCTGCACAGTGGGGTTTTGACTGGGAGATGGGTATTCCTGAGCTGTAAGCAGCTCTGGAAATTCACATTTTCCAGCAGAAAAGCACCCACCAGAATCTCTTTCAGGGGGCATTGTGCTCTATTCCCCGATTGCTGTGGCTCTGTGCCACCACCTGCTGAGCCCTGAGCTCCCCTCATCGTCCCCTTCCTTGGGATCTACTTGGGGTTCCTAAAACCCAACCTGATCCCCGCTGCTCCTGTCTCCTACCAGGCACTCAGCTTGTCCAGCAGCAGCAGCAGCAGACACAGAATGGTTCCTGTATTTTTCTTTTTTCCCGTGCCCCTTAAGAATCTGGGGTTTACTGCTTTACAAAAAGGGTAATTTTGGGACCGGTATTGAAGCACCCAGCACTGACACACTTTGGAAAGGTAAAATCAAGCAGATGGAGATAAGGATTTCTGCCTGAGGGCCACTGTCAGAGGGCAAACCTTTGGCAGTGCCCTTGATCCCGTTGTCACCCTTCCCATCCTTCATTTGGGTCTCTTTTTTTCATGTGTAACCACCCTGGGACTGCCTCTTCCCCTTTTTCCTGGACCAAAGCAGCCCCCCCTCCCAGAGCTGTTTTCCAATAAATAACCAGAGCATGTGTGCACCATGCCTATGGCCACAGGAACCCGGCCCTTGGCTGGGATTTCTGGTTGTCACCTCGTGCCAGTAATAATAACAATAATAATAACAATAATAAGAACGTTGCTTTGTGGATTCAGCCTTGCCAGAAAGGCACCAAGCCAAGTGTTACACTTGTGGGAGGTATCTCACAGAGTACTCCAAGGATCTTTTGTTAGGTCTGGCCTTATTTAATATTTTCATTAATGACCCAGTAAATGGATTACACAGCCCATTAATAAAATTGGCAGATGCTACCCAGTTAAGGGAGCTCGTGAAAGACGAGGGAAGATTAAAAAGGGAAGGGAAAATGACAGAGAAAAGCAGGAAGAAAGGACAGAGAAAGAGCGCAAAGTTTTTTGTGATGATGAAATTCAGGGAAAGGTGGCTGAAGGATTATTCAAAATCCAGATCCTTTAATTGTGGTTTTATCCACAATCCAGTAAAAATGAATGATTAGTCCCAGAGAGAGATGGGGCAGAAGGTGAGGCTGGAGTTTGCAGGGAGGAGTGGCAGGAGGGCAGGGACCACAGCGGGAGCAGCGCTCACACACGGAGCTGGGCTTTGGGGACTGCACCCTCCTGCTGAGCAGGGCCAGAAACACCCCAGAGGGGGACTGGAAAACCACAAAAAGGACTGCTCGTGCTGAGAAGGGTAGGAGAGACCCTTAATTTTGAGGGTGGGGTTCAACAGCCAGTGCAGGGAAGCCCCCACATGTTTTGGGGCTCCCTGTGCTTCTGGCAGGTGTCACCTGAATCAGTGAGAGTTTGGGACAGTGACACGGGAGACACCAGATCCCAGTAAATAACATAAATCTGACAATCTTGGGGCTTGACTGCCCACTTCTCCCTTCCAGCTCTTCCAGGGGCATCTTGTGGAGCTCTGAGAATAAACATCAGCCATGAGGGGTCTGTGAGGGGCTGCAGGCGCAGGAAAAGCCCCTCGTCAAAAATCTGGGATCCCACAACTGAATCCCTTGGGTCATTCTCCAGAGCAGTGGCAGCTGGTGGGGACCTGCTGGGTGAACAAGAACCTGGCCCAGGAAAGAGGACGAGACACGACAAAACGTGGGCAAATTCAAGGATAAACAGGAAAACCCTCCCCAGGAATTCTGCTGGCCTGAGAAGGGTGGAAGGTGTCGCAATTCTCTGCTGACCAGAGACTTCAAATGATGAAAAGAAATCCCCTAATTGACCAGGTGTAAAGTGGAAATGGGGCAAAAAGAGGGTGAAGAATAGGTGTTTGTACCCCCCCCCAGGTCCCACAGGAATTTCAGGAGGTTCAGATGGAGGCACACAGGAGTGGTGTGGCCTCCTCAGTGGTTACACAGAACAGCTCCAGCCCTGAACAAACACAGAGGGTTTGGGAGCCCCTCTGCCAGAACAGGTCTGTGGATTTAAACTGAGCCAGGGACATGACCACAAAGCACCAGATGTTCCACTGATGGAAATCAGAGTGCATCCAATGGCACCAGGAAAATTCTTACAATGCAGGCTGGGCTGAGGGCTTGGTGCATTAAATACCCAAGGCTGTGGATTTGAGTGTGTGTCCTTCCTTGCAGCTTTACACAGATAAAATTCTCACGCCTTAAGCTTTTGCAGGTTATTGGGCAGAAATTTGGAGGATCAGCTATGCCAAGGATTGTACCTTGACCCGAATTGTCACCCTTTTTCCTAAATAATTACGACACCACTACTTCCAAAGGGAAAGAAGAAATTAAAAGCCCAACACTGGGGCCAGTTTCCCACTGCCTTACACCTGTTTGACATCACAAACCTTCCTGCTCCAAAGAATCAAACCTCTGTTCTACTCCTGCCCATTTCATTTAGACATGAATCCCTAAAATCCTGAGTATTTCAGCGTTTTCTCTTCTCTTTCAGCACTTGCTGTTCACCTATTTGCTTTTTTCGCTTTCCACTGGGTCACCACTACAAAAATCTGGGCCAAACTATGTGAAGCCATGAATATGATTATGGCCTGCTAATGTAAACAGGCAGGAAGGGGTAAAATAGGTTGGTTTTGTGTGTGTGAGAGAGAGAGAAAGAGAGAGAGAGAGAGAAGGATCCAGATCCAGTTTATAAACATCCATCTCCAGTAATGAGTCCTCTAGGAAGAAATGAAAAATAGCCCAGGCCTGGTAAAGTCAATTAAGTTGCTTTTAAATAAGAGGTTACCCAGAGAGGCCAAGAGTTAACATGTAAAGGCTTATTGCCAGTGCTGTAAAAAATAAAAGGAGGCTTGAATATTTGAAGACATTTGGTTGCTATTATAAACAAGTGGATCTAATAGTGTGGGTACATTCATAGACTAACTGTAGAAGTTGGGCATCTTACAAGGACACATTGAAAGGGAAAAAACTCCAAGGTTCCCTGGCTAAATAATTCCAAATGGGTCATTATAAAACCACTGATACAACACGTGTGGTTGGGACCCAGGGCATTTATAAGGAAAGCTTTTCAAACCCCCCCAGTAATGAGCAGCTAACAACAAGAACACAGCCAAAGGTGTGTGTAATCTGCAGGGAACACATGGCAAAGCTTTACCCTGCAAATTCTTCTCATGGCCTGGAGAGCAGATGGCCCTGACACCACCTCCAGCCCTTTGGAAAACTCGACTGAGGTTTATCCCAGTGTTGGGATTTGGAGCTGGAACAGCGAGTGTAGCGACAGCACCTTCCAGGGAGGGAAGGGCTGCACTCAAAGAGATGAGAAAAGAGATTAAAGACAAAAGGAGAACAAAGATGCTCCTCTTTTCTGCTCCAAAGCCCCGATTTTTCTCCTTGGGCCAAAAGTCCATTTTTGGGGGGGTTTCAAGGAGCTTACAGTGGGCTGCTAACACAGCCTGGGCCAGACCTGTCATTCCTGCAAAGCCAAACCACCTGGAGGAGGCATCCACAGAGCAAAGTCACCTTCTCACAGAGGGCAGCGCTGACCCCACAGAGGAGCTCCCCAGATATCCCAAGCTGCCAGCTCCTGCCTTTGGAAGGGTTGGAAATGCTCCGAGCCCCGCAGGAACAATCCTGAGCCCCCAGGGTGTGTGACACTCCCGGAGCTGTGCCCACAAACGCTGCTGCTTTTCCAAAGGAAAACACCCTGATTGACAGAGCCACAGCGTCCCTCCCTGCAGGCAGACTCGGGGCTTGGATCAGAGGTTCTGACCAGCACAGACCCTGCCTGATCCAAACCATCCATCCCCTCTCACCACACATCAGAAGCTGAGCCTCTGCTCACACTCACCTTTGGATCACACAATTACAGAGAGGAGATGTTAGAGTGAGCTCCAAGGAGACACGAAGGACCACGTTTTATCATCCTAAAGAGGCAGAATGGCCCTCAGTGAGCACGTTTTTAGGAGCATTAATGTAAATTGGTTAAATATTAAGCTGCTCCTGACTATCTCTCAGCAGCAGGATGCCCATGCCCCTGTCAGAGCCAAGGGTGAGGCTCAAATGTGAATTCCCAGGAGACACAGCATCCCCACACAGGATCCAGGATCAGAATTCCTCATTTTGGAATGAAATTTTGAACAAGGTATCCCTCAGCATGGATCCCTGAGGTGCTGCACTGACTTCCTGCGGGATCAGCAGCAGCAGGACAGTGGGATCAGGAGTGCACTGCCCACCTCCCTCCCTCCCTCCCTCCCTTCCCGGGAAGGGGAGAGCAGCAGACACAGGGCAGGCGAATTAACGTCACTCAAAAGGAAGCGGGGTCAGAGTTAAGCAGCATTTCCCTGCACCCACCATGGGCTCAGAGCGTGGATGGGGACAATTAACTCAGCAGCTCGATGAGGAGGCTCCTCAGCCCCCCTTCCCCTGGGAGGGAGGGCGATTCCAGCAGGAATCCTTGCTCCCACCTGAAGGAGCAGCCGGGGACACCGGAGCCCTGGGAACGCGGCAGCAGAGCTGGCTCCTGTCCTGGCTGCTCTCTGCACTGTGGGATGGCAGAAGAGGAGGCAGGAGTGCAAATCTGCCTCTGTTTGTTTAAGCCAGCAGTAAATTAATGCTGCAAATCTGCCAGGCTGGCCCTGTGGTTTCAGGGAGATTTTTCTGGCTTTCTGGTCTGGGGTATTATACACACAGGTTTCCTTTCCAGCCCTTGATAAACACTTCTGACCGACTACTCAGGAGGAACAGGGTGGGGGGAACATTCCCAAATCCCAGTGTGAAACCCCTGAAGCCTGCCCCTCCTGTAACCAGTGCCCTTGTCACCAGAGTCCTGCACCTGGCTCCCAGGGTGGGGACAAGCCCTCCCAGACGTGGTTCCTGTGTTTGGGGAGGTCACCTGCCAGTCAGCAGCAGGGAGGGTCCCCCTGGGTGTCAGCAAGTCTGTACCACCCCGGGGAATCCCTGGAATTATTTATTAGCTTGCCCCAGTGCTGTCAAAGGGGAGAGCAGCAAGAGCCTGGAGGCAGAAAGAGAGGACTGGGGTGAGAGAGTCCAGTCTGGGGAGGTGCCAATAAAGAACGTCCATAAGATCCCTAAAATCTGGGTCCAGAGATTGCCCAGAGCCCCACTGTTCCCCTGCAGACACCCCAACAGCACCCCAAACCAACAGGAGCAGCCTGGAGCATGGTTTGGGCACTGCTCCATATCCAAAGCTGTGGGGAAGGGTCCACCCTGGAGCAAACTTGGGGAATAAGGAACTAAATCAACCTTTCTTCTATTTTGTAGGCAAAAATCAGTGTATTTTAGGGATGTTCAGCGTTACAGGGTACAGGTCAGGAATCTGGGGTCATGCCCAGAGATGCCAGCCTGGGGCAGAACGAGTGCTCAGCCTTTTCCCTGAGGGAAGGGATGAGTCCTGCCTGCCTGGACCTGCCTCTGGCTACTGATTTGTCCCTCTTGTCTCCATTCTCAGTTTTGGGGTGTCTTTTCTATCATGCCTAGCAGCCTGCTGTCACTCCTGGAAGGTTCCTGTGCCACATGGACTGGGAAATGCTCGGTGCCCTCATGGGACCCTGTGGGTGCAGAGAATCCCCCAAGGGGCGTCCTCAGAAAAGCTGCACACACAGAGCAGCAAACCTCTGGATTAACACCAGAAAATCCCTCTCAAGAACGAGTTTGACACCAAATTTCTTCAGTTTCACCGCTCATTTGTCCTTCCCAAAGCCCCCTTTGAGGCCTGCCATGGCAGAGGAGGGGGCTGAGGAGAGGAGGCTCCCTCTGCTTCACCCTGCCCGTGCCCAGGGCAGCCAGGAGGGACCACAGGGCACAACGCTGCTCCAGGAACATGGAATGAAACATTTACACAGCAGCCCCGGGGGCACTGGGAGCTGAGATCTCCTCAGTGGGGCAGAGAATGCTCTTGGACTGATGGCAAAGAGGGGGAAGGAGGTGCAGAAACTCCAGGTCACAGCAGAGGGCTGACCCACAGCCCAGCAGGTGCCTTGGCAGCCACAGAGCCGAGGAGCTGGCCCTCCGTGCCAGCAGCGAGGCGAGCCCAGGGAGGCTCCCCAGCAGCTCCTTCTCCTCCCTTTTTCCAGCCCAGACTCTCGGGCGTGGCTGGGAACTCTTTTGTCCTGCAGCACTGAAAACGCTCGGCGTGGCTGTGCCCGTCCCAGGGGAGATCTGTCACCCTGTAAAACCCCTCATCCCTTTTTCCACACACACAGCACCTCTCCCGAATCACCCTGGTGAAATCCCAGAGCAGCAGAGAGAAGAGAGAGCTGTGTGCCTGAGTCAGGCCCCACAGCTGGAAGGAGCTGGATGGGCTCATAAATCCTTGGGTTTTTGAGGACAGCGACTCTCTGCTCGGTTTCACTCAAACCTGGTGGCTGGGAAGCCCTGCCTGGGTAGGAGGAAGGACCAGGAGTTTATCTGAGCACCATCCCTGTGCTGTGCCTTGATTTCCAGCCCAGGTGGTGCAGGGGACACCGACTGCTCAGCCCAGGGCCAGGCTGGCTCTTCAAACCCCTTTTCTGAGCTTTGTCTTTCCCCTCTGATAAAGGAGCACCAGGACTGTTCACAGAGGGGAAAATAACCTCTCTTGTATCAGCCAGGAGACAAAATCCACTTAGTATCACATCAAAAAAAGGAAAAGTGCCCCTAGAGGGAGATCAGTCAGCAAGGGGTTGTCCCTGTGCTCCAGCTCGGATTAGATCCTCCAGCAGGGAATAAACAACTTTCACCTTGCCGTGACCCCAGGGATCCTCCAGCCCGCCCGGGCAGCGCTGCCAGCATCCCCCGGGAGCTGCAGGAGCCCCTCTGGACGGGAAAACCGGGAATGCTGGCCGTGCCAGGCCAGCAGGGACCTGCGGCTGGGTGGCCCCAGCAGACACCTCAGCCCCCAGCAGCTGCTGCCTTTTGCTGAAATCCAGCCCGTGGAAGAAGGCAGGATTTGATTTTATTCACACAGAGGTAAATAAAGTAATTTTGAGTCTCGGGGATGAAACAGATATTTAATATATGGCACCCTGTGCTTCATAGCTGGGATACACAGGATTCAGTCTGCCCGTATTTTACTTCCATGCTGCTTGTCAGGCATCCTCCCCCGGGCTAAGGGGGAGGGATCCATCTGAGCCTCCAATTAAACCCCAGCTCTCCTTAAAGGCACCATTGTAGGCAAACGGGAAAAAAAAAAAAAAAAAGAAAAAAAGAAGGAAAAAGATAATTCTGTCAGCACAGATGTCTCCTACGCTGAGGGGTTCGCAAAGAAGTAAAACCTGAGCCTCTATTAGGCCATTTGCAAAGTTATGGACTGTAAATAAACAGAGCAGAGCAGTTCCCCCACCTAGGAGATACCACAAGCCATGGACAGCACTGACAAGCCCAAGTCTTGCTGTAGCTGGTTTATCTTTCTAATCCTCTGGATTATTAATAGTAGGAGGGCTGTGATAGAGTCCAGAGGCCACCCCGTGACAGACACCGCCGTGTGAAGCATCCCACAAGCACAGGGACGGGCTGGCCTGTCTCTGCAGAGCCCCTGGGGCAGGAGGGTGGCACAAGGCAGGCACAGGAGGATGAGGGAAGCACCTGAGACCACAGGGCACGGAGGAGCAGAGAGAACAGCTCTGCTCCCTCCCAAACTCTTTGTCTAGCCCACCAAGTTCAGGGCAGGATTCTTGCTGCTGCTGGTTCCCAGTTCCCCCTCCACAGTCCTTTGGCAACAAAGAAAGGACTGGAAGCCACCTCCCTTGTGTTGGTCATACCAAAACCACTCCAAGTCAGAGAAAGGATCGGAACCATGTGGAAATGAGCCATAAAGTGGCTATCTCAGTGCCTGATCTGACAGAAAATCCAGGTTCTTTGCCTTATTTTTCTGGGGTTAATCCACCATCAGCTCAATTGGACCAGCAGCTGTGGAGATGGAGTGAGGAGGGGCAGGGATCAGCCCACCCCTCTCCTCAGGGGCTGGCACTAGGGCTGAGCTACCTGACATCAAGCCAGGCTCAAAGCTGAGGAGGAAAACCAACAAACCAAGTCCCATCAACTGCTGCTGCTCAGGGTGTGGGATGGGAGCCACTGCTCCACCCTGGGGCTCTCTGATCTCCTTCCTCCAAAACGCCTGGAGCTTGTGGGAGTTGCAGAGTGGGATACAGGGGGTGGGGCTGAGGAACAGCAGCGCCACACAGCACCTGCTGGGACCCCAGTTCTGGGGTTCCTTCCTGGGCTGCTGGGAGCAGAGCTGGGGAGCCATCAGCCCAGACATGGCCCAGCCCATCCCTGAGGAAGGGCCCCAGCACCTCACAGCTGAGCTTGAAGACAAGAAGGAAATGGGTTAGGAAGGACAGATGCCCTCTAGGATAGGATTTTCAGACCTTTAATTCCAGTTGGATGTCCGAAAGGAAAGCCTGAAGTTCAACAGGAGCTCTCAGCATTACTGAGCTCAGTGTTTCTGCTGTCCCCTGCCCACCTCAGTCCCACTCCCTGGCTTAGAGGGAACCCTCGTGCTCCAAGCTCTGCCCAGAGCTCTGGAACCACAGGAACCTGGGGAATAGGACAGCTCTTCCCATGGACAGACCTCCTCTACCCACAGGTGTGTCACCACCTTGACTGACATGCTCTGGACACTGCTCCCACCGAGGAGGCTAAAATTCCACATTTCTCTCTTCCTGCATCCTCCTGCCCAAGCCAAGCCCCTGCTCCTAATCCACTGTCCCTGAGAGCTTTTCCCTTTGCTTCCTTCTCCTTTAGTCTGGCTCCTGGATGCCCACAGAGCCCTGACTTTCCTGCTGGCTCAGGGCTGCTCCAGCAGTTTCCTCCAGAGCCCAGTGGGTGCATTCCACAGGGCAATAAAACCCCTGGGCACGGGGCCTAACCCAACTCCCAGGGAAAAGGAGGAGGAGGAGGTTTTGCTCTCCAGGTGAGGGGGCTGAGGAAAAAGACAGGAGGAGGGTCTGGGACAGTGACACTGCCATCCTGGTGGACCTGTGCCGAGGTCAGCACTGGGAAGGCAGCGAGTGGTAAAAGCCTTTTCTGCTGCATGGATGCCCCCTTGTTCCCATTCATGTTTTCTCAGTGCTACCTTGTGCTTCCTCAGCAAGCCATAAATTCAGTCATATGGGTTTTCTCTGTCCTGCTGCTTTTTTTTTCTTTTTTTTTTTTTTTTTTTTTGCCATCCATTTAATGACTTTTCTCTTTAATATATGGCAGGCATTTTCCCTTCTAAAATACCTGAGGTTTAGGACAGGTAGTAACTGGAGACCTCTCACAGAACCACTGGCCCAGAACCCAGTCTTATTGGCACTTAGAAAAGGAGATCCATTTTTCCCTCTCTGCTCTTCAATTAGCTGCAATGTTTGCCTTTAAAACATAAAATTAGAAGCCTTTTTTAGAGGCACAAAGCAATATTATACTGCAAAACACATTTTTACTCTCCCCTCCCTGCTACCAGCTCAGCACAGCAGATATATGAGACAGCTGGTTCCTAGGCACCGCTCTCTTCTCAAGATTTAGGGTCCGACTTGCAGTTCCTGTGAAAATAATGACCTCCCTTGCTCTTTGTAGGCCTGTGCTTGATCCTGCCCATATTAGCAGGACCTTTCAGGTCGAGTAGCACAGGATTTAGTGCCGGAGAGCAGAGGTACCGAGCAGGCAAACATCTCTGAGTCCGTCCGGTGAATGGGTAGGTGAGGAGTTCCTGCTCAGGGCTCTCAGGACTTCACACAGTCACTCTCACCCACCCAGATGTCCTCTGACTCAGGAATCAAAACTCAGGGGTGGGTGAGCCTCTGGGAGTGAGTGACACAGGGACTGAGCTCTCAGGGATCCAGGCTGTGCAGAGCACAAGGCCGGGTCTAACCCCAGCCCCTTCAGCCCTGGCTCGTGCCCACACCCAACCAGGGGCAGCCTCAGCCCCACCATGGCAAATCCCTGCCTCAGGAGCCACATCCACAGCACCAGAGTGCTGCACACAGCCCACAGATCACGGGGTGGCCCCTCTTGGTCAGAGAGACCAGAGCACAGCTCAATGCTCCTGCTGAACTCAAGCACACAAACCCTTCCTGCTCTGCTCTCCCCTTTTTTATCCCCAGTCTGAAGAACTCTGAGCCCATCCCTGCTCCAGGTAGGCAGCTTCAGCTCCAACCCTAGCAGCTGATGCTGTTGGCTCTGGAGATCTGTGCTTTGATTTCTGGGAGGCTGCACAGCCCAGCCACGGCCACCCAGACTTTGCAAATCTCCAGTCGAGTGCTGTTACAGAGGTGAAGCCAACCCAGCTCAGAGGAACAACTCCAATGTTTGTACTCGTGATATCCAGCTGGTCCATGCCATTCTCCTCCTGGCATTGGCCTTGCTGTCACAAATTCATAAATAAACACATCCAAGACAAAAAGCAGCTAGCATTCATATTTTCTTAAAATGGTTCAAATCAGCCACAGCGTAGGAGAGTGAAAAATATCCTGGGATGGCAGCTATTGATCTCAAGAGGCAGTGAATTGTGCTCCATGTTGGATCAAAGGGGAGCACGGAGCAGAGAAGAGCCACTTTCTCCACCACACACCCAGGATTTTCCAGATGTCTCCTGTGGGAAATAATGCCACTCAGCACTGTTAACAAAAAGCAGCCAAATCACAGGAAAGGGAGGCTTGACTCTTTTATCTCGCTGGTGTTACTCATCCATCTCTAGAGCGAGCTGATAGCAGAATGACTGATTCCAAAATTACAGGAAAGAGGAAAAAAAGGTCCATGAAACCGCTAAGACAGATCAGCAGATGTACCTGCCCCTAGAATTCTGTCTGTGCCCTCAGTCCCTGTCTGCCTGCCTTATCTGCTGGGCACTGCACAGAGAGCAGCAGGGACAGGTCAGCAGAGCTGCAGACACCGGAGCAGGACCCCATGGGAAAGCAGGACATTGCCTTGATACTCGCCAGCTTCAAAAAACCAAAACAATCCCTCTTTTCTGTCCTAAAAGAACTTCTCAGGATACAAAAAGAAGCTGATTTCCCTTAGATTTTCTTTAATTTTACTACATTTCAAGTGGTGTTGCCTCTTCAGCCCGAAGTGGCGGTGAGGGGACACCTCTGACAGACAAACCACCAAACCAAAAACCAGCAAAGCCTGGGGCTGTTCAAACCTTTAAATTCCTCTTCCAAGCTCCCCCTGATCCTGGGCTCCTCCACCTTTTTCCCCAGGCAGCAGGAGGTGTTTTGTGGTGTGGACGCTCCAGGAACCCTTCAGGAACCCTTCAGGAACCCTTCAGGAGCCCGGGAGTGCTGGGCTGAGCTGCTCCTTCAGCCCTTCTCCCCATCGAACATAAAGCAGGTGTGATGCCCTGCCCCTCCCAAACCTTTTCAACTCCAAGTCCCTGATTTTCGGGAATCAGAGCAACTTTCCCTTGATCCTCCAGCTCTTCTCTGGGGGGAAATGATAAAGGCCGCTCAAGCCACACGCAGGCAGCGAGAGAAAAAGGGCTCGATTTTAGGGGCGACCAACCAGAGCTGCCCTCCTCGTCTTCAGCCAGATCTCTGAGGGTTCGGCCCTTCTCCGTTTTTATTTAGGTGCTTCAAACTGGCTGGAGAGGCGTAAATTTAGGTTTGCCCCTCCAAAGCCTTAGTGACACTGAAGAGCTCGTTGAAAAAACACGATTTTTGTGTGTGTGTGTGTGAGCACTGCTCATTGACACGTCTGAGGAGCTCCGAGCTTCCCACTCCCTCTGAGCTGTTTCAAAACTATGCGTTTTCCCCAAAACCATTCACCCAAAACAAAACAAAACAAAACAAGCGGGCTGTTTTCTGTCAAAGTCTCAAAAACACCAACCCCGCTGCAAGACATGCCTTAAGAATCCCTCAATTAATGAAAATGTGAAATCCGAGGGAAAAAGAAAAATCTTCAGGAAAACCGAGGAGAAGTTAAAAACAACTCCTTCAGGAAAGAGAATTTTAATTAAAAATAATATCCCGGTGGATAATTTATGTTTCTACCTAAAGATTTAAATTGCAGAAGCAGCAAAGTAGATTTTTTTAAAATGCCATCAGCATCCGAGAGTGGAAAACACCAGATTTCAAATTCATGTATTCTATATTTGAACATCTTGTTTCTATTTAACAGAATAGGCCTTTTTTCTCCGGATTTTTCTCCTTCTTTTGCCATTTTTTTCTCCTTCCTTTATTTTTTTTTTTTTTAACCCAACATATAATTCATCCTAATATATTACAAATGGCACTGAAAGAGCATGCCCGGAAAATATTAATAATTGAATTCAAATGAGTTTTCCCTAAAAGTCTAGAATCGAGGGGAGAAATTCTCAAACGCATTTGTGAGTGGAAAATGGGGAGGAAAAAAAAAATAATCGAGACAGAGAGATTTTTCCAGGCGCTCTGAGAAACGAACTGTGCTGTGTGGAGTCTCTCCGAGCATGACAGAAAAGGGATTAAAGCAGGTGACACTTTGAACTTAGCTTAGATAAGTGACCCTCAAAATCAACAGTCCAAAAGTTTAGTACACAGATTCCCTGGACACGTCTAGTCGGGTCTTCGTCAAAACCTTCCCGACTTCAGTAAGTCAAATTAAAATAAAGAAGACAGGTTGCTCGGGTTATCTCCTGCTATTGTTTTAGCCACTTATTAGCGCTAATGGACAATTAGTGGTCGGCGCGGATATTTTCTGCAATAAGAGGCAAAGGGGATAATTCTTTGTTTGCTTCTGTGTGGGGAGAAAGCTCATCTGCGGTCAAATGTATAAAAATAGCAGCCAGCAAAGAAGTGTGAAAGACACCAGTTAAACAGCCCCATTTCCAATTTCCAGAGGAGAATATAGTTGAAAACAGATCCAGCTACGGAGTTTGAAGGAATCCTCCCGATGCACTTGAAGCACAAGGAAGTCTGCACTTTATAAACAACCAAATATACGCTCAGGATAAAAGGCGAGGCTTTTTGAACTCCTAGCTGGCGTGTTAGGAAGACCTTTAATGACATTAGCAGTTCTTCAAACCCAGAAAGGCCACATTATTTCTGATCCTATATGGTCACCACATGTAGCTTTATAAAGAGGGGGAGAGAGGAAAAAAAAAAAAAAAAACCAAAAAACCCCAAACCTCTCTTCATGCCAATAAATAACTTGCCAGAAGAGAGAAAATATTTACCGCTGCTTTTCAAAATTCTTTACGCGTGCAGTAAAATCCTCCTCGGAGAAAATGAGCCCGTAAAGGAACCCAAGGCGGGTCCGCCCCGCGCCCCTCCGCGCCCGCTCCGCAGCCCTTTCGTCCCCCCTCGTTAACACCTCGGCCTTGGGGCGCTTCCCAGCGCCACGGAGGGACCCGGGGTGCGCCAGAGGAGCGGAAAAATAACAATCAGAAGAAGAAGAAGAAGAAGAAAAAGAAGAAGAAGGGTGATACCTGGCGCTAAGCTGCGCGCTTTGCCTCCGCCGCCCGGCGCTGCTGCCCGGTGAGCAGGAGATATTAATGAAGTTATAATTGAGGGATAACAGACCCGGCAGCACCTTCCGTGCTCGGCAGGGCTCGCTCGCTTTCTTAAGAGAGATTTCATCAAAATGAAGCCGGGTTTGAGGCCAGAGGAGCGTTCCTCCCCCGCCAAGCCAAGGGTTCGGGTGGAAAAATTGATATTCCCGAGCAGCGGGACGAAATCTCCGAGCCCAGCCCCGCGCCCCCCGCGCAGCATCCGCGGCTCTGCGCCTTGCAGGGAGATCAATGGTTTGTTTCTGTTTGGGGGGAACGCTTTCAAACAAACACACAATAAATCACCTCCGGCTCCCGGCCCGGCTGCTCTCGGCCCGCGGAACCGCGGCGGCAGCTCCGCTCCTTCTCCATCCCCGGCACGGCCAGGGGGCTCGAACAGCCCCGTGCTTGAAACTTTCCCCAAAGCTCTCGCCGCTCTGCTTTCCCTTCTTGCTCCAAAAACGCGTTTTCTAATCACGCTGCAGGTTCCTTTCCACATTTCCCCCCTCCTAAATGGGTCACGTATGGGTTTTTTTGTGTGTGCGTGCACTTTAGGGTTTTTAATTATTATTATTAAGAACAAAAAAAATAGCCCCTCGAAGGACCCCAGCTTGAACCCAGCCCTGTTTTAGCCCCGGCTCACATCTTTCCCAAGCGGTGAAATCCAGTGGGGAATTCACTCGCTGCCGCCGCACCGGCAGCTCGAGAAATTGGTTTCTGCGAGGAAAAAACCCCAACAAACAAACCCCTGATCCGGCAGAAAACTTTCTCCTGGCACCCAGACTGTTTTCCGTCTAGTAATTTACCAGGTCGTCTTAGTACAAACGAGGGGGGAAAAAAAGTAAATATACATAACGAATTAAACAAAAAATATCGGTAACCCGTGGAATTTTTGACGGTGCAAATAAACGCTGAGGGCAGGAGAAGGCAGTGGTGGGGCAGAGGGGCCCGTTATCCCCACGAGCTCACAAACAATCGCAGTTTCCCCCTTTTCTCCCCGTACCCAGCCCTAAAGATTCTGCTCCAGGGAGGGATTTGGGGCAGGACGGCGACTCCATCGCCTGGAGAGGAGAGACAGAGGCACCCTCGGTGGGTAACAGCAGCCAGCGCACACCTCCACGAATAATTCTCGATTTTCTAGTTGTTATTATTTGCCCATTTTGTTTTTATTCCCCCTGAGCTCCAACCCTCTCGTCCGGAGCCGCTCTCCCCACGGCTGGCTGGACACAGGTTTGCTTTTTGCCTCTGCGCTCTTGGCTCCTATAAAATAGTTACATTCCTATAAAATAATAATAATTATTATTAGTATTATTGTCCTTTCCTCGACGGAGGCACGGCACAGTCCGTGTGACCATCCTGCCGAGGCCAGAGCGCCCTGCTCCATCCCTGGCGGCTTCCCACGGCGGAATCCACTTTTCCTAAGGAATTTCCAAATTAACATACCCCGTGCCAGGCTTTTTTAGTTTAATATCGCGCAAACCTAGCGAAGGGGATGCCCCAAACTTTGCACTTGGAACGCTGTAAGCGTTATGATTCCCTAAAGTTCTTTGCAGAAGCCCTAATTATCCAAACGGGAAATATTCCGTTTATCCTCACGGTCTTCTTTCTACGTTTAATTTTGTTTGGGGGTTGTTCCTGTTGGTTTTTCGCGTGGGTGAAAGGGATCCGGGATCCAGCCCCAGCCCGGAAAGCTGAGGTGACCGAGCCGAAGGCTGGGAAACCTTCACGGACAGAATGCCCTGCTCCTTCCCAAATCCCAGCCCAGCCCCGCAAACTCTGCAGCTCCTCTCCAGGAACAGGAGAAAGGGAGAAAAGCTCTTTGCCAAACTATTCGCCAGCGCACTTCAAAATAAATGAGTTGCCTACTAAAACTTAATGTTATACAAGATGTCTATTTGTCTATATTAGATTTTAAGCAGCTGTTCGCATGCTCAGATCCACTCCCCCTCCCGCGAATTTCAGCGGAGAGGGGGAAAGCGAAGAGATAAAGCAGAGCGTTGTTTATTTTCGCGGCTGCTCGGGGCTGCGCTGGAGCGGAGCCTCCGCGCTCAGGCTGCGCGGAGCGGCGCGGCCGCCTCTGCGCACAACCAGCGCTGTGCCCAGGGCAGCCTCTAAATTGGTTCTTTGTTCCCTGAAGGGAGAAAAAAAAAGAAAAAAAAAAAAAGAAAAACCAACGGAGAGCCCGGGGAAAAGCAGACAAAAGAGGAGCGCGGGGTCCGCGCCCCCCCCGGGCCCGCCGCCTCTGTCTGGCCTTATCGAAAGCAGCGCTAAAAGGAGATAATTTGGGCCGTGAGAGTGGGGTGGGTTGGGGTTGGGTTGGTTTTTACCCCCCCGCTCCACAGCCGGGCTCCCGGCACTGCTGTCCCCAGCTCAGCCGGGCGGTAAAAATGGGGGAAAAAACCGAAATTTCCGTTGTGAGAAACGAGTTTTACTGTTAGAAACGGCGCGCTTTGCCGGGGAGCAGCGGGTCGGGGAGAGCGACTCCTTCCTCCAAAACCCGTGCCCAAATCTCGGCCCATTCCTCATCGCAACTCTCCCTTCTCAGTGTGTCTTTTCCCTCCTTCCCTTTCCGTGTCTGGGGGGCAAACCCCTGGGAATCCCCGCTCCCAAACTCTAGAGTCTCTCCCAGGATCAGCACGAGCTGTGCACGCTCGGACATCCCCACCCTGCACACATTTCCTGCCGTGTCCAGCTCTTCCACCACCATTTACTCCACGCTTTCCCCATCCCTCATTCATCTCGCTCGCCAATTTAAACCGTTTCCCTTCCGCTGCACGAATTTTAAAAATGATTTAATTTTTTTTTTTTAAGGAAAGAGGTATTTTCCAAGCTGCTTTCAGACAGCTCCACATCTCGCCCTTCCCATCCCCTCCAGTTTTTCGCTTGGCAGGATTGGACCCCTAAAATTCTTCCCTCTCATTGTTGGATAATTAGAGAGCCGAGGTCTGTAGGGGATGGTAATAGGGGATTTTTTATTAAACCAACTGACATATCAAGGGGGGGCTGCGGAGGGGAAGATAAACTTGCCGACACACAAGCCCTTCTTCGGGGTTTTAAATATGCTTGCTCGAAGCCAAAATCCGTTGCTTTTTACTCGAGGAAAAAAGAAAAAAAACCAACAAACCAAACAACTACAAGCGGGAGGTTAATAGCTTAAATGAGAGACTCGGGCAAGGAATGCAGGATCGACTCCCTCCCCCCATTAATAGCCTTAAACGACTTTACATTTTTATACCCCGAGCCGAGTACTCAAGAACTCTGAGAGTGTTTGTAAGACTAGAAAGATCTATTGAGAGACTTTCTTTTTTTTTTCCCTTCTTTTTCTTTTTTTTT
>VWZP01006611.1:17712-30398 GCA_013396995.1 Dicaeum eximium
TTTTTAATAGCGCATTAACGTTTCCCAAGACTTCATATTAACTCGAGAATCACTGAAGGTCGATTTGTAAGTGTCTGGACACTATAAAAGTGTTTGTAAAGCAAAGTCAGTTGCGTGCATTAAAATAAGGAGGTTCCTTTGTGAGATTTCATGCCAGGCCAGGAGCCCTTTTAAATGCTATTCAACTGCCTCATTAGAAGGAGCTAACAGGAGTCAGGCCTCCTCTTTAACCCCCCTCCGCCACGTCCTCCCCTCAAATCAGCCCTTTAATACATAGACCGGCAGATTAGGGGCTTTTAAAAGCTGGCTCTGTCGCGGACAGCCGGGTTCCTATCCCGCTATTGTGACAGCTCTTCCCTGCTATCGATTACACCCCAGCCCCTCCAGTCCCGGACATCGCTCCTGCCCTGCTCCCTCCGGCCCCGAGCAGCGACGGGAACATCCCAGCCCTTCCCTTCCCTTCCCCTCTCGGGCCNCCCCCCTCCCCCCTCCTTCACATTTAGGGCCCCCCAAAAAAAAAAAAAAAAAAAATTAAAAATAGTACGGCTGGCCCCGAAAATCCGTTTCCGAATAGATTAACAACCCCTCCTGTGTTAACACCAGCTCTGTTCTTTTTCTTATTAGATCGAGGAGATGAAGGAGGCTCTGGGGGGGGAAGGTTGGTCACCATTATCTGCTCTCCACATGTTCTCTGTGGGTATATATAAAATATAGGAATGGAGTCCCCTTTAAGTAGTCCTTTTATGACTTGTTTTAACAGAAAACACAGAAGAAGCCAATGTTTGATATTACAATATAAAACACATTTGTGGTATGCTAGGGGCTGGTTTGCTCCTGCCTCCTTCCCCCAGTTCTGTTCCTCACCCAAATCTGCTCCAGACCCCACCCCTCGGAGTCAAGTGGGCACGAATCTCCCACCTGGAATGGGCTCCTGCCTGCTCCAGAGCCACGCAGAGCTTCAGCCTCTTCAAAGAGAATTTGGGCTTGCCTCTCACACAAATATGAGCCTCCAGTTCTTTATTATTATTATTATTGCTACTAGGCACGATGTTGGAACCATAATTCTCCATTTCTATGAGGCTCGGGATTCAAAAACCTACTGGAGCCTCATAGAGCAGAATTATCTATAAATCTGAAACCAAAGCCAAACATGTCCTAATAAAAACCAACCCAATGCCAAACCCCCAGTCCATCATGACACAGTAATTAAGAAAAACCCCAGGCTGGCCACAAACACAGCCCAAAAATGCCATGTGCAGCCCTGGGTGTGTGGGCAGAAGCGTCAAGAGGGAAAAGCACAGATGAGAACTCGCTCGGGGCACTCGGTTTTGGGAAGGCTCCCAGGGCTGTGACTCCAGAGTGACATTTCATAGAGGCTGAGGGTTCTTCTCTGCTCTAAACCTAAACTCAGCCTCCCTAGGAAAGGATCAGGATCCTGAGGTCTCCTCCTCTCATGCTGGGACAAGGCTCTGAGGATGGAATTAGAGCCAATTGCAAGCCGTGCCTGTCTTTGGAAGGAAATGAGTTTGGTGACACCAGGTGTTAGAACAGAGTCACTTTTCACCCGAGGGAGGAGGGATCCCTGCTCCTGAAGAACCCCAGGAAGTTCAGACACCCCAGAAGGATGGTAAAGGACACTGGGGCAGAGCAGAGCAGAGTTTGCACTGATTCACCTCAGTCCTGCAGTGGGAGGGGATCCTGCTGCAGGTGAAGGGTTATGGGTGTGACAAACAGCCAGCACTCGGGGTTTGTGCTGCCCTGAAGAACAGCAGCCCTTCCTCACAGCCCTTCCAGTTCCCTGCCCTCACAGAGAAATGAAATTCCCCATTTTCAGGTTTTCAGGGCCAAATATTCCTTTGTATTCCTGCGAGCCCGGCCACCAAGCCCTGCTGACAGTCATGTCTGAGCCTGAAGGCCCCAATTCAGCAACGCACCCCCCATCAGCAAACCACTTCAGCACCTGCCTAACTTTGGGGCTGGATTAAAACAGCCTCCAGAAACATGCTTTCAATTTATTAATAGTTTAAAGCAGCAGGAACAGATTGCAGGGGGTGGAATTTAAAAACCAGGCTGCACCAGGATCAGTGTGGGGGAAAGCAACACAATAATCAAAAAGATCATTATTTAGGTGGGGAAAAAAAGGATGAAAAAATAAAAAGTATGAAAAACTCTCCTAAAATAGATATATTTTAAAAGAAATGCCTCTGCCTGCCCCCTCCCCCAGCAGCATATTTCAGGCACTTTGGATGTTTGTGTCTGCCTTCCTTTCAAGGAACCCTGAGCACATGAATGGGCAGAGCAGCAGAATGAATGGGACACTTCAAAGAAAATGAAAACCATTACTGGGAAATCTGTTTATAGAGAGAATGAATGATTATGAGAGAAGATGCCAGGAGAGAGAGAACACAAGTGAGGGTGCTCTCTGCACAGTGCACAGCATAACTCAGGGAGGTTCAGACACCCCCTCAGCAGCACACCCTTGGAGCAATTTGGGGTTAAAATTTGGGGTTCCCCCCTCCAGACTTCCCAGCAAGCCCCCTCCAACACCACAGCAGCATTCCCAAACCCCCATGCACCTGCTCCTGAGCCCCCAGTGGGGTGATCCCCCCCGCTCCCTCCCTATGTCAAGATAGGATATTAAAAGAAATTATTTCCACTGCCTGGTGCAGATGAGAAATGGATAAACACCACATCACTCGCGTCCCAAGTGGGTAAACTCCATTTAGCCCCGACACCACCGCTCTGAGACCCTGCCCTGAGAACTGCAGATTTTATCTGAACCTCACAGCATCCTCCCAGAGTCTCATCCATCTCCGCTGCTGCCTCGTGCTCAGCTCACAGAGCTCTCTGCATTGCATGGGCACTGCCAGCACTGCTTTGGTGCTGCTTTGGCACTGCTTTGGCACTGGTTTGGTGCTGGTTTGGTGCTGGTTTGGTGCTGGTTCCTCTGCACCCACATACAGCCTCTTCAGAATCCAGCCCATCCAAGTGCTGGCAGGAAAAGCAGCACCTGGGCATTTTCTTGGAGAAAACAGGAGTGCAGAGGGCTGGCTTTTCCCATCGTGGTGCAATCTTCCCCACGGATTTCCACACCTCCATTCAGCACCCAGGGGCAGATCTCCCAAGGCAGAACGAAGAGCAAGGCCCTATTTAGAGCCAGAGCCTCACCCTAGAGCGAGGAGATGGCAGAGAAATCAGCCCCCAACCACCCCTGTTGTTTTTGGCATGGAGAGGCAGAAAATATTTGTCCTTCTTCGAATGCTGAGAATATTTGTACCATGAGCAGCGTGGCTCTCACAGCGCTCTCAGGAGATGAGCAGCAGCATCTCTGGGGCTGGGCCAGAGGCAGGACAGACGCAAACATCACATCTCCAGCAGCTCCACCACTGATGCTAACACAGGATGATGCAGCCACCGGTTTTTCCCAGTTTTTCTGATTTCTGCAGGAGGAAAAACCCTTGCTAGACACACCCAGGGTGACAGAAGACCCCAAGGAAGGTTGGTGCCTTCACACTGGACCAATCTGTGTTCCTCAGATCAGTTTAGCAAGGCAAGGGCAGAGCTGGCACTCCGAGATCTCCAAGCAGCACCAAGCTCAAGGAAAAACAACAACTGGTGTGTCCTGGAAAATGCAGCTGGGAAGCTGCCTGGACACTTCCCTCAGAGCCTCTCCTGCCCTGGCATCCCTCTGCTCCTCCCCTCTCCGTGGGATCTCCACCTTGGCAGGGATCAGAGCCGCTGCACAGCCTGCTCTGCCAGAGGAGGTGGGTGGGCTCCATCACCTCCCTGCCACTCCAATCCTCCCCCATTAAATTTGGGCTGGAATAATGCAAAGTGAAGGCTGAAACAGGCTGAGCTGCAGCGGGGTGGGAAGGCAGCAGCAGCAGCAGCAGTGCCAGGCAGCTTTCAGTGCCTCGTCCCAGCTGCGCCTCAGGGGAAGGACAGCGAGCACGGGGCACTGCTGGCTTGGCTCAGGGTGGATTCCCCCTTGCAGGGCTCATTTCCCACATAAAATCCCCCAGGCTGTAAGAATTTGGCCTATGGAGAGATTTACCTGCAAAGGGATCCTCACCTATTGCTTTCAGTTTAAATATTTGATTTAAGGCGCCCATTTTGTAGGTGAAGCAGATAAAGGGTCCTTTCCATCTCTGTGCCAGATACACATGGGCACAAGGCATTAAAAAACCCCAAAACCAAACAAAAAAACCCCAACAAAGAAACAAACAAAAAAATCAAACCCAAAACCCTGAAACAGCCCTATTTTCCCAATTCTTCTTCCAAGTTTGGGTGCTGACTGCCAAAATGCTCAATTCCCGTCCCAAGAAACATCTCCAGCTCTTTACAAAGAGTGCCTTTGGGTGCACTGACCATCAGCTGGTACCTCAACACCAACACCAGCCTAACAGCAAAAAGGGAGAAGGAAACTCCAACACTTCCCAGTTTACTCCAGGACAATCTCCCACTGGAATGATCCAACTGGGGTGACCACACAAGCGTGGGGAAAGCTGCCAGACACAGCCACACAATGCCAAAGTTCTCAGCCTTCACTCCCTCGGTTTACCATGATGTCACCAGAGCCCAGGGCCGTGTATTTATCTTACAGGAATAAATGATTGGGAACCACAAGCTGCAGAATTATAAATATGTCTGGAGAGGTGACATCCTAACAAATGAGATGAGAGCAGAGCTCCAGTGACTTCTGTCGTCATCGCAATCCCTGGATGGATGCAGAACCTTGGACATGGTTCCACAGCTTTTGTGGAGGGTGATGGTGTGGCTTTTTTAAAATTTTAAACAAAGAATAAAAGGCACTAGGTCTGATTTCTCTCCGTCACACTTGCCCCAGAATTGGTCAGCTCCCAATTTTATTCACGTTCTTCTCTGTACTTCAAAAGTATCAAGTCTTACCCTAAGATTATACTCTCAAAAGAAAGGAATAACAATTTAAGGTAATTAAGTAATTTTTTCTGCATGAAAACCATAAAAGGATATGAGCAAATTATTTGGTTTGTACCTAAACAGTTTCTGAAGAGTGTCAAAGAATGAGGGAAAGGGAAAGAAATCAGATTTTATGTTAATTCAGGATTTTAGTTTCAACCTGACTAGAAGGGATGCTGAGCATCTCCATGTTCCATTAATCTGGGGCAAACACTGGAGGGTTCAGGATTGCAATCCACCCCTAAAAAAGTAAAGGAACGAAGGAAAAATTCCCAGAAAGCCCAAATCTCTTGCACAGATGCCAAAGCACAACTAAAAGAAAACTTCAGTGAAACCCAGGGCTGGAAATCACTTAAATCCCTGCAAATTTTACATTTGCATCCAAAGTCGCTGAGGCATGCGGCTAACGCTGAGCTCTTGTGTGCTACTGCCAGAAAGCCTCAGAACAGCACAAAAATCCACATTGCAGCAAAGTTCAGCAGGGCCTGGGACACCAAAACTTGTTCACCTCCCTTGGAAATCCCGACTGGAAGTTGGAGAAGCAGCTCTGGAAGGCAGAGCTTCTCCTGCTGTGAGCAGCAACACAGCCAGGTGAGACCAAACTCCTCTGCTCTCCCTCAAAGCTGGAGAGACACTGCTGTGGGAGGCAGGAATGGCCCACTGGGCACAGCCCAGGGCTGAAATCTTTTGCCCCAAGTCAGAGAACACAGCTGGGTCCACATCCATGCAGGAAAGTGAATTTACTGACAGCAGCTTTCCTTTTTCTTACAAGATTCTGTGCTGGATTTTTTTTTTTTTTCAGTCCACAGAGCCAGCTCTGCAAGCCACATGCTGGCCTGAGTTTTGGGAGGCCAAAGCAGTATTTCCTTCCCCCCAAACAGACTTCCTATGGGAGACAGGAATGTCCCACAGCACCTCTGTCCAGGTAAGGAGCTCTGGCACCAGGAAAACAGGGGTTGGAGCCACACGGCTTTGAGACCAAGACATGAAAACCTGGGAAAATACAGCTGGAACATTGCAGGGCTTTTCTATTCCTACAGCCAGGCAGCACCAAACTTCACCCCAAACCTCACAAAGGGTGTTTTTTTGCTTCGTTTTCCAGACCCCCAAGCCCATCACTGCTTTTGATACAAACCAAAGGTCCAAACCCCTCCAAACCTTGAGCAAAGCCTTGCTCCAAGATGCAAGCTGCAAGGCTGGGGTTTTAATGGTGTATTTACTGATGAGGTGAAATATGAATCTGGTTTTGACTTTAAAAAGCCAATTGTATTTTGGGGGCGGAGGGAGGGGGGAAGGGGTGCTCTGACCTGACCCGCTAATCTCTTTTTCTTCCTTTAAAGTTGTCTTCTAAATCTGAACATTAAAGGTGATTAGATACCTAAGGGACTTCCCATGTCATTAGTTAATACTTTAGAGCTTGTTTTGGTTCCAGCTAGCAGTGCTGCAGAGCCCTTTTGATAATACATCACCCTGCTCAAATATGCCTGCACAGTCTCCAGATGAAATACCCCACCCGTGTCTGCCTCTGCACAGCTCGCAGATCCGCGGGGTCGGAGACGAGTTTAATTTAAAGATGAGCTGCCCCTGGGCTGCCAAAGGAAATGGCGTGTCAGCTCTGTCCAGAATAGATACTGCTGCGCAGATATATGGGGGGAGAGATGGACGCTGCCAGTGCTATCAATTACCTGGATTGCCTTTAAATGTCAAAGCAAATCCTTACCCATTCCTTCTCTAAAACCTAAATCACTGAGAGAGACAAGGTCAACCCAAGCGGGCTGGAATGCCGGGAGAGGGAAGCACGGACACGGCGCTGCGTGCGTGAGGGGATAATTTGTGTGCACACACAAAGCACAGGGGCTCAGGGGGTTCAGATTCTGGCTTTTCAGGTGTCGTCAAAAGCACCGGTCCCCAGAAGAAAGATCCTTTCCAATTCAGCAAAACTGAACTAAATGGATTGAAAATTCTCCTGCTGCTCCTATTTTTGCATTGTTAAAGGTTTTTTTCACTAGTGCTCTTGACAGATTCAAAAGCAACCCCACAAATCTGAACTGTTTTTGGGGAAGGCCAGAGCAGGCTCTCCCTGTGTATCCTTTTCCCTCTTGCTGCTGAGCAAATAATGCAATGTAACATATGTGCACCTACAAATGTGCATCCTTCGGGGCAGCCCTCCCGGGCAACAGCACAAAACCATCCCTCGGGAAGGGCCCCAGCCCTTTTGGGAACAGGATATGGGGAAATTGAGGACTGGGGGGAAAGGGGAAATCATCAAATCCTACAGGTGGGTAAATAAAAGGAGACACGGTTTATTACAATAGAGAGGCAAAACATAAGGTTTGGGCTCGGTCTCTAAAGGAATGAGGTTTCTGCAGTCAGTCTGCACGTGGGATACATATATAAAATATAAATAAAACAAACATACTCATCTCCCCCGTCTCCAATAACTTCCAAATTTGTTGGCCAATTCCAACGCGGCTTGGTGGAAGGGGCAGAGGTCTTACAGTTCCTACAAGTTTTATGAAAATAGGGCCCTCTCCCGTGCCCTGAGACCTATTAATGCCCCACACTGAAAAAAATTGTTGAGATCACGTTGCAGCTTATTAGGAATATTATGAGACACCGGAGAATCCACAGGGGAGGGAGGAATATTAAGAAAGCCCCAACGGCAGGAAAAGATTCAGTTGGAGTTTGCACCTTCTCAGACACCAGAGGATCCAACCACAAGACACCAACTGCCTGAAACCCCCATTTCACTGCATCCCCTGCTAAGAACCACTTCTTTTACATAAAGATATTTTGTGTATCCCCAGCCCAGCCTCCTGTACCTGAGCCAGCCAATTAAGCCAAGCTGTAATTTACAGCTCCCTGCTTCCCTCTGCTTCTCCCTGGGAGGGATTTGCGAGCCATGCCGGGACACACGGAGCAGGAATGTGCTCGCAGGGGACATTTATCACCTGCATTTTCACCGGGGGCACGGATTTCTGTGCTCTTCTTCCTTCAACAGGAACATCTCCTCTAGATAACTCTGCCCGCCAGACGTACATTAAGCGCTGATTCCAGCATCCAAGGGCCCAGTCGCTTCCCAGGCACGGGATGGAGGCTAAAAATGTAAAGAATTCCAGATAAACACATTTGGAAAGCCACTTAGAGCTACTGGGCAGATGAAGGCGAGGAAGGCAGGGGAATATTTTTGCACTGAACAGACAGAGGGACATGGTTCATCTGTCGAAGCGTGTGAGCTGCTCTCCAGTTGAGTTTTGGAGGTTTTCAGACAGCAAAGAGTAAGAAAAGGAGCTTTAAAAAGAGCAGGGAGGCCACAGGGGAGGTGGAGGACATGGGTCAGCTCCACGTTAAGGCTTGCCTGGCAGCTGTCACTGGTTTAATGCCATGGTCTGACAGATTTTGGGGAACGTTCAGCACGGGTGGGAATCAGGCTCCCACAGCAGGGGCTGCACAGAGGAACAAGCACTTTTAGTATCACATGGCCAAGAATGACCCAAGACAAAGACAATCCACCTGGAAGGTTGCCCTCCCTTCCCAAAGGAAGATAAAATAGCTGACAATAGATAAAATACAGCCCTGAGCCACTCCCAATCCTACAATCCCATCTCCGGCATCCCTGGGAATCTGCTCCAGACGTTTGAGCCTGATTGTCTCCTTTCCTACCCATCCCCACAGCACCATGGACACAGCTCCCTCCTCCCAGGGCTCCCTGTCCTCTTCCATCAAGCTCCAGTGCGTGCTTTGAGGGGAAAACGAGGGAATTTTGAGTTTCCTTGCAGCTCTGCCAGCAGGGTCAGGATGATGGAGGTGGCTGGAGGGACAAGTCAAGGAGGGCAACGCCCTGAAGCAGAGCCAAGAGAAGGCAAGGGCTGCCCAATTCTGCTTTGACAAAAACCTCCCCTTCCCCCAGGTGGAGAGTCAAAAGGTTGTTCTGGGGAGCAGCAGCTGGTTACTGCACCAAGGCATCGGGCTGGGTGATCCCACGGGAACTGAGATGTCCCTGATTTCTGCGAGGCTGGGATCCATCCTTCCTTCTCTCACCAAATTCCCCTGATGTGCCTGGAAGCAGCCCCAGCCCAGCAGCTTTACCAAGTGCAGCAAAATCTGGTCAAAGCCACCTGCCCTGAGCACCCTGGGCTCCGTTCCAGGCTCCAGAAACCATTTCTGGGGTCAGTGGGAAGTTCACCTCGGCCCTCAGGAGAGGGGAACTTACCCATCCAATTAACAGCTCAAACACTGCTGCCTCTCATCCCTGCAGCCTCCCAGCGGTGTGGGGTCTCTGTGAATAACTGATGGCCAGGTGGAGTGTGGTTATCAGCCTGACTGCAGCACTGTGCTGGGAAGAAATGTCCAATCCACGGGAACAGCGAGTCCTCCTTCTCTCCTCACACAGGGGCACCGACCCCGTCTCCCTCCTGCTCCTCCTTCCAGCCCTGGACACAGCCTCCCAGGATGGTCTATGAGCACTTCATGGGCTCAGTCCTGCAGTGGAGAAGTTGCAATTTCCCCAGGAATGCCTGGAATTTCCCCCTTTATGGAACACACGTTTGCAGGTTCCCGCTTTGATGAGGGAATATCTTCATTTTCCAGGGGAGTATTCCCACACACGTGCTGTCTATTTGAACAGCCCAAGCCACCACCCTAAACCCAAGGCAGATGAATTGCTCTTCCTCCTTTGCAGGGCCTTTAAAACCCTGAAATATTTTTTAACTGTGCATGTTTTGATTTAAACCTCACAGCTCAGAGCAGGCTCTGTCTTTTCTTTAGTTGCTTATTTGCCATTTCGCAGGAAGTTCTGGGTTTTGCCAACTGGAAAAAAACCCCTTATTTTTTATTGTGATTATTAAATTATCAAAGCCTCATCTTATTTTGCAAGCAAGACTCCCATTTCTTGGTTTATTACCAGGAATGGGTGTTGCTTTAATGTTACATTATTTGATAAATTACTATATGAAGGGGGAGACATTTCAGACTTGGAGTTGAAGATCCGTGCTTTGGAAAAAAAACATCTCTCCAGAGGTTATTTGTGCTTTCAGCTTTTAACAAATTGAGCAGCTTGAGGAAACTTCTCCAACCCGAGCACTGGATATTTGCTGGAATAAACTCAGTGCATTTAAAGATAATTAAAGGGGTGCTCAACTAAGTAATTTCTCTCCTGTGGCACCCTCCTAGGAGCAGCCTGTCCTGCTGGGATTGCCTTCCCTGCTCTCCTCTGGGTGCTGATCTCCAGGAGCTTCTCCTGGAAGCTTTAAGGATGAGACTGATCCGAGATCTCCAGGCCAGGAGATTTCCGTGTGCCAGCCCGCAGCCAGGGACCCGCCATCGGATCTTGCAAAAGTGAGCAAGGGGAGAATTTTCGAGCCCAGGGCTTCAAGCAGCCACTCCCAAAGCTCAGCTCAGTGCCCATCCTGGACTGGAGCTCCCATGGAAATCCACGCGGGTCACTTGTCCCCCTGAGCAGGGTCCGAGCCCCGGAGCGCTGCGGGATGCAGCCGGAGCGCTGCCATCAGCACGGGAAGGAGCAGAGCTGCGGCACAGGGCAGGGATTCAGGCTCCACACCCCCCCACCACACCGTGTTCTGCTGTTCTGCACCATTTTATTTTGTTTTAGCACTAAAAGCTGCTGTTCTGCTTGAACTTCATACTCGAAGGACAGAAATATCGTCCCTCTCTACCTGCAGATCCTCATGGACATCCCTGCTCCACCCCTGACTCACGGGCTCTCGTTCCAAGAGAAAAATCTTCTGCCAGATAAAATATTCCTTGAGACTTCCCATCTGCCGATCTCCAAGCGTGGATCAGCGTTCAAGCTGCACCGAGGTTTGCCTTGGCCTCGGCACAAATGTCAGGCAGAGGATGAAGGGAGAGACTTCCTAGGAACACATTCCAGCCCGGCCAAGCCATCATCCCAGCTCAACAGACCAGCAACATCACAAGGCCAGTGTCAGGAAGAGATCAGAAAACAGGATTCTCTCTCCAAAAGAGATGCCAGGCTGTTGATTTCATTTCCTCCTGATTTCAGGTTGAAAGGAAAAAAAATGAAAAAAAAGAAAAAAAAGAAAGTCAGGTCTTGAGATATTTTGCAGAATGAAAATTCTGAGATAGTCCAAGATAGAATTATTTACTTTAATGTGCAGCCCAAAAATCAGAACCAAATTGAGTCAGGATAATTGTAAGGCCAAAGTGAAAGGGCAAAATAAGCATTTTAATTCCAAACTGTTTCCAAATTTCCTCTGACACTCAGTTGAAGGAGGAGGATTTGTTCCTGCAGCACCTTCCACCACAGGCAAGACAGTAATTCTTAGGGAAACCTCTCCCTGTCACCCTTTGGGGCAGGAAACCAAGTATACTCTGCTCAAAATTAATTCAGGGAAACGCGACAGAAATTGTAACCTCTCTACCAGGACAAAATACACAAAATACAATTTTGGAATTGTGTCCCTTTTGTCCCAGTTCAGGGCTTTATCTTCGGAATTCAGGATACGGACACCAGATTGTTCCCTGGAAGAGCTGGGACTCTTGACAGGACTGAAGGAAGATGAGCAAAATTCATCAGACCTGTGAAAGCTGCAGGAAAAAAAAGTGTCCTGGCAGGAAAGAAAACCAGCAAAAAGCAGTGATGCGGGGGGTGCGCCATCCTAGCCTTGTTTCAACCTCCAGTGCGCTGATTTATGATTCAAACGGAGGGGGAGAGGAGAAAAAAGCTCTTTTTGCTGGAAACTCCAGCCCCGCGATGGTTTGGGAAATCCGCATTTGGGAGCACGGCCCGAAATCCGCATCCTTCCAGCGCCCTCTCGTGGCCGCCGCTGCCGCTGCACCCGGCGGGGGACACGGGGAATGGCACCCAGGGAACGGCACCAAGGAATGGCACCAGAGAATGGCACCCAGGGAATGGCACCAGAGATGTCACCCAGGGAATGGCACCCAGGGAATGGCACCCAGGGAATGGCACCAGGGATGTCACCCAGGGAATGGCACCAAGGAATGGCATCCAGGGAATGGCACCCAGGGAACGGCACCAAGGAATGGCACCAGGGAATGGCACCCAGGGAATGGCACCCAGGGAATGGCACCCAGGGGTGCCAGTAGCGCCCGCACCTGGCTGCAGGGCAGCGAGACAACGGCGAGATAAGGGCGAGATAAGGGCCCGGATCCTGCCCCGGCTCTTTATCCGCACATCTCCCCCTCTCTGAGCAGACCCATCTCTTTTCAGACCAGCCAAGGCCTCACCTCCTGCAGCAGTGACTTTTGGCACCTCGGTAAATCTCACATCAAAGACTCTTTGCCACCTGCTCGCTGACAGAGCCGGCAAGGAACCAAACCTCGTGCTCTCAATCCTTCCTGAGCGGCCAGGATTTCATCTTGCGCCCTGCACCAGGCACAAACCTGGATCCTCAAGGCAGGAAAAAGGAGCCAACCCCTTCAGAACCACCGTCCCAGGTGTGTCCCCTCAAAAACCACCGTCCCATGTGTGTCCCCTCAGCCTCAGCTCAGACAGTGCCACGATGGGCACCACATCTGGAGCAGCGTCAGATCTCCGTGAGGGAGGGGAGCTGGAGGATGCTGGAGCCTGGGAATGTGCCCTCACAGGATTCCCACCTTTCCCTCTGGTGCCTCAGGTTTTGGCTTTTATATTTTTCAGATTCTGTGCTGCTTTAGTGTGTGGGTCTGAGTTTCATATTAAGGGATGGTGAGCTCTCTGCACAGAGCAGGGAGACAAAACAATTCCTTCTCCAGCTGGGGACCAA
>VWZP01006611.1:31723-51652 GCA_013396995.1 Dicaeum eximium
TATATATGAAGTGAGAGACTCCATGACCAGCCACCCATTTTGTGATGATTTTGGTCCATCTTGGGTGCAGCCCTGAGCTCTTGTGCTGCCCAAGGTGCATCCATTGAGGAAATCCTTTTAATAAGCCCCTACTTTATTCTTTAACTCTGTCCTAGGTCAGCCTTCTCAGGGCACCAGCCCTGCAGGCTGTGGCTCTGCGGGGAGGGCAGAGGCTGAGGAGCACAGGAGGTCCTGCAAGCACAGCCAGGCACTGCCTGGGCTGTGGGGAGGGGCTGGGAAGGGATCCAGGGGTGAAAGTCTCCCCCAGGCTTGCCAGATCTGATAGCCCGGCCAGAAGCACAGCTTGTACAAGCAGGGAGATGAAATAATCCCTCATTAAAAAGGGCAGAAGGATGGCAAGAAGGACTCTCAGGATCTGCTGCTCTTCACAAGGACATTTTCTAAGGCCCAGCACCTCCTTCACCATTGTACACATTCCAGTAACCACGTGGGTATGGGCTGCTCCATTTTGAACACCTGGAATGCTGACCTCCAGTACAACCTAGGCCTTTTCCCAGGCATTGTAGCAGCATTCAGAGCCTTCCACATGCAAGATTTTGCCTGTTCTTTCAGCCTGTTTTGATGACTTGCTGTATTTCCACAGCAGGCAGGCCTGAAAAGATAACCTGCCTCTGAAATTCTATTTAATTCTAGCAGTATCACCATTATGTGAGCCCCAGTGAACTGTAAATGATCCCTTTGCTCCTCCAGATTCATGGCAGAGTAATTCCAGACTAAATGTTAAGAGAACAGATTAAATCCAAACTTAATCCCACTCTGTTGGAAGTGCTTGACTCGAGATTCCCCCCCAGGAAGAACAGAGCCCTGTTCTAACCTAGCAGGAGTTCCCATGCTGAAAACCATCCCATGCCATCTCTCCTGGACACGGCTTTTCCATACCCATGCAGATCAAGATTTCTCTCTGCAGTTCAAGTGCTTTATTCCCAAATATTATTTGCATCCATGACAACTGCAATTCACTCTTCAAAATAATCCACATTAATGCCAAGGGGCTAAAAATGGGGGAAAAGAGTGGGAGCCACCCAAGACAAAGCTGCTTTCCCATCCTAAGACCCCAAGGAAGCTCAGGAGAAGCAAAAAACTTCAGTTCCTTTTGGTTGTCCCCACTCTTGGCTCCTCCAGAAAGGATCAGGGCGAATTTGGTTCTATTGCAGCACTTTTCTGACATCCTTCCACCAGCCTGGAACAGGTCAGCTTTGCTTTGGGTCCTGCTGAATGGCAAAATCCTGCCCAAGGGAAAGCAGGGACAAAGGATTAGGGTTTGGGTTTGTGCCTGTCAGCTCATGCTCTGGTCCTGTAAGACTGAAGGAAGGAATGAACCCCTGGAATTAGACTATTTCAAGGATTATTTTTAGCTTCCCTCTCCTGTACCCCTGACTCTAAGCAAGAAACAGGGAGAGCATCACATCCCTGTGTTTCTCCTGCCAGCTGGCAGCACCTTGGCATCCCAAAATCCTGCACATTTCCCCTGAAATGCATCATTCCCTGTTGGACAGGGTTGGGCAGTGACCTTGTTCACCCGACCTGAGTGCAGGACAGGGCTCAGAGGCAGGGCCTGTGGAAAACCCAGGCTCTTCACCCCTCAGCCAGCCCTGGAGACCCACACGAGCCCAAAATCCCAGGGATGAGAGGAAACCCTCCCTGACAGGAGCTGTTTGCAGGCAGGAGGAGCAGGAGGAGAACAAGAGCTCTGCAGAGCCAGACCTGCAATGCCAGTTGTGCAGCACCTAAGCACAGAGCTGAGCCTAAGGCTACACTCTCACTGCTCCCCAGATCTCCCGGTTTTATGCATTTCTTCCCAACTTTGATGCAGGATCTGCTCCTCAGATCCAAATCCCTGCCCGAGGCACCGCAGGACAGAGTCAGAGTTCCTTTCTGAGGCTGGATTTCTCCATCTCCAGCCTGTTTGTGCTATCCCACCCACTCCCAGCCCTTGCCAGGAACATGGGCTGCTGCAAGCTTGTTGTTGTGCAAGGCAGAGCCCTGCAAATGGCAGGAAATGTGCTTTGTTCCCAAGTTCTGCCTCAGCGAAGGCTGGAGGTGGAGTGAGAGGATGTGCCCAAGGAAACCTGGCTTCAAACAGCCCAGCTTGTCACTGCCCCATTCCCTGAGCCTTTTCCAGCCATGCAAACAACCAGGGAGGAGAGGAGGTGATCCCAGGCACGGCCTGGAGCCCCTGACTGCCGGGGAAGCGCTGGGGGCAGGAGGAATGAGATGTTTTATTTGCAGCCCTGGCTCCCAGCTCTGCTGGGCCTCCACACAGGCTCCCCTCCTCTGCCACCAAAGCAGCTGTGTGACCTCTGTCGAGTCCCTGTAGTGCCACCAGGCTCTCCAGGGGGTGAGAAAAGACCAAACCCTTCAGGACAGGGACTGGCTCGCCCTGAATTCCATCCGTGTTTCAGACCTGCCAGTGCCCAGCCCAAACAACCCGGGATCACTCCTGAGGTAAAGCCGTGCTGTTTGCAAATCCCTGCTGCCAGCCAGCTGCTGAAGGCCTTGGGGAAGGAGGAGAAACATCTTTTAGGTGCCTGGTGAGGCTGGAATGAAGGGAAACGAGGGGCAGATGAGCCCTGGCACACGTGTCCTGCACGGAGCACAGCTCCAGCAGCTCTCAGCACTTTGCCAGGCCTGCAGCTGGCACAGACAGGCCAAGGTGTTTTCCTGCCTCCTCCCAGAGCTGGGAGGGAGCAGACATTTCCTCACAGGCAGCACAGGGCCCCAGGGCAGGCGTGCCACGCTCACCCACAGCCCTTCCATCTCCCCTGCCAGCACAGAATTCCCAGGTGATAGATGAAAAGCAAACGCCTTAAACCAGCTTGGAACTGGAGCCCTGTGAAAGGAGAGCTCCCAAAAGGGAATTTATACTGAAGGAGAGGGGCTCTAAGCAAGAGCCTTGGGATCAGACCTGCTGCCAGGGACACCAGCACCCACCTGCCTTCTTTCCATTGCAGCTGCCCAGGTTCCCCCTGTGCCATCCCTGCAGGCTGAACCCCTGCTGGTGACAAAGACAATCCCAGGGATGAACTGAGGGAATCAGAGTGCCCATGGATGCAGCACAAGGAGCACAAATACCAGGACACGGCGATTGGATTCTTGTAGCCAGCTTCTTTGAACACCTCTGCTTTTAATGACATGGTTTTAATGTCACGGTTTTCAATGCTCCTCTGCTCTCCCCACCCCGTTCTGTGGCTCTTGGCTTGGGCTGCTGAGCAGAGCAGGGATTCCCAGGATTGCTGCAGCTGGAGGAAACACCACCACTGTCAGGCTCCAGGGTTCTCCACACAAAAACAAGGACAGACCCCCTGGCTGCACAGCACAGCTACAAACACAGGGAGAGTGTGTTTCATTCAAAGAGGTGGCCTGGGTACCAGCAGCATCACAATTCATCTCAAGGCTCTACTGTTCAGTCACGTGAGAAAATGCAAATGTTAAAAGGTCCAAGAGTTTCTTATCCAGACTCAGAGCTGGTTGAACACCCCACTTTGGCAGGGTGTTCCCCAAATGGTGCTTTACCAGAGGACACTCAAAAAGGCACAATCCCCCCCATCCTCTCACCCACAGCTGCTCTTGCAGCAAATTCCCATCTCCTGCAGCTCTCCAGACAGAGATACAGGACCCACTGATTAAACTTTGGACATCTTCCCCTAACCACACCGCTTCAAAATAATCTGAGAGGCAGCAATCAAAGCTATTTTCATTTCTAGCTTCAAAGAGGATCCTCCAAACAAAAGGAAACACTTCAGTAAAGCATGCATAAACAGGGAGCATCTGGTCTTTCCCCAGCAGCACTGAGCCTTGAGACAGAAATGCAGGAAAAGCTCCCAAAGAAGTCAGGTAACAAATAAAACGTCTTGTGTGGGTACAGCTCTTCCTCAGAGCCCCTTGAGTGTTTCTCTGCTTCTTCTGCAGAGGCAGAGCCCCGTGGAGAGCAGCACACACCTGGCTCAGCCCATTGCATTTGTGTGAGGAAAGCAGCTCTTTGTTTGTGCTCCTCCAGGGACACAGACCCTGCAACTTAATGGAAATGCTCCTCTGGGTCAAGTGGCAGAGCCAACTGCTCTCTTAATGCAACCATCTTCGTTTTGGGAGGGAGGGGAGTCAATTAGCAGGCTCTGAGCAGGGCAGGCTCCTGGTGAGCAGTCAGAGCTCACACCCAGCTTTTAGTGCACCCAGCCAGCCTCCAGCCCTGCTGCAACAGCTCTGCTGCAACCTCTGCCTGCAGCTGCAGCGCCCAGAAAGCTTCAGGGGGAAGCTGCAGCCCCACAAAAGCATTTGGTAAGCCAGCAGGAAAAGATAAATCCACTGGCAGGGACAAAACTTGTCTGTGGATAAGACAAATACAAGGCACAGAGCGCAGCCACAAGAAAGGAGCTTTCCCCTGGACAGAGACACTTTCCCCATCCATGACACCCTGGGTGAGTATTTTGTTGTTGTTTAAAATGCACACATCACAGAAGCTTCACAGCTTGATTTCTCCAGCTCCCTTACTGTTCAAAATGTTCACAGCTCAATTACCCTAAATTAGCAGTGACCCCTTTGCCTCTGTGAACTCAGAGACCTCAAACTTGGACCACAACTCAACTCCTTCACCTCTGGAGGGGCAGTTTGGAAGCATCTTTAAAAATAACTAGCTCTGATTTTCTTCCAACAACCTAGAAATTCACATGGTGCCTAGTTAACCTTGTCACAAATCCATAGCAACAAGTCCTAAGAGTGTTGCTACCTGCACTCCATCTTAACAACAGCAGCCTGCATGCTTATCTCAAAGTGAACCTGTGGTTAGCTCATGGATTCAAGTTATCTGTGCCACGTAGCCCAACTCCTGAAGCCAACTTTATTTCTAAAATGCTTTCATCCCAGGTAGTTTCCAAACAAGACAGTAAATCACTGATCTCATTTCGCAATTAATTCTCTCTTTCTGTGGGACGGAGACTCCTTGCTCTAAGTCAGGAGATCAGAACCTGGCCTGCAGGGCTGGGAGCTTGGGCAACACCTAGAAATACCAATACACCCCTGCCATGAGCCTCATAAATAATGATGAGCATGATAGAGGTGAGGAGATCACTGCAGACACAGAGGGACTCGGGTGTGTTAAGCACAGCAAAGCTGTGAGGTGCATTAAGGGATTTCAAGGTGTTGTAGGCATTGCTGAAATGCAATTTTCTGGGCAGAGCAGAGGGCAGCACCTGCTTGAGCAGTGGTAGGTGACAGGCTTTCAGGACAGAGAATAATCATGGAATGGTTTGGCTTGGAAGGGACCTTAAAGACCCCCCCAGCTCCAACCCCCTGCCACAGTTAGAGGCTTAGTGAAGGTTCCATCCTTTAGTGAAGGTTTCACCCAATTCTTCATCCATAAATGTTTAATTCAATTAAAGCCAAGAACTTATTCAATAAACCAGCAGCAGATTATCAAGACAAGGTGGGAAAACTGATACAGCCTCTTCAGAGCAAATGTCAGGGAGGAGACAGAACCAGAGAACATAAAGGCAATAAATGCCAGTGAAGAAACTAAAACCCCAATTCTTGTACAAGTGTGAAGCTCTCCCACCTTTTTCTCCAAGGAAAATGAGCTCAGAAACTCTGTCTTAATATTTCACAGGGTTTCACGCTGAATGAAATAGATTTCTAAGCTAACACGCCTGCTGTGTGATCATTCACAAACATTTATATCCCATTCTTGTGAAGAAATGCCACTGAATTTGATGTGCTGCAAGAACTGACACCCACGGTGTCCAAGGTACCCCCAAGTCACATCCAGTGCCTCAGGGGTAATTTCTGCTGTAAAACTCTGGGGTTATATTATTTTGGTTTGGGATTTTCCCTCTCTTCAAGGTGAGGAAGGATGGGGAAAGCAGTAGAAGACCAGCAATCAAGAAAACCCTTTTGTCTGGCAAATTAACAGCACAGGGATTGCTGAACTGTCACAAATTCTACCCAGTATGAGTCCCTGAAGCAGCTACTGACAGGGAGTCGTGGGAGTTCAGATGAAGAGACTAAAGCAGAGCCCAAAATCACACCATCAAGGTTTTCACTAATTTTTTTTTTTTTAACCAAGACAAGCAACACTGTGCCAGTGTTTTGTGAGAAGAGATCCTGGGGTAGAAGATGGACAGTCAAACCTAAAGCTGTGATCCAAAAGAGCTCCTGAGCTGACACAGGAGCTCCTGATGCAGCTGAAAGCATTTCCAGGAGTGTTCTCAGAAGCAGAACAGCTTCTGTACGAGCAGCCCAGACCATACAAGAGCCACACAGAGCAACACAGATGTGCTCTGAGGTCCTGGCTGAAATCCCAATTTCTCCTGGTGAGCCAGGCCTTCCGCACACTGAGCCCTCTGGAATCATTGTTGTGTCCTAGCTCGTGACTCAAACACTCATCCAGTGTGTGGAAGAGCCTCTCTGAGGGAAATTTGTTAAATGTTGGCATGGAGCTGCAGCCTCCCCAAGTTTCACAGCTTGGGGGGGGTTTCCCATCTCTGTCCTTCATTCCCACTGAAGTCAATGAGCTTCCAGGGAAGTTAAAGGCAACAATTTTTAAGCCACCACCATTTTAGCAGCAAATACTGACAAATAAAACAATAAACATTCCCCAATTTGCTCTGTTTAAACCTTCCTGCTTTCCCTGCTCGTCAGAAATAGATTTGAGCTGTCACTCAAGGCTCTGGTGTTTTTCACAGGGCCATCCAGCTATGGGTGAAAGATTGCTCAAGTCCATTTAGGCACCATCTATCAGTAATTCCCACTGCAAGCCTGCACTGCTGTCACATGCCCAGCACAATCCATCAGACTGGTGCTTCCCGCAGATTCTTTCCAGCTTTCAGAGAGAAGGAGGCTCTGAATTCCCTGGAGCATCTGCAGCTGGCCTCAGCCTCCTGGAGGATGTTTTCACTAATTGAAATTAAGACAATCATCAGACCATGGATTTGATTAGAAATGCTGCTGAGTCTCACTGGCTTTGCCTCTCAATTCCCTCCCATACACAGAAGAGCAGAAAGTGCCTTAGTCCAGCTTCTATTTTTGTTAAAACAGACATTAGTCTTCTTTCCACTCAAATTTGGAAACCCAGACAGGAGTTTCAGCATTAGGCAGGATGTAAAGAAATACACTTCTTGCCAGGACTTTGTGCTTCTCTAATAACTTCAAGAAATGCAAAAAATCCCCCCCTGAATGCAGTGCCAAAACACACCACTTGGTCTCACATGGGATCTGATCAAACATCCAAAGGCATTTGAAATTCCAGAAAGGCAGAGCTTCCTCATTCTTAAGGAATATACCAAAATGTACAGAAGGAATGAATTTATTTCATTCCACATCCCTCATGATTTATCCCTGTGATCAATACAACCCAAGAGTGCCTCAATATTCCAGGCACTTACCTGCAGTCTATGGGAGATACAGGACACCATTCAATTAAAAGATAATAAAGTATGTTCAGCATTTGTTTGTTTGAAATTCAAAAGGGGTTTCAGATCTATCTGCTTAGCCCATCTCCTCCAAAAGCCATAAATCTCCTCCAGCTAAACCGAACCATATTCCTACATCTAAATCCTAGGAGTGAGCTCAAAAACCAGAGGAATTTGCAAGCACCAGCCCTTTTCCTCCTTCCCAACATCCCCCGTGGCCTTTCACAAGTCTCAAAACTCCACCTTTCAGGAGCAGAGGCACTTCTTGTCTTTCACCTGGGAGATGTTTTTTGAAGGACATTTTGCTGCTGGCCTGCTGGTATTTGCACAGGAGCATGCTAGGGCTGAAAAGGACCTGACTGGATCCCAGAAATGCTATTAAAAGGAGGGATATTCCATGCTTGCCTGGCTGACAGCCAGCACTCATCTGAAAGTCACCCTGAACATGCAACTGGGTGGAGGAAGTCACTGATAAACAGCCGAGTATCAGATCCAGGCAAGCAGCACTGAGCACGGGAATAGGGAAAAAGATGGAATTCTGGGCAGTTCCGGCACAAGAAACAAGCAGCACATTGATCCCAGCTGCATTTCCCCCAAGGATCCTAAAATCCCATCACCCACCCTTCCTGAACAAGCATCTCCCTGGTGCCAGAGGTGGTCCTGCAGTGGTCCCCTCCATCTTGGGGGGAAGCCCTCCAAGGAGATAAGGCCTATCAGCTGGGAAAGGCAGCAGCTGGCTCCCTTGGAATGTCAGGGTGAAATAGGATGTTCAAACCCAGGAAGCTCAGGGAGGAACGAGTCCATAAATCCTCCTTCCGCAGGAGCCTGGGATGTGCCTCACCCCACTCTGGGCACAGCTCTGGGGTGGGGCATCCCCTTGTGCCATAAGGGTGCTGAATCCAAGGGCTCATCCTGATGGGCAGGATGAGCTCTGCGGTGCTGGTGGTATCCCTGAGCAGCCTTCAATCCCAGATTTTAAAGGAAGGCAGAAATGACCTTCAGTGTTTAGACTTTGAACTCTTGGAAGATGCAGCCTCCTCCTGGAGAGCAGGAGGTGCCACCTAAAATGAGAAGGACGCTGTGAAAGGAAGCCACTGGAATTTGTCTCAGGGGAAGGTTCAAACCCTCCCCACCCCAGCACTCCTCGGAGCAGGAGGAGGGGAAGCCAAAAGCAGAGAACTGAGAACAAGGCAGAGAGAGCTTTGTGAACTGAAAGCGCTTTTGCAATCCTCGAATACTTCGGCTTCCCTGAGGATCCATCATCCCTCTTCCAGACGAGCAGCAGCGAGGTGGTCTCCCCCTTCAGAGAGCTTTGGATGATAACCAGCAGGAACATTATGTCTGAGCGTTCCCACAGGATTCATGGATGGCAAGGCCGAGCCAGAAGGATGCATTTAACAGTTGCTCAAGTTCTGGCACCTGCACCTATTTCCTCATGATGAAGTCCAACACAGGCCGGCTTCAGATGTTGTGTAAATATTGTCATCACTCTGGCAGAGCTCCCCTTTTTTATGATTTGTTTTACACAATCCCCAAGTGTTTCATAAACACTAATTATATCTCCCCGTTCCTCTAAGCGAGCGCTGCACGCAGGAGGAAACAAAGGCAAAGTGAGGATCTGCTTCCCACCAGGGTGAGCAGGCTGGGGGAGTTTTATCTCCTCTCACAAACGAGGCCACCACCTGACAGGAGATGACATTTACTGCGATTTAGCACTGTTACCACCTCAAATATGATCGAAGGTTTCCAGAGCAGCAGGCTGAACCCTGAGTCCAGCGTTAGGAGCTTCCCATTGACAGCTTCATTTCTCCCAAACACAGACAGAGCTTCCCTTCCAGCATTGTGTCATAAACTGTTCCACCCAGCTCCTCCAAGTGTGGATGGAGTTCCTAGGCCATGGATCCTCTCCCAGACCCTGCAGATATCTTCAAAGCAGTAAGAGTACAACCAGTTCTGTCCCAGCACAGAGGTTTCTCCTTTGCATTTTGCCCCAGTCCGTAACTCACCAGGCTGAAGACATCCCCTGGGCCTGTATTTCCCTAAAGACTCTTCTGTCGATTCCTGTGAGCTTGCCAGGCCTCTTGGAGTGCCAGCAAATATCAAAAGAACCAAGAGCACCACAAATGAGATTGGAGCTCGGGAGAGCCCAGAATTTCCATGGGAGCACTGGTTCTGTGCAAAGCTTTCATTTTATTTTTTTCATGACTAATTTGCAATAAACCCCAGCTTCAAGGAGTCACTTTGGTGCAGAGCACTCCTCTGTTTTCCATCCCCTACTGCTGAGTCTAGAACTAGGTGTTGTTTGTCAGAGTGATGGGTGTTGTGAACAGGAACTGAGAGATTAAACACAAAAACATTTCACGGGAAGATAAATGGACACGATATCCTTGGCAAAGAGCAAGGCCTCGAGTCTCAACAATGTGTTTCTTCATCACCTGGAAAAAGATGTTTCAACAGCTGGAGACAAGTAGAACATGACCAGTTAAGCTCCTTTCCTTCCCCTGGAGCCCAGGGAAGCAGCAGGGAGCAGTGCAAAACCACATCAGCTCACATCAGCCACGCTGCCCACCACAGAAGGCATTTCAGAGCCAGTGAAGCATGCTCTGGAGCTCTGGGGATCTGCATTTGGACATGAAACCAACCTCAAAGAGAGGTTCAGAGGCGGCTCTGCTAAAAGGAAGATAAAAGTATTGATTTTCGCTAAGCCTTGACGATTCCCCAGCAGCTCCCATCCCAGTTTCAGACAATAAGCCAGTAAGGAGCTGCCACTGACAGGGAGCACAGCCCCAGCTCCCAGGGGAGCTCCAGTGCCAGCCCTGCTGGGATGTTCTAACTCCCACAAGGAGCTGCTTTCAAACCCCAGCACAATCCAAGCATGGAAGGCTGCACGAGCCTGGAGGAAGGCTGGGATGCCACCTGAGCCCTGGGTTTGCAAGAAACCTTCAAAATACACCTTAAAGGGAATTAAAGCTCACCCAAGGCTCCGTGTTTGAGCTAACTGCTTCAGCTCTAAGGAAAATGCCACAAGACATTAAACCTGCTGCTGACTCCCACTCATTTGCATTCCTGATCCCATTTTCCCTGTGATCCTGGTGAGTTGGAAGCAGCCCAAAGCTTCCCAGCAGCTGCAGCCACCAGGCTGTGGCACTGAGCACTCAAAACCAGCCTGTGCCATGAGGCCAGCAGCCTTTAGCAGTGCCTGGGGCAGGACAAGGGATTTGGCAGGAATCATCCCAGCATTCCCATTCTCTCCCGTATTTACCAGCCACAGTAACCCATGGGCAGCAGCCCATGGCCTCTCCAGCCACATTTCCCAGCATCTCCTGCATCCCAGCCCTTCCTCCTCTTCCCAAATGATGGGAAACCCCAGGAGTGAAGAGGAGGGTTTATCATTTATGGCCCTGCAATGCCTCTTAGGGACAGGAGTCTGCCACGACAGGCAGTTCTGCACCACTAACCAGGGCTGGGAGCTCTCCAGAGACACTTGCCCCAAAATGTAGAGGTAAAATACACCTAATTCAGCTGAGAGTGACTTAAAAATAGTCCAAACCGCCAGAGACTGTTATAGCTGTAACACAGATGTGAAATTCCATATACTACATAATTTGATCTCAAAAGAAAAATAGTTTACAGTGGGAGAAATTCCTTTTTTATAGGAACAGGTTACACCTAAACAAGCTTGAGTAAGAGAAAAAAGGAATAAACAACTTCACCCTGACTACAAAGCACAGCTGACAGGAGGTTTAATTCTAGCATTTGGGCACCAAAATCTGCAAACATTTACAGTGCTCTGACATGAAAGCAGCAGGATTTGGGGCAGAGGTTATATTTTTATTATGCCTGGCACAAAAAAAAAATCCCTCCACTCTGCAAAAGCATGAGAAAGATATTTAATTAGAGCAAGAAGCCAGGACAGACTGCTTGCATCAGATCCATCTCAGGAGCACCCTGAACCACTGAAGACAAAATTTGCATCCTGAATTTCTTAATACTCACTTTATTGGTCAAATTGAATAAACCCCATGGATTTTCTGCTACTACCCCCAGCAGTCTGTAATAAAAGGCTGTGCCAGCTCAGCAGGCAGACTCCAGCTGGGGTCAGGATGAAGCATGTGCACACCAGTTTGCTCTGTAATTGGAGTGGTTTGTGGCATTGCACCTTACACAAGGATTAGACTCCTAAATTCCAAGCTCAGGCTTTGTTAGCAAGCCTTGCCTGACTTGTGGCAACAACCTGCCTGTACTCAGCATGAAGAGGAGTTTGGAAAGTGCACCAAGAAGAAGAAAGCAAACCTGAGGAGGTCCAGCTACTGTGGGAAAAGTGAGTTTTAGACTCTTCCATCCACACACATCCAACCTTTCAGTGCCAGCAATACAAGCTGTGGGCTGAAAAATCCCAACTCAGGTTTGGTTTCTACCTGCCACTTCAAGACAAATAATAAAACACATCGGGATTGACAAGAAATAGCATCCACTTCTTTCTGTTTGAATCCTGGAGCAGGAAAGCTTTCAAGTACCTTGAGAACAAAATCACAATAAAAAGTGTATGTGGGAGGAATATTTTTCAGTCACACAGAACCAGGTTTTGTAAACTCTCTTTTCTGAAAGATGCATTGCAAAATCCTTTAAAAATCATGAACCATGACCTTGCTTTGCCCCTTGAATCCAGCCCATCTGGAATGTTGAACACTTAGATTTGGGTCCAGACAGGAACCAGCAGAGCAAAACTGATGGAGAAAAGTTTCAATTGGTGACAAAAAGTGCTTCTAAGCTTTTGCCAATCAATACAAAGCCTCAGAGGAGTGGCTCTGCTCAGGTGGCATCCCTCAAGAACAGGCACTGCATCCTGCACAGGCTGAGTTTCTGCTGATTCTGATTTCTGATTTTCCTGATTTCTGCTCAGCCCAGGGACAAAGCAAACAAACTTCTCAGAGGAAGATGCAAGACACTTCCTTGCTTTTCTTCACTCTTTGCAAAAGGCTGTATTTGTGCCTGCTGCTCACACAGCAGAGCAGAGCACAGAGTAACCAAAGCAAAACCACGGCCAGGGCTTGACTGAAACTCTGGGAAGGGAATCCTGGCACTGTGGACACAGCCCAGCTCCACAGGGGCAATGGCTTGAAAGCTCTGCATCAAAAAGGTGTTTTACACCTGCTATTTCCCTCTCTGGAAACAAAACGACCACCCAGGCTGGGGGGCAGGTCTCCATCTCCAGAGCAATCTGACGGATTTGTTTGCTCTGCCTTTCCTGCAGGACACAAAGGGACGTGTGGCTTGTGGCATCAGGCAGCCTTCAAAAGCTTCCCCACCACTGCAAATTAATTAATCTCAAGGAAGGAAGAGCACAAACAAAGCAGGCTCTGAGCAGAAATGCTGCCTCCAGGGAAGCTACACTGCCTCCTTTTCCTGCCTCCTCCATCTTATCCCTCCATAAAATTCAGCTTCAAGTCCTGACAAGCAGCACTTTTAATGTTCTGAGCTGCACAAAGCAGCAGGGTACACGTGCTCCAGAGCTGCCCCATCTCCTCCCACTCCCTCCTCTCTGCACCTCTGTTCACCCCAATTTCCAGGACACTAATTTAATGAAGATTAATGCGTACCCTCCAAACACACCGTATGCTATTTCTGGAAAAGAACCATCACGTCATTTTCATATTAAAGGAGCATTTTTTTCCCCACCCTGAGCACATGAAGTTGAAATGCTGCTTAGCACTGGGTGCCTGTTCCATTAAAGCCAGAGAAACCACTCCAGGCTTCACTTAAAAAGCTGAACAACTCTCATTTTTCCATGGTATTTCCCCAGAAACAGCTGCATGTGCCAGACTGCTGTAGGGTGTTAAGAGGCTGCAAAGGTAGGGATAACACTTTAAATTTAACATCAAAGGGCCAGAATAAGCTAAAAATTCAGCAACTAATAGATTAATATTTATCTTTGCCAAGTATTTTGGTGATGACCAGTAGGATCACGAGCTGGCTATTCAGATTCTGCTCCAAAATTGACTGAAACTGCCAAAAAATTCATGGCTTTCCCAGCATACAGGGTGGAAAAAACCAAGAGAAGCTATTTATCAGCCACGCTGTGTATAACCACAGATCTGAAACTCCTCATTGTCTAAGAGTGAGCTTAAACCATTCTTGCACTGGTCCTAGATGTAAAGCAGCTTAAGCTGGGCTTATTCAGGGTCTAGAGAAGCTGATACACATCAGATCCTCAGCCTTAAATATGTTCTTACACCACCTTTAGGATTTTCTGTCCACTCCAACATCATCTGGGGGCTTGCAGAGAGCCTAACCTGGCTATTAGGACTTCCTAGTTCTGTTTTCCCTCATTTTGACTCATCCCAACACTAATGCTTCCGAACATTCCTGCACCTTGCACCGCTACTAAATGGAGGACTAAAGAACAGAAAATCCCCTGGACTTTTCATCAAACTCCTTGCACATCTCCTTGCCTCGAAGGTACTTTGTACTTCAACCCACTGGCCCAGTGCTGGGATTATTGTCCAGCTTTGCCTCTTTCAGGAATTTGCACTCTTCTCCCAGTTCTGGATCAATCCCACACTTGGCCAAAGGGGGGAAAAAAAAAGTCTTTGCAATCTGCAACAACTTCATGATTTAGGACACAAAGCCTTGTTTGACTAAATCACTGCACAGCAGCCCCGAGAGTGCCTATTGGGAATATGCCAAATTCATATTTCTGTCATTTCCCCCATCCTGCATGTCCATATATCCATTTATCCTCATTTCATTAGCAAATCGCCCCATCCATTTACTCAGCTATTTGTCAGTGGGGCTGTCACTTTAATTACCTCTGTCTACACGGATTGCTATTATTTATCTGTCTTGTTTGCAGTGCACCAGCCACCAAAACATCCCTCCCTGAGTGCAAACACTGATATTATCACAGAGCCTGACCCAGGGAGCAAAGCTCTTAGGGAGACAAACTGTTTCCAAGCACATTTGTGAATTTTCCTGTCTCCTCAAGAGCTAACAGCTGTGACACCCCTGAAAAGTCAGTCAGCACCACCCCCTGAAAGGAAAGGGGTTTCAGCCCCACATCCATAGAAACACACAGGGCAGACACAGCAATGGGTATCCACTGTTGCAATCCATGATACAGAGCTGAAGCAGCATAGCTGTCACAAAACATTGGAATTCAGCAAGATTTGGGTCCATCTCCACCTGCACAGAGCCGCTGAGATTTTTCTCACGTGTATCTGTAGGATTTGTGGTGACACTGCAGGGCTGTCCCTTGTCCCATGGGATGAAATCCTCTGAAAAGGTCCTGCACATTAACTTTCCTTCACTCTTTACCTACATGTTCTACTCTATCCCTGTCTCTGGAAGATTTTTGAAGAAACCCTACAGAATTCTCCCTAAAATGAATAGTTTTTTGGTAGAAACCTGCTGGAAAGGCTTCCTAGGGGATCCCTTGTGTGCAGGGGCTGGCAGCCACACCTGCATTAGGGGGATAGGGGGAAACCCTATTCCCTCCTTCAGGGCAGAAACCTTTTTCCAGCATCTGTGACAGGGTGAATCTGTGCTGGGGTGCAAGGGGAAGGAGCAGCTCCCCATCCACATGGCCTGTTCAGCCTGATTCCCTTCCACAGGCAGCACCAGCATCCTGCTGCCTACCTGGGGTGCTTTTGTGTCTGCTCAGCCCCAGGTGAGCCCTGGCTCAGCCCTGCTGACCAGCCCTGGCTTGGTGGGAGCAGTGGAGAGCGCGGCCATTCCCACCAGCTCATGGCAGCCGTGCTCAGCCCTCGTGTCTCAGCTCCTGCACACCCCTTAGGCCTCATCAGGAGCCCCTTGGAAGCCCAAAGTTGTGCACAAACCCGTTCCCTCAACCCTTTAAAACACAGTTTAGAGCACAGCCCCCCTAAGCCCAGCTGTGGCAGGCAGGCCCAAGGTGAGAAGAGCAGCCTGGCTTTAGCAGGAGCCATCCATGGCCTCCAGCTGGCAGGGCCCACACATCTTTCCCACTGGGTTTTCCCAGCCTCCAGCACTCTGTGGTTGTTCCTGCAGCGCTCACATGCACACCCAGCCCACACATTCCAGCACAGAGCTCTTGGAATCCCACAGTTGTTCTGTCTCCCTTTTCCTGGTGTCGACACCGCCTGTGTCAGTGCCTCACACCCACAGGGCCCTGCTGGGGGCATGGCCACGTTTTCTGCATGTCCTTTCCTTCTGCCAGCTTGTTCCCTCTCAGCCAGACCTGTCCCCTCATGTGCCCCACAAAAAACAAGATTAGTACAAGACACTGATGCTGATGGTGCAAAAACTCCCTAAATCTAGCAGCAGAAGGTGTCCCTTAAATCTGGTGGAAATCAGAGGGTGTCCTTGCCTACGGCAGGGGAATTGGAAAAATTAATAAAATTTAAATATAATAGAATTCAATTTAAATTATATTTAAGGTCCCTTCCAACCCAAACAATTCCACGGTTCTGTCTCAGCAGGTATCAACAGCGAGTTTTCTTCTCCCTGTGATCTCTGGGAGGGAAACACCTAAAACAGGAGGACTCTTGGAAATAGCATCCCCTTCACAAGCTCATCCAACTCCTTAGGACAAGCCTAAGGGCTCAGAGCAGAGACTAAAAGCCACAAGAACAGTCTGTCACAGGAACTGCCGAGATCAAGGGCGCAGCCAGTGTCTGAGGTCCTTCAGAAGGTGGGAAATCCTCGCTGAAAGAAATGCTAAGCACGATCTTTGAGGCATGGAGAAGTGACAGCTGCTCTGGAGGAGCAGAGGATTTCACGTGATCTTTTCCCGAGAGGTACATGCATGGGTGGAGGCTGAGAAAGAAAACCCTCAGCCCTGGAACGGTGGAGTACTGCCAGTAGTGATGGGTTTGTGATAAGCTAAAAAACATCCATAAGCATTCGACTTCAAAAGCAGGGAAAGGAGGAGGGGAGCTGCAGAGTCAGACGCCTGGGGCAGCCCATTTTCAGGCAGGTAAGGAACCTATTTTTAGCAAACCTGGGTACACCTACAGGAGCACTGAGGCTGGAAAGGAATTCTTCATTTGCACAGCCCCCTTCTGCACACCGCTGTACAGGTGGCATTTCTACAAGAGCCACTGCAACCCCTGTCCCCAAGGAAAACTGTTTGTGACACACTCTCCCCAGATGAATAAAAACCAAGCCAAGAAGCACTGCTGAAAAAGGCATTATTGCCAAAAAACGCTGCAGTGTAAGATGCAGACAGGGCCTCTGCTTTCCTCTGGATGACAGATTCCTGCCCACTTCCCATCCCCTGTGGTGCTTTGCATCAGCCTGTGGGAAAAACAGCCAGAATTCCCAACAGGGACCTCCAGCTACAATCTGCCATGGGAGACACGGCCCAGGTGGGAAACCTGTTCATGGAAAATAGGCACATGAGACACCTGAACTGCAACTCCTGCCCCAGCTGCTGCAGGGGCCCTGCAAGGTGAGTGAGGATCAGATCCAAACTGATCTTTTCAGACCCTTCTTCATATTAAAGACCCACCAGCTGCAAAGGTTACAACCCAGAAGCACATTCTCTGCTCATTCCCAGTTTCCTGTGGGATGAAGAGCATGAGGAAGGCCATGGTTTAGTCTGGGGGTCAAGGTGCTTGGCTTTGTCTTGTGTTTGCTTCCAGCTCAGAGGCACAAGACAGAGCAGTGGTAAAGGGAGGCAGGTTACACACCCCAGTATTGACCATTCCCAGCTCTCTGAATGTAAGGAGAATTTGGCCAAAAGGTTGAACTGGAAGACACGGTGGCTCTGCACAGACACAGCAGAGATGGTGCCCAGTGTCCCCAGAGCCCGAGGCTGGCACTCCCTCCTGCCTGGACTGTCACCAGCTGGGGCCATGCAGCCAACATCCCTCCCTGGCCAGCAGTGGTAAACTTTAGGATGCCACAAGGCTTTTCCTAAAATAAGATGTCACCTCTCACTCCAAGGAGCCAACATCTTAATTTTTAAAAAAACCAACATAATAAACTTGCCAGTAATCCTCTTTCCTCTTCCCCTGCACCTATCCATTGTTAGCTCAGTGCTGGAGTCCCTGGAATATGAGCACATGCTCCCAGAAATGAACTGCCTTGAACAATATTTCCAACCCTTCTATTTCAGCTAATCAGGAGAAAATCCAGCCAAAAAAAGCTGCATCTCACACGTGAAAAACCAATCCAAACTGATACTGGTTTGCACCTTTATCCATTAGGTGGCCCCCCAAAAATCCCAGAATTTCCTTAGCAGGAGCTGTCACAAAGAGGTCAGTGAGATTCAGAAATTGTACAGATCATTTATCCAGGAGCCTTCAGTAACACCACAAGTGGTTCAGAAGAGCTGCCAGTCCCAAATACTTTGGGTTTGCAGCCACCAGCTCTGTGGAGAAATTCTTTGAGGGCTGAACTCCCTCATCTCCTTGGGACAATGTTTTTTTTCCAGGTAACTTTTCATTTCTGCTGCTGCCACAAGGCAGCCGGCCCCAAATCCATACACCAGTGCAAGGTGGCTCTGCCCTGCCCCACATCCTCAAGGTTGTTTCCTATGTTTTTAATTTCCAAAATTTGTGTTTAAAAAGCCCCCAAAATAAACACTTGCACAAAAAAAGCAAGCTACTTTTCTCTGTCCTTTTATACAGTTGGTGAAGGTAGAGGAGCAGTGACAGTGGAGGATGTAAATGAGAAATAAAAACCACTCATTTTTCTTCCTGACTTTGTCATCAAAACCAATCTGGAGCCAGCCCACCTTCCTCTGTCCACCACAAAGGAGGAGAACATTTTCTCCTCCTCCAAGGGAAACATTTCCAGGCAAACATTCACCAGAAAAATCCTGCCTGTCCAAATATTTCAAGATGGAAAAGAGAAATCATCTCTTGAAAGCCTCACAGCATCTCCCTCCCGTTTTTAAATGAGCACTGTGGTTTCAACTCAGCATTTTCTTGTTTGCATGCTAGACACACACTTGGATGGCATCGTGTTTCCCAGCTGAAGCCAACCACATCCCTGCACCTGCATAGCCAACAGCAACAGGAGCAGCCTTCAGCAGCAATTCAGATAGAGATCTATTCAGGCAGCTTTATTGATGTTAATGCAGTTACCTGGGATTTACACACACCTAAATCAGAGCACAGGTGGATGATAAATTCCTGCAACTGGGAACAATGTAGGAGAGGCCAATTTCACCCCTGCTGTAACAGTGCTGATGTCAGAAGCCGTGCACCGAGCAGCAGCTGTGCTCATAATCCACCCCAATCAGGCAAATCAGTTTATTGCAAATAAATCTGCAAATTCACACAGCAGCCCTTGCTAGCTCCGCCTTTGGGACCCCACCACAGGCTGATTGTGTTGCAAGTTTACTGCTTTAAAGAATTGCCTTAAAATAACATTTTCTGGCTTGGACATGGCAGTTGTTTGGGCACGGTCACCTCACCTTTTACAAAGTCTTCACCTTTGGACAGGCATCGTTTTGAAGCCACAGCAGGAGCTGTTTGGGGAAGTATAATTCAGACTGGCCTTCAAAACCAGCCTGCTGGTCTCACTGGGGCAGCTGGGGAGGGATTGCAGTCAGAGACAAGCCAGGGGTTGTGGTACTCCTCTGCTCATCCCTCAGCACACTGACTTGGAATCAGGAATTAAAGTGCTTAAACAAGCTTTTGCCTTCCTCATGGTCCCCAAAGTCCTTAAAAAGGGGTGACAGTGGCAGTGCTGGGTTGATGGTTGGACGTGATGACCTTAAAAAGTGTCTTCCAACCTTGGTGACCCTGATTTTAAGTCCCTGGGTGTTTTCTCACAGATGCAGAGGTCTGTAACATCACCCCAGTTACCTGTTTGGCCAGAGAAGCAAGGAAGTTTGCTTCCAGCAGGGATCACCAGCACCCAAGGGATGAGCAGGAGCTGAGTGATGCTCTCACAGTTATCCAGGGAGTCCTGAGGGTAAGGACAGCCCCAGCAGCACAGACACGGAGTGTGAAGGTCAGATGTACAGGAGATCTGGTCAATGGCCAAAGCACAGCTTCTTCCCTGGATTTAGGGTACAAATCTGAGTCTCACAGCCAGACTTGGAAGTCAGCCACTCGAGCAGGTCAGTTAGAGACATCTCTGAACAGATTACAGAAATCTAGGTTGCTGTTGGAATCTCAGGCTCTCAACACTTCCAAATTTACAAGCAGGTGGTCTCAAGGTGTCCCTGCTTCCCCACCTGGCCAGCAGGGTGTAACCAGCACCCAGGGACCACCACAGCTCCCTGGGCTTCACCTCCTGCTCCATATTCATTGCTTGCCACCCTGCCGTGACTAATCTGGATTTACAACCCGGAAAGCGGCAGGGAAATGGATCTGATCACAAGGATGATCCTCACAGCCAGAAAACAAGAAAGAGCTGTGCAGCCAGTTGTTCCAGGACACTTAATCCATCAAGCCTTTGCCATTCTACCCTTGGGCTTAGGCTGAGTCAGTTGTGATTTGCTTAAAACCATGAGAATTCCCTCCTCCTCCCAAAA
>VWZP01006611.1:87471-208832 GCA_013396995.1 Dicaeum eximium
ATGTGTTTCACGAAGCCAGGAGCCTGGTAACCCGCTCAGCGCTCGGCTGCGCTGTGCGGCTGCTTATCGACCGAGAGAGCGAGTCTTCCCAAGCCCTGCTCGGAACCGGTTCTCGGGCTCCTGCCGCGGTGGGAACCCCCAAAGCCCATGCCCTCCCTTTATCAGCGTCCACAGCAAACNATGAAGGGAGGCTGCACTAATCTAAGATCAAAAGCGGGAAGGTGCGAACAGTCTTTGTCTCCCTTCGGCCGCCTCATTCCCCCTTCTGTGTGTGATAAATCTACCCTGGCGCCGACTGCGCGCTGGATGATTAATTTGCAAGCAAACAAAAGGGACCTGATGGCCAGCCATCTTAGTTAAATATTGGCCAGTGCTTCCAGCTACTTGTTAGCCTCCTCTTTGCCTGAAATAAATAAGCGAGGCGCAGAAGTAAATAAATAAGGAGACCCGTAGAAATGAATGACAAAGCGAAGGGATGGTACGGGAGTAAGGAAAGAAAAAAAAAAAAAAAAGAAAAAGAGATCAGGGTGGCTGACGGTGAAGTGCCGGGAGCGGGTGGAGGTGGGAATGGGGCTGGTGGCGGGGGGAGCCAGGGTGATAGCACGCTGAGATAGCCGGCTGCCCCCGCGCCTCCCGGCCTGTCTGCAGCCTGGGCTTGCACCAAGGCCGACACTATCTTGGCTCTTCAAAGAGGCATGAAAGGTCTCTGCTGTCTCCCCGGAGAGCGGCCAGGCCGGGGCTCTCTAATCTCGGAGCACAAGAGCTAAAGGCCAGGGAGGGGGGAGCGGCTCCCAACTTCCCCAGCTCTTCCTCACTCCACCATCGCCAGCACCTCGATGGGTTTTCCCCCGGCCGAATCCAGACCCCGGCTCTGTGGTGGCTGAGCGGCTGGGAGAGCTCCGCTCCCTCGGATTTCACCCTCCAAAGGAACTTTTAGCGTTTGCACGAGAGCTCGGCGCCGCAGCGAGCATTGCCCGTGCGTATGTGTTGGAGGTGTGGGAGGAGAGAGGCTTTGGCTCTCTCCCGGTGGCCTGAAGAGCCAGCTGGAGGAAGGAGGCAAGAGGAAAAGAAAGGCAGCCCAGCTTTCGGGCCCACACGTCCCCCGCCAGGCCTGCGGGAGCAGCTCCGAGGCGTGTGCGTGCGTGGAGGGGCTGCGTGTGCTCCGCGGGGATGCGCCGTGGGTGTGCGGCACCGGGGGGGATTCGTGCCCTGGGGCACGCCGCCAATCCCCGCTCCCACAGCAGCCCCTGAGGTGTCCCTGACACCCCCTCCATGCGCTGGGTGCTCTGCAGGAAAGAACAAGCCTCGGTGCGTGGCGAGCAGGGCCAACGTGCACAGCCCAAGCGGGGTTTTGCATCCCATCCATGCATTTCCTGATGGCGCTGCCTGTTCCAGGCATCCCCAGGGCCCGCACCCATCCTGCCTGCCAGCAGCTCTGCATCCTGCAGGATTTATCCCTCTCCTCCCTGCCTTTCCCACGGCGATGCAGCCTCCACTCCATCCCCTTCAGCAGGCACCACCCCAGCGTGGCCACGCGGTGTTTATCCGAAATAAAACGCGGCGGGCTGGTTTGCTTTGGCAGGTGTGCGGTAAATACTGGCTGGAGCACGGGGGGCGTCTGGGGAGTGGTGATTACACACTTCTGCCAAGGGAAAGTGTGCCCAGCCCTGGGCAGGCCCTTCCCAGCCCCACAAAAGGTGTCAGGAGATGGGGCCGTGTTGACACGGATCCATCCCGGAGTGGCACTGCAGGCCACAAGTGTAATGGAGCAGGTCCCTTAGGGAGCTCGTCTGTACAAACTGCTCTGGGGAGAGTCGGGAATCACTACAGCAGTTCTTTGCCTTGCCCTTTGGCAGAACACTTCCTCCAATTGCAAATTGGATTTCATGGAAAGCCGGGCCCAAAAAACTTTGAAAAAATAACTTGCTAGAGTCTAAAGAAAGCATTGTGAGGCATTAAAAATATCAATAATTAAATCCCCCCATCTCTCTCTGAGCAGGCTCAGCCCCTTCGTGTCCCACTGCAATCAAAGGGGCTGTTCCCATCTCTCTGAATAGAGGATCCCTCACCAGGGGGATCAGGCCCCTTCCCAGCACAGCCGAGGTGAGGCCTTTGCAGAGCTGGGGGAAGCCCAGAGATGACAGCGTTGCTTGTTAGAATACTGGGGGAAAAAAGAGAGGAAAGCACCACTTGGAGAGGTTTCTCCTCCACCTCCTCTCCCTGGGATGGAATCCTCAGGGGAAGGCTGCTCGTGGCCCAGCCCGGTGGGAGCAGCGCAGCACCGAGAGTGGCAGAGCCACTGCGGGGTCAGGCAGAGCTGTCCCCAGCGCGGGGTCCCCACCCCGCTGGCACTGAGCAGCCCTGCACAGCTCCCAGCTCGCCTCGCTCCTCCTGGGCACCCAGAGCCGGGTGCTGCCAGCTGCTGGCTCTGGAGGGAGCCCAAAACATCAGGGCTCCATGTGCTCAGGTCACCAGCCCTGCCCCAGTTCCTCCCCTCCCCACAAGACCTGCGTTGACCTTGTCCCCATCCCAGCTGCTCTGACATTCCCCAGTTGCCTCCACTTTGTCCCAGACTGGAAAAGAAAATAAAGGAGCACCCAGAGCTGGCTGCTGCAGCTCTCCCCTCTGCCTCAGGCCGGGCCCAGCCTCACCGACCAAGGCATGTCAGGGCACAGCAAGGTTTGGGGCTGGACCTCTTCCCTCCCAAGCTCACATCCCTTTTTACCTTTTCTGAGCCCTTTTTGCGCCATTCAGCTTCTGCTTGCCACAAATGAACACCCTCTGTGCTCACAGATCCAGCGACCCTTTCCACCCCCTGGTCTTGTTCTTCTCACAATGCTGCTGGCAGAAGCAAAATGAAAGCCCTGTTTCCTCCCTTGCCCTCTCTACACCCATCCTCCTGCTTCCACCACCGCTGGTCAAGCAGAAATTGTAAATAGAGTTCACTATTCGGAGAAGGCTTCTTTTTTTTATTATTTTATTTTTAAATGCCCAGGCCATACATCCAGTTTGCCGCTCAGGAAGTCGCACTAATTGTCCTTTCCTATAGTCAAACACATCTATCTTTTCAATGCCGTCTTTGTGTCTCTGCGTGCGAGGGAGAAAGAGGGAACGGGTGGATACGTTTATTCAATTATTTAAACACACACACAACACAACACGAGGGCCAAGGAGCGCCGGTTCCTCCCGCAGAAGCCCTGCAGCTCTCCAGACGCGGCACTGCCCCCCCCACCTCCCCGCAGACCCAGTAGAACAAGGTACTCGAGAGCACCCGGCAAAGAAACCGATTTTATCTGCTTTGACCATCAGCCGTGTTCTTTAACAACCCAGAACCGGAGCCTTTCCCATCTCCACACGGCCCCGGCCCCGCGGGGCGGGCGCAGCTTCCCCCGGGGCCGGAGCGGGGCCGGAGCGGGGCCGGAGCGGGGCCGGAGCCCGGGAGATGCTGAGCAGCACCGGGCACACGGCACACGCTGCAGGGCTGCAGGTCNGGGGGCTGCAGCGGGGGGGGGGGGGCGGGCCCCCCCCCGCCCCGCCACTGACGCGCACTTCGCTCCCGTTTTCTTCAAGATGCCACCAAGTCACCCGGTCATCGATTGATAGCTCGGGCGGGGGGAGGACCAGCTGTTGCAAAAGGACATGGTAAATCTAATAGAGGCTGCTGTCAATAAAGAAATGACAGGGAAGAAGAATCGGCTTCCTAAAGTCTGCTGAACTAACACTCATCATGCAGCCGCGGACACGAACTCTCCATCGGAGCCTGGTATACATTACTATTTTCCTTACTAGGTTTCAATTAAAGAGCTGTAACCCCCACACGCACACCCCAAGGCAGGGCACACATGAAAGGCAAGAGGAGGCAGCGGACAATTCCTGCCAGCCCCGAGCCTCTGGCGTGCCCAAGCGAATTCCCCCGGCCCCGAGCGGCCGGGCCGGGGCAGAGCCGCGTCCGTGCGGGCACCGGGACCCCGCTCCCTCCCTCCAGCGCCCCTCGCCACGGGCTGCAGCACCGAAAATCTGCTCAAGGGGATGCTCCCCGCGCATCTGGGCAGCAGAGGAGCTCGGGGCGCTGCCGTGGGCACCCACGGCGGGACCGTGTCCCCAACAGCTTCATTTCACTCTTTCCTTCTCGCGTGAAATAGATCCTAAATTATCCCCAGCTCCAAAAAAATCCCACACACACAAACTCCAAAATTAACAAACTCCACCATTTTTTTTTTTCGTGAAAGAGGGAAGAGCTTTATTTTTATTTTTTTCCAATGTCCCAGTTAGGAGGTTCGGAGCAGGAGGGGCAGGCTGGGAACGGTGTTTTTTTTTTCCTCTCGTGGAGCCCCTCTGTGCGTTTGACCCTTGGCATCTGCCTGCGAAGGGCGAGGGAAGGGCTTCACCCGCCCTCCCTTCAAACGGGAGCTGCAAAAGGCAGCCGAAGTGTGCCAGCTCAGCTCTGGGAAACTTTTGGGTAGCGGCAAATTTCTTTAAAGAACTTGACCGCTTCGGTCAGCCTGAAACCATCACCCGACGTGCAGGGCAGGGGGCTGCGGGAGCGCCACTCCGCAGGGTGTGGTGGACCCAGAAAGTCCTCTCGTCCTTCCCCGCCGCTTCCCAGCTGTCCCCAATGCCAGGGGACACCTTCCCGCGGGGGCTGAGCCAGCAGTTCAGCCCTCAGCCCTGCTTTGGGGCGTGCTGACAGCCCCACCACCAGCCCCCGGCACGTCGGGGCACCAAAAAGCACCACCACTGTGCTCCACCAAAGAGCTTCACCAAAAAACTCCTCTACGCGCTCACACATCCACACACGATCCAGCAAAACCCTCCGGAGATCATTTCCGTGGGGAGCACGACAAGATGGAAATAAATGATAATAATAATAATAATTATTTTAAAAAGCAGAAAACTAAATCAGGGGCTCCTCTCGGTTTCTGGGGCGTGGGAGGTTTTGTAGCGCAGTTTTATTTTAGTTTAGTATTTTGAACAAACTTCAGATTGATTTCCGGAAAGCGCAAACGCGCACACATGGGAAAGTGAAAAAACCGGTCCTTCGAGGTCATCTGAGAAGGGGAGACGGGATCTGTATCCTTCTTCCCCCCCTGCCCCCCGCAAAAAAAAGTAACAGAAGGGGAAAGATCCCATGTTTTTATAGTTTAAAAGTACTTTGAATTATTTGCTCTTAATGGCACACGTGGCTGTAGCAAAGCCGGGCTCTGCTTTCGATCTTGCACTTGCTCCTTGCATTTCTGTACATATATATATATATATATGTGTGTGTGTGTGTGTGTACACCTCTAAGCTTCACAGCCCCCATTTCACGGCCAGGTTTCTCTCTCCTCGTCTCCCCACCCTTTCCCCTGGACCAAACACAAGTCCCAGGCCACTGCTGCTCCTGCGGTAATTACTGTTCCGCTGGGATTCAGAAACGCGGGCAGAGCCGGCTTCTGTCACGGCGTTGCTCCGGAGCAGCAGGAGTGTTGCGAAAATTTATTAAACCCAGATGATCCGGGAGTTGGGGCAGACGGAAAAGATTTCCAATTAAAGCCGAGCGGAGCAGAATACAACCAGCTCCGCGTCGCAGGTGTAAACTGCATTTGTGCCGCTCTCGCTGCGCTTCCCGGAGCGGCTCCTTCTTAGACGGGTAAGGTTTGGGTTTTTTTTTTTTTTTTTCCCCGCAGGAGATTTTGCTGGGGAGCCATCGGGCTCGGCCCGGCGCCGGGCTCCGCGGCTCGGAGCATCTTTCCCCGCGGTCGATGCGCGCCTGGGCGGCTCGGTGCCGGCAGCCCCCGCGGGGCCAGCGGCCGCCACCTCCTAGCCCTGAAAATTCCCTGCTCACCTGTTGCTTCAGCCGCTTCTTTAATGGCATGGGCTTAAGGGGAAGCTAAAATGCTCACAAGCGATCTCGGAAAAGCGGCGGAGGGAAGGAATGATTCCAGGTAGATGGGAGATGGGGGAGGACAAAACACACGGGGAGCCGGGGCATCGCTCCTGATCCCCGGGATAAGAGAGGAAATGTCCCCGCACAGAGCACAGCCACTTTCTGCCCCAGTTCTCGGGGCTGTTGGGAGCGTTAATTCCCCCCGAAAATTGGTTTTTGTTCATCAGGAGTGTTCAGGAGCCCAAATCACGTCGTGGTCCTCGGGAGCCACCCCCCTTAAACAGCTTTTTTCTCCTTAGAGTGAGGCTTGACACACACTGCCAGCGCGGGGCACTCAACTTTCTGATGTTACAGTCTAAATAAGGGGGAAAACCATTAATGAATGTTTAATCCTTGTTTTCTTTAAATACCATTAGGACAATTGTCCGGACCCCGGGTCAGGAAAAAATGCTGTTCAGTGGAGACAGGAAGGCGACGGCTCGCAAGGAGAAGGGGGGATTTGAAGAGCGAATAAGTGGGTGCACAGTGCCTGGAGCTCACCTTCTGCAAAGACAAGGTGTGATTAATGTCCGACACTTGCGGAGCCGTTTGCCCCTGCCCTGCCTCACCAATCCTGCTGCTCGTCCCCCGACAGCGAAGTAAGCAGAGCAGATTGTGAAGCCTCTGCACACTGGGACGGGGGTGGGAGAGGGGGAAAAGAGAAAGAACATACGAGACAAGCCCGTCCCAAGAGCTGGAGTGGGCAGAGTATTACATGTACAAACATCCAAACAAGATTCGAGCAGTACAAAGCGTCGGAAAATCCAGAGCAGCCACATAAAAAGAGAAGTTAAGTAGGAAGTGGTGTAAAAGTGTTGTCATTTATTTTGCCTTCCCTTACAGATGTTCTGCATAAAGCCCTATCTTAATGAGACGGAGAGAGGGAAGCAGGGAGGGCTGAACGCCGGCTGAACCCCGCGCTGCGGGGAGGGGGCGCGGGGGTCCCGCCGAGGGCCGCGCTCGCCCCGCGGAGGCTCCGTGGGCTCCGGCCACGGGATGGCGCCGCGGCCAGCGCCTCTCACCTGCCGGAGCGGGGCTCACCTGGGCGGCCCCGCTCCCCCGGCCCGGCCCGGAGCACCCCCAGCCCGGCCCCGCCCGGGGAGCGGGGCAGCTCATCCGGACGGATCGCAATAAAAGAGCTTTTAGAAGTGACAGCCAGGCGTTTATGGGCTGAGAGACAACGCGAGCCACGGGCACAGCATCCCTGCTCCCGCGCCGGGGACCCGCGGGTGACGCAGGATAACCTGTCCCGGAGGACGGTGGTGAGGAAGGAGGGAGAAGGGGATGGGGGACAGTTCAGGTCCTGGCGGTCGGAGTTTGGCCGCCAGCATCAGCCCCTCCCGAGCTCGCCAAGGAGGAGGAATAACGCGGCGGAGCAAGAGAAGCGCTGGGCTAAACTTAGGGACCGCGAAGGGAAAGATCCGTTCTTCAAAGCAGCTGGACTAAAAATACCCACCCTCCCCCTCCAGACCGAAGGCTGGGTGAAGGTGTACAAGATCTAATATTTCAGGTGACATAAGAAGGGAGCAAACACCCTGCCAAAAGCATCTCTCATCCCGCACCACCTCCTCCCCCGAAATGCAGTGATCACCCCCCGCCAAAAAAAGCCCTCGAGCAAATAAATCCGAAGTCACGTCTCGCTGTCACCCACCAGCCAAGGAAAAAAAAAAAAAAATTAAAAATCGCGTTTTGTGAGCCCTGCTCCTCCTGATCAGACCGGGAGAGGAGCCGGTCGCCCCTCGCTGCCCCCTTCCCAGGGCAGGTGCGCCCACCGCCCGCTGCCACCACCCAACCACGATCGCACCGCGCAGCAAAGCGCTGGGGACGGTAGCTGGGTTTAGGCATAAAAAAGAGCCTGTTTGCTCCTTTATTAGTGTCGAGCCTACTCTAATTACGAGAAATCGCTGCTCTCGGGCTGAAACGACGTGTTGTCCTGTGCTTGTAAAATACATTTCAAGTAATTCTTTTCTGTCTATAAAATACAGCGTGTGTGTGGGGAATATAAATAAACTGCTGTCCATTTCTTTAATGCTATTTTAGCCAAATTGGCTGGCCGGATTGGAATTCGACATAAAAGCTTTAGTTTGCAAAACATCCGCACTGTAACGTCTGGGAGACGGGGCTTGAGCTCCAGCGCGACGGGCACGTTAACTGCATTAAAACCCCTCCATACATTTTCGAGCTTTTGCTTTTTTCCCCCTCTCGCAGCACATCCACCCGCTCTCCTCCCCGCCTCCGGGCGCCTGCGCCTGGTTTTCTCCAAATGAAGTATTTTACGTGATCGATGGAAGGAGTCATTTGGCCCATAATTAGGTCAATAAAATCAATGTTTATTCCTCTGATGGCCTGAAAGCTAATAAATTCCTCTTTTATATTCGCTCCCTCCGAAGATTAGAAACGAGGGGTGGGCGGCAGCCCCGGCCGCCGGGGATCGCTCCGTTCCGCCGGGGAGCCGCGCTCCCAGCCCGCCACCAACCCAGCCGCTGGCATGCAAAAAAAGTTTATTTAAAAAAAAAAAAAATTCGAAAAAATTCCCTACTCCTATCCCTCCCCACTCCTGTTTATTTTTCAAGACGAGCCAATTTACAGCACATCCAAATTGAGTCTAACCCCCCTGGAGCACACCCCCATCGCGCACACACACGCTCCGCTCCTGTCTCGCAGATAACTTTATTTCGCTTGATTCCCTTCGGAGCCACTGTTAGTCATGGACACGCAAGGTTTGAAGGCGCCTTGGAGAAATCCTATTAGCCTTGGAGAAAGTAAAGCTTTTGGGACAATAAAAAAAACCCAAACCAAAACAACAACAACAAAAAAACCCCCAACCCAAACCCGCGACAGTTTTATTTTTCACGCAGTAATAGCGAGGAAAAAGCATCGCGGTCCTAATCAGATCAATATAGAGACACACAAATCTTTGCAAAGGTTTAGCAGTTTACAGTGGGTTCCAGACCTTTGACATACATTGCGGATTAATTGGGCACTGTCAAGAGGGGGGAAGAGGAGGTGGGATTCCAGTTAATTAGTCGAGAAATGAATAAAAACTAAACATTATCGGAATTGTCTGCGGGTCCCGGTTTGTTAGTGGGGATTTGGGGATCAGCTTTTGTGTGCCGTAAATTGGATCTGAGTAGCGTGGTGCTGTCTTACACTGTCGTTTTGTGAACTGGCGACAGCTCGAGTCCATGGGAAAACTTAAAGGGAACCTGGGGCCGGTCACAGAGCCTCATTATCTCATGTCGGATACCATCTTTCGGGGAGAGCGTTTAATCAGCAGTGGCACACAATCCTTCCCTCGCAACCTGGGCAAACCGCACCACCTTCCCTTCCCTCCGCCCTGCAGACGGCCCGAGAGAAAAGAAAAAAAAAAAAAAAAAAAAAAAAAAAAACAAAAAAAAAAAAAGAATCCCCTTTTCCCGAGTGGGTGAAGCCGTCCCACGGGCTGGGAGGCGGTGGCGGAGATCCCGCAGATCCCTGCCGGGCACGTGGGGCTTTGCCCGTCCCTGCGCTTCAAGGGTTCGCTCTCCGCGGTGCCTCGGGCTCTGCCTTCCCCCCAGAGCCGGGGAAGAGCCGGGCCCGTGTCCGGAGGGAATTTCCCCGCGGCGCTGGACGGGGCGGTCCCCGCTGCCCTCCGCTTCCCTCCCGTCCTGTCCGCAGCTCGGCTCCCCGGCTGCTTCTCCCCCTTCCCGGCCTGCTTTCCTCCGGGAAGTCACGGCTCGGCACCCGCTGGCTCTCCGGGCGGCCCCAGGCCAGCGCAGCCCCGCAGGGTGTCCCCGGCTGCGAAGGGAGCTGCCCCTCGTTCTCAGCGAGGTGAATTCCCAGGCACTCTCCTCCTCCCTCCGCCTGCCCCCAAGGGTCCGGCTGGCAGGGACAGGGGACACGGGGAGAGAGATGGCAACGAGCGAGGGATCCGGCAGCACCTTCCCTCCAGCTCAGGAGAGGAGTCCTCAGGGAGAAAACCTTCAGCGGTGAAGGCGAATGCTGCTCCCCGCCGTGGCGGTGCCCCGAGCGCGGGGGCTCTGGGCCGGGGAGAGCCGCACGCCGAAGTGCCCGGTTCTGCCCGGGGCCAGCAGAGCCGGGATGGAGCGAGGGGAGCAGAGAGGGGGAGCCCTCAGCCCACGGGAACTCCCAGCTGGGGGTGGGTGTCCCTCACCCCTGAGCCGCTTTGCGGGCTCGCAGGTGGGGACGGGATCCCTGGCAGGGGGTGCCGGGTCTCTGGGAGATCTCTCGGGGGTCGCTCCGTGTACCCGGGCGGGACGGGGCCCGGGAGGAGGAGGCAGACCGGGAAGAGCCCGGCTCCAGATCCCTCAGCATCCCGCGTGGGGCTGGGAGAGCCCGAGGGACGGACAGACGGACCTTGCCGAACGGTAAAATCCGCTGCGCTCTGCTACTTGTAGTTAGGGCGATCCTCGTCCTGCGAGTACCCTAATCCTAACCCTAACCCTAACCCCTCCTCCGGGGCTGAGCGAAGGAGGGCCCCGGGGATGTGAACTGCCCGGCCGGGATGGGGCAGCAGCCCCCGGCGCTGCTACCGCGCTCCCGGCCACCTCCCGGGCCTCCGGGGCCACCGGTGCACGTCCCCGGCGTGCCCCCATCCCGCGAGGGAGTTTGGCATCCCTCCCGGCGCAGGGAGCTCTCCCGAGGAGGAGGAGGAAGGCAAAACCCGCTGGGTTTTAGGGAGAGGAGGGTTTGGAAAAGGAGCGCATCCCCAGAGGTGCCTTCATGTCCCGCGCGGAGCCAGCGGCGGTGACAGCCCCGCAGAGCCCGGAGCGTCCCCGCTGCCGGGCACCAGCCTCTGCCCCGGCCTCCTCCGGGCCAGTAATTGGGTGTGCTTAAAATCAACCCGGCTAACGAGCCTGTTGTCCTCCTCACCCCACCCCCGCGTGTGAAACATTGTCATTAGGCGTCTAATATCTCCATCGCTTCCAGGGGGGAACGGCAAGAGGCTGCTCGAAAAAAACCACAGACAAAAGAAAGTGTGTGAACTCCCAGCGCCCGTATGCACAGCACAATGCGAAGCGGGTTAATATCAGTTAGCAGTTCTGCAGTGACCTGTAAAGTTGCCTCTCTGGAAAGATTCTTGATGTATTACTTAACATGGCTACACAGTTATCTGTCTCGGCATTAATGCGTCCATTAAATCACTGTTGAGTAGCATCAACCTACTCCCGAGTCTTTCCGTCCCCTGGGAATATGGTTTCTAAACAGGATCAAACATGTGATGCTGACAAGTCATGAGATAAGTTATAATTAATTAGAGTTTGCTACATCCACAGAATAGGTACTTGGGGGAGTGGGGATGGACCGGGCCATTAAGGACTTCAGCCAGGAGGGAGGATCTATAATATTGAGTTGGAAAACAAGAAGAAGTAATAATCAAAGGTGGCCGAAGAAAACTGCAAACCTTTAGCTTTCAGAACTCGGTCAAGATTAAAGTTGTTTTTGATGGGAAACACACCATCCACTCCTTAATGAAAACCATGGGGAGACCGATGCTGCGGATGGCTCCTTAAAGAGGGAGAGGAATCGTCGCTCCGGGTCTGAGGACAAAAATCGGCGGCACAATTTGCAAGAGGAAGAAGAGAGGAAGGAGTTGGGAGAAGGGAGCCGCCTCGCCTGGCTGAGCAGCGAAGCCGCAGCCAGAGGTCACCTCTCCACCCCACACACTTCGGGGTCGTTCCGCAGATGTTCCCCCGGTTCAGAGAGCCCCGAGCATCCCCCTGCCTGCCCCAGAGCGCCCTGGAAGCTGCCGAAACCCCTCTGCTCCTGGCAGACAAATGGCCCCTCTTGCCCTGGGCTGGGGCCAGCCTGCAGCCCTCCCCCTGCCCTCTGTGCTGGAATGACAGCTAAAAATCAGGCTGCAAACAAGTGGATTTCGGTCCGAGCTGTAATAGCCCTTATTTGCTTTGCTTTAACAAACAGCTGGAGGGGGGGATTTACTTTCAGGCTGGCTGTAAAAGCTCCCCACGGGAGGGGAAAGGCAGGGGATGGAGGTTAACCGGCGGCACGAGGTGTCTTTTCATGCCCTCTGCGAGTCAAAGCAATGGCTGGGTTTATTTGCTTGCTCTCTGCAACAAATGGGAGCCCTTCAGGTGAGAAGATGTTGGAAGGGTGGAATGACAGGACAGATTTACACCTGTCCTTACAGCCTACTCTGACAACCCCTATAGCCTACAGAAATGACCAGTGGTGCCGCGGAGTCTGGGCAAGTCAGCAGGTTCACGCGGCGTTTTTGATGCTTTTTCACTCTATCTTCCTCCACCGCTGCCCCTCCTGCTTCCTTCTCCCTTTCCCTTGTCTTCCTACGGCACCACACCAAGCACAGAGGGAAGGACCCGACCGACGGGCTCACCCTGTGCCCCAGGAATGTCACAGCTGACCCCGGGGAGCCCCTTCTCAGCACCTCCTCGGGCGCACAGGGTGCTCAAGGTCTGCCTTTACCACACCCCAGCCTCCTGCTGTGACCTCCTCCAACTCCCAGCTGTCCCCTCGCAGACAAGAAGGCAGAGAGGAGATAACCCCCCTTCTGCCCTGTCTCCCCCCAGACATCCCACCTCGATGACAGAGGCTGTCCAGACGCCTCTGGAATCTGCCTGGACCCAGCTGCCATCTTCCTGGGTGGAGAGGACGAGGGCTGCCTTCCCCATGTGCCACCCCAAGGGCCTGTTGCCACCGCCAAGTGCCTGCTGAAAGCGCTCCTCAGAGCCAGCTCTCGAGAGGCCGGCTGCTGGAGCCAGCAGCACTCAGCCCGGCGTTCAGCACGCCTGCGAGGCTGCAGCCATCCCGGCCGAGGGCATGGGGGTGTGCTCAGGGCCCTCTGGAGAGCACTGGAATATGTTTCAGTAGCCCCCAGCCAAAAGCATCTTGTGAGCAAGCAGCACAGCCCAACATCTCATCGCTCAGCCTCATCAAACAGCGCTGAGCAGGACCTCGGGAGGCTCTGCTCCAGCATGGGTGGCTGAAGGTACAGTCACAGAACCAAAGATAAAAGCCCGACCACATGGCAGGGGACAACAGAGGTCTCCTGATGGGTCCCACGTGCCCACCGCGCTCCCAGGACAGAGCTCCCGGGCACCAAAGTGCTCAGGCACGTGTGGGACATCAGGCAGAGAAGAAACAACAGCATTTTCACCTGAAGTTTGTTAAGTGCCACATTCTGCTGGAGATCTCCAGCTGGATTCCTCCTCCTGCAACAGGCAAAGGAGCCAAAAACATCAGTTCTTAAAAAAAAAAAAAAAGCCCGAGGTTTGTCATGTCCCCATTAGGCTCATTGCAGCAATGATTTCCCAATTACACAGAGTCGGTTTCAACAGAAAACACTGGGAATGCCTCACAGGAGGATTCTTGACTGCCCCAGGCTAGGAAAGCATAGAGAACCTGCCCCAAATGAGGCAAGTGTGGGGATTTGCAAACAGGTACCTCTGCTCATGGGACAGCTCTAAGCCCTGGAATGGCGTTATAGCCAGAGGCAAGCACTCGAGATTCCTCTAAAATCTTTGGGAACATCTAAGGGTTCGGCACTTCTAAAAATCTCTTGAGGCTTCTTCAGATGCCTGGAGAGAGATTTCACAGCTTGTCTCCTCTTAACAGCTGAGTTATAGTCTGTGGCCAGAAAAATAGGCTGTGCAACTTCCCTGTGCCTTCCTTAAAATAATTAGGATTAATAACTCAGCATTTCGCCTGTGACACACACCATTGCTGTGTAGTACTCATGAGATAACATCGTTTGTGGTAACGCTCACCCCAGTGAGGACATCACAAAGGGGTAACGGGGGACAGAGAGAGGAGTTAAACCTTTTACAGCCTGCAAAGAGCTGGGACGCCTCTCCCTGCCACGTTCCCTTCCGCGGGCTGAGGCTTTCCCGGATGGTTCTGCCAATGAAGACGTTGCAGGAACTGGTGAGGCCAGGAATACCCTTTGGAAACTCGAGAAGAAAGGTTTATGTTTTCTCCTGTGCAATGTGAATATGCAGATGAATTTGCACATGACTACTCCGTGGAGTAAATGCCTTGCAGGGAAGAGACAAAGGTGCTCTTTGGGATGGGCAGGGGGAAGAGGATGGAGTACAAGACTATTTTGAATGACCTTTTTCCAGGCACTCTGGAGCTGGTGGGCTGATATTTCCAGAGAGGCATCGATCCAGGTGCATGACCATGAAGAGTTGATTTCTCCATAGAGGCACCTCCTCAGCCATTGCCACCCACGATTTCCCACACAGGGTGCACTACCCACGTTTGGGGAACTGCCATCAACCCCACAGCCAAAGTCAAGGTTTCCTCATTCCTTTAAATGCTCTGCCTCTCAGGAAAAACCCCACTTCCCCCTGCTGTGTGCTGGGATCACTGGAGGTGCTGCAGTGTGTGCCAGGGGCAGTTGTGGAGGGGGCAGTGCTGACAGCCGGCTTTGCTCGGTGAGAGGCCCTTGGCAGCACAGCCACTTCTCACCTCCCCCCACCACAGCCTGCCTCTGCCACCCTCCTGGTGGAGACCTTGTCCACCACGGATCCTCCAGATGGGAATGTGCTGCCCTCACAGGTCCCAAACATGCTGGAGCTCCTTCCAGGGTACACAGAGCACATGCAGGGCCCCCCAGGAGCGCTGGGTTTGCTGCTCCTCACCCAGACACAGCTGATCTGCATAGATCTACATATATTAATGGCCACGTCTGGGAAGGATGCATGTGTTAAACCCAGGCTTAATCTCCAGGCATGGAAAAGGGCGTGCTCAGAAACCCCAGACATTTTCTAAGCCTGCTCAAGACCTGCCATGATCAGATGGTTCATCCAGCCAAGGAAGTCCTGAAGATGGAGCACATGGCTGGGAAACATCAGGTTTGGAGGGAGTTAAGGATGTTCAGAAGACACTTCCAAACGTGCAGTTTTTCTTGCATGACACACAGGGTCACTCTTGTCAACAAATATCCCATTTTAATATTTCATTAAACTTTCATGGTGTACTCTTAGTCCATGATATAGGCACAGTCAACAAATGCAAAAATCAATTAATCAGTCCCTGAGCAAATACCCAGTGAGAGAGAGAAAGGCTCCCATTAATTTCTCCAGACTTCAGGTCAAGCCCTAAATGTATAAAGATCAAAAGACCTGGAGATTAGCATTGAGCCAAGTCATCAGCAGTGGGATTTCCAAAGGCCACGCTCAACTCCTTGCAAGTAGAAGGGTAAAAACACATTGACCCAAGATTTTTTAGTTCCCTTTTTTTTTGTGCAGTGAGTCAACTTTGGATTTTATTTTTTGATTTAAGAAAGGAAAGGGTAAAAGGAGTCGTTTGCACTTTTCAGCACAAGTGAGAATTTTCCTCAACACATACATTACTCCAAAGTTCCTGAGAAGATGAGTGACAGCCAAATTGCCACACACCCTTTGCTCTGTGCACATCTCCCTGCCAGGTTTGTGCCGAGAACAGGTGGCTTTCACACCTAGCACATATTTGTGCTGGCTGAGTGTTAGCAGTGAAATCAAATCCTTTCCTCTGACCCAGGAATTTTGATGGCAGAGGGAAGGGTGGCTTGTTTGAGGGGGTGTGGCACTTCTTTCCACAGGAACATTTATCATTTCCCTGCTGAAAAAGAGACCAATAACCCATACCCCGTGCCTGTTATTACCCTGTGAATTCAAAGGTGTCTCGTTTTTAATGGGCCCTTAGCAATAGCGCCGGCACCTCATCATTTATCATCTTGTGCTGACAACTTCCCTGATGCACAAAGCTCCTGAATGGCACCTCTAAAAGAGGTGTCAGCAGAATGAGCCGTGAGGGGTCTCCTGGCTTTTCCTGTAGTCGAGCAAAGGAAGACCCGAGGCGTGTCTATACCTTTGAACTGGAATATCAGTCACAATATCAGAGTCCCTAAGCTCTCCTCTCTAGCCCAGTGCCAGGCAGAGCACAGGGGAGGAAAATCAATCCCTGAAGGCCACATCTCCCTCTTCAGCAAGGGCAAGAGGGAAGGAGCACAGCAGTGCAGGTAGGAGAGCCCTGCTCCCGCCACCTTCCCAAATCCAGGGACCACACCGGGGTCAGCACAGCTGGGAGATACCCCTGCACAGGGCAGAACTGGCCCAAACTTCTCCTCCTTCCCAAAGCAAAGCAGAAACCAAGGCGTGAGTCACAGCTTTGACCTACAATTTGAAGCCTGCTTTTTTTCCCAGGGCTTCAAGGAAATCTCGTGTTAAATCCATAACCGAGTCCTAAGGGAGACAGGCAAAACATCCTCTGACACAGCTGACCTCCTTCCTCTCTCCCTCCCTCTCTCTCTCTCTCTCTCTTGGAGATGTTTTTCAAGGAAAGAAGCCAAAACCTGAGCTTAGGAAATGAGCAGAGCTTGGCTGGGTTGATGGGCTGAGCTGACTTTGGCCAGGCAGTGCCTCTGAACCTGCTCCTATGCAAATCCAGCAGCAGCAGCAGCAGCAGCAGCCTCACCCTGGCAAAGGCTGCTCTTCCCTCCTGGCTTGTGCAAATACAGTCTTGCCACAAGTCCATTTGCAATGGCCTTGAACGACAAGGGCTGATTTTGATACTGGCAACAGTAGATCTTCCATTTTCCCCTTGGAGGGTTTGGCAGAGCCGGGCTGATTTTCTTCTCCAAACCTTGCCTGGCAAAGGTTTCCCTATCTCATAGCCTCATGCAAGCACAACACTCTGTAATTACCAGGTCCAGAGTCTTTCATTCAAGTGCCTTCAAGGACTTTAAAGAATTTTGACTTGGGGCCCCCTGGGGCAAAAGCCCAAGGATTACTTTGCCCAATTTACTTATGAGTAAACTGAGGCACGGCAGAGGGAAACCTGTAATTTTCACGAGTCTGTTCATTGAGGATTCCTCGTTTTCCACACTCCCAACTCCAAAATGCCCTAAAGGCTTCAGTATTCAGGGCTGCTGAGCAGCCAAATATCTGGCAGAAGGATTCTGCAGTGCTCCAGAAAGCCAACTCCATCCTGCTTCCAAACCACCCACTCAGAAAAAATCAGGGCATCCAAAACTGGTGGTTTGTGACACTCAGCTGATAATAGGGTATGCCATTAATGAGCCCCAAATCTCAACCTCTCTGCACTTCCATTGAAGAGATATCTAGAGGGGAAAATAGGAAAGCAGGTAATAACTTCCCCCTCTTCTGCCCGAGAGCTCAGTGTGCGGGCAGGAGGTGGGAGGAAGGCAGGAATTCCCAAACAGCCCCACAGGAGGCTCAGTGCTGCTGCTTGCCAGGAGACACCTCAGTCACACGTAGGGCCACGAGCACCACGGCCCACGAGCATGGCTGGCTCCCAGCACCCATTTTAATGAAATCCCACTGAGGCTCAGGCAGGAATTCACCCCTCTTCTGTCCCCAGGGCTGTGCAGAAGGGATGGACTCTGCTGAGCGGGGTCTGCAGTGTCCTCATGGACACCAGGGATGGGTTTATCACCTGCTGTGGGCATCAAGCAGCTGCTCCCGGTGTGTATCCTCTGCCCAAAAATGAGAGCTTGCTCCAATAACCACGGCTTTGGTGGGGATCATTAATGGTCTCCTCCTCTATCCCACTGCCACCCCTTCCCACAAAAGTTTTAGGAAACTTTCACCCTTTTCTCAACTTTGACTGAAACCACCATTCAAAAGGTACTAGGGGAAGGGGATGGATGGGAAGGACAAAGCCACTTCAACCTCCCTTTCCTGGCAACTGCCTGAAGAAAAAGGAATAATTGTGTATTACCCACATGCAGCCAGAGAATAAGTTACAGGAAAGAATCCATCAAGGGGGAAAGGAGATTCAGATATTCAAGGAAGAGATTTCCAAGTTGACTTATGGTTTTTCCTCCAGGATCTCATTGCAACAGGCACTGTGCAAACAGCGAGAGACAATTTCCTGCACTAGATATATTAAAATCTAAGCTGCAGAGACAGAAAGGGTGTGGGAGGGAAAATGGGAGGGTTGAGGAGAATTGAACTGACTCACCCTGGGTCACTTATCTGGTCAAGAATAGAGGCAGAGAGGAATAATCCAAGGCTCCAGAGTGCCAGTCCAACACTGTCCTTCAGACAAGGTTGCTCCTACCTCCCCCTTTGATGTGCTCATAACAGCAGGGAGCAAGAGCCACCTCCTGTCAAAATGAGAAGCCAGGCCACAGCCAAAGAGCAGCAAATGGAGAAATACCAAGAGAAGATTATCTGACAATAAAGCGTCTGTCACCAGCAAAACCGTACTGGTGTCACTTGTGGTGTGGGCTGGGGTAAATCAGCACAGCTCCCCAGCAGCCAGAGCTCTGCTCACTCAACTTCAGCAGGGTCTGCTCCACCTTATCAATCACCAGTGCCAGGAAGAGCAGAGGGGAGATGAGAGCTCAGTGAAGGCCATTCCCCAGTTAGGAGAGCACCAACATGTGGTCCCAAGCCAGGGATCTGGATGTGTTGGGCAAAGAGAGAGAGGGGTGATAAACAGAGAGAATAATGCCAAAATAAGGATGCAAGTTAACCACCTTGAGTAAATGAAAACAAATGGGAATCCAGTCCGTCTAAAGGTGAATTAAACCTTCCTTATCCCTCTGAACCCCTGAAAGAGTTAACAAAATAGTAGGAAAAGGAGAACAGAGATTCTAATTTATGGAGAGGTTCAAAGGGCTTTTGATAAAGCCCTTCAGTAGAGTCTCTGAAGGAAATTTTATAATCATGGGGTTGGGAGATAAAGTGCTGTCATAGATTAAAAACTTGTTGAGACAGAAAACAGAGGAGAAGGAAATAAATGGCAAATGACCAGCATGGAAATAATTTAGGAGAGGTGTCCCCAGGATGAATTTGGAAAGTGGTTAACTGTAGTATGACTTTATGACTAATAGCAATTAGACCTGGTAGAATAATAAACAGAAGCATGGTAACAAGGTTGATCCTGTACCTGTGAGCTGCAAAGGGTCTGACCTAGAACGACTCATTGGTCTTTTCTTGGTTATTTCAGGGAAAAAAAATCCAGCACAAACCAACACCAAAGCCACATGGTTATCCCCGCTCCTTCTCCCTAAAAGTAAACCCAGAAACATTTCAACGACACCTCCCCATCCCCACACTCCCTGCACAGGCAGAGTTTCCAGAGTGCTCTGACAAAGAATCCCTGGCACCAGCAAAGCGGAGGAGCAGGATTTTTCTGGCGTTCGATTGCAATAAAGTTTTCAGCGATTCCCTCCCCCTCACTTTTCCCTCCCTTTGCCAGCTGCCTCCCTGAGCCTGCTCGGGCTGTGACCCACGGGCTGGGAAACACCCACGGCAGAAAGGAAGCTTTGTGCTTTGCTGGCAACTGAGAACTCGCGGTTAAGTCGAGCCTAGGTGAGAACTGCAAGGACCAGGGGGATCCAGGAGGATCATACAGAGGGTGGCACACCTGGAAATGCAGCTGGGCAGCAGCTGGATGTCAGCCTAAACTGGACTGGCCTCAGTCAGTGCCCTGAGTTGGAAAGGGTGAGGGAGAAGTGGTGCTGGCACTCAGAACATGCTGCCACCACCCCAGGGAGCCCCCCAGCCCACGGCCTGGGCAAGGAGCCCTCCAGATCCCGAGGGAGGGAGGAGGGGGATTCCCTTGCACTGAAGGATTCTCCTGCGTGCTGTGAGGAGATGCTGTGTCCTGGCAGGTGTCACATGTGGCACAGGCACAAACACAAGGATTGCTGTGGCACCTCTTCCCAAAACCAGTGTAGGAAAAGTGGTGGGAAATGCCTCTTCCTTTTCCCACTTCCCAAACACAGGAGAACAACTGCCTGGGATGTTTTCCATGTTTCCCCCACCTCCACAGCTCTGCTCTGAGTCAGGCTTGGAAAAGACCCTTCCCACCAAGTCCAGCCCCTTGTTATCCACAGGAAAAAAAAAAAAAATAAAAGGACAGTGTGGAGATGAACCAGATTGCACTGTACATTTCAACCAGCCTTTAATCAAGTCATGCCAGGATAATTCGGAAACAAATGAAAATGGATACATTAGAGGTATGCTGAGAGCAGGGCAAGGCTGGATGCAGCTGCTGCACGGGCATGGAAGGATGCCCACAGTGGGTCCATGCCCTCCCCAGGAGGGAAGAGCAAGGCAGCTGCCTGGTATAGAGGAGAGAAGGTGCTTGGCATTTCAAAAGGACCCAAGTCTTTCTGTGAGGGAACGGTTGCAGGAATATTGATGCACAAGATGGCTGGGTGCCTGCCTTGCCTTTGCGACTCTTCCTCTTTTTTTTCCCTCCCCAGTGTGCCCACAATGGCAGCCCTTTTATGACAGAATGATTTCAGTGAGCCTAAACACAACGTGCCTTACAGCTGTAATTCTGGGCTCCTCCAGCATGAATCATATGATGCACAGAGCTGATAGTGGGGGCAGAGGCATTTGCTTCGTTTCCAGACAGAGGGACGGAGTCAGGCTCCATCCGGCTGAACCAGTGCTTCCACTGCTCCTGCACCTTTTTCTAAACACCACAAAGCAGGGCCAGGTACCTGTGTGAGCCCTGTTTGCTGGAATCCACCTTCCCGAGCCACTGTGCGACTCAGGAATCAAAGCTCAAGGCATTCCAGCCCCTGCTCTCTTGCAAAATCTCATGACCTTGTGGAGGCAAGGCCACAAAATTCACTTGTTCGACTTCATTCTCAGACTTTCATTGAGTTTGACTTGGGGAAAGGAAAAAAGCCAAGAAAACATCCAATAACAAAACACAAAGCAGCAGAAATAAAATTAAAACCGAAGGGAGCAGAGTTTGCAGGGAGGGAAATCTCACTGCCCTTCCCTCTTGCCCAGAGCTTTGGCTGTTGGGGGCATTTTTAAAAAAATATCCATCCATTCTTTTACTCCTTTCTAAGCCCATCCTACACATCTATCTGGGCCTCCTGGAGAAAAAGCAGTAAAGAAAACCTTGGGATGAAGATTTGAGAGGCAGGGAAGGATCCAAGAGCACACACTGGTGCCTTCCTCCAAGCAGGACTGAGCATTTCTCCAAAGCCCAACACACACTGGCATCGTTCCACTGACTTCAGAAAAACCATGCTCCCTCAGGACTGGATTAATTTTCTTCAAGCAAGTGCTCCTAATGAATTTTTCACTCTCTTTGGTGGAAACCAGCACTGTCCCCACCATCCTCCTGTCACACAATGCATCCCCAAGCCTTCACTTACGTTTTATTTACGTAGCCTCACTCGAGAGGTCACTGACGCAAAAAATACCCCGTTTTCTCTATTTGTAGGTCATAAGATTTCACAGGTATGAGTGTCCTTTTACAGCACGGAGGCAAACAGCTACGGACGTATTTTGATTGCCCTTTAAAACTTGCAGTAAAGGTGTTAAAAGGAAAGAGTGTTTTTACGTGCCATGTCAAGCTCTAATCTACTCCATATCTCACACGCACGCTCTTCCAGCACAGAGCAGTTGTTTCAGGTCTGTCTCCAGTGTTGTTTTTGTATTTTTCCCCTAAGTAGTGCTTGTATAATCAGGGAAGGAAAGGCAGCAAAGCTTATCTGCACCCGGCTTTTTAAAGCAGCAATTCCATGTTGCTGTTCTCCTGCCCCAAGGAGTTACGTGTGACGCTGCTATTGCCTTCCCATGGGACCTGATAAGAAAGTTTGGGCTCAAGTTACCAGCAGGAACATTGGTGACAGTGAACCTTTAGTGTCCTGCTCGTGAGGAGCCTGAGTCTGGCTGATCCACGAACCCACAGCTCTGATGTTCTGCTCCCTCCTGATCTCCATCCAAAATGGGAGCAGGGGCTGGGGACGTGGGTCAAGCTGTGGGGTCTCCTGGCGTGTGGGTCCTGCAAAGTGCCCAGCCTTGTCTCCAGCCCCATCTACAACACCAGGGCAGAATTAGGGGGCCTACAACGGGCATCAGAGGAGACCAAGAGCTAAGCAAGACAATGGCAAACACTTAGGAGATAAGCCTGGGCTTTGTCTCCCTTTCACCCAGAGCTTCAGTGAGGCAGGGTGAGGAAACAGAATCCGTTTTTTCCCCTTTGGCTATTTGTCAGGAAGCTGGGGGAGGAGGGCACTTAAATGCCATAAAACCATCCCCTAATCCCCCTCCCACCATAGAGAGAGCTGTCAGGGGTGCCTGTCTTCCCGAACTTGCTGGAGCCCGTGTGTGACACCTCCAAGGCACAATTATCATTAGCTGAGATTCCCAAATGACTCCCAGAGCAGTCGCATCCCCTGATCCCGAGCATCCCTGTGCTCCTCGCCCCTACCCCCGCTCCAGAGCCGCCCACAGCCTGTGCCAGTGCTGCCTCTGCTGCCTCACTAGTCCGGCTTAAGAGCCGCAAGGCAAACACGGCTCAACTCCTGATCGGCTTAAAAACAAACAATCGGCAACTCCCCTAAAACAGGAGAGTCCAAACAAATAATTATCACCTCCCCCTTGACTCTGGCGAGCGGGGCCACAGAGCTGGCTGCTCTTTCTGCTTCTGTGTGGTCTCTCCCTTATAGACAGGCCAACATAAAGGACTAAGTCACTGAAAATTAACGAGTTACTGCTCGTTAGCTGAGGAGCATGAACTGCCTGCGTGCTCCCTCCGGAGAGCTGGGACAGGCTCTTTGTGTTGGGAACGGGCTGGGACAGCGTTTTCCAGCCCCAGACTCTAAGGCTGGTTTCTGAGAGATTTGCAAAGGTAACTGGAAAACAAACCTCTTGTCACCAGGGTTCAGCCACGAACTCAGGGATCCACACCCAGCGTGGGGGGAAAATTGTTCAAGGGGTGTCAGGAGGAGGAATGGCTGTGCCCAGGGCATGCCCAGAGCAGGGACTCAGCTGGGCAGCACGGCTGAGAAATGGGAACTCACGATGGGATTTGTTTACATGCAACGACCTGTCCGTGCTGGACTCCCCAGGTGTGACAGTGAGGCTGCAGCAGCCGCTCTACTACACCAGGCACAGAGGGGAAGGAAATCAATAAGCCAGCAATTAATACACCCATTCCAGAGGGAAGTTTCTGCAATGCTGGAGCCCCAAAGACAGAGGGTCTGTGTCTCTGCAGTAAAACTCAGCCCCTGCTATTTTTAATCTCCCTCTTTCAGAGCGCTGCAAGCCGTGATGCTTTCAGAGCATTTCTTGAAGCACAGCAAATATTTTTTAAGAAGGAAAAGGCCAGAAAAAAATTACATGGGGTGAAAAGGGAAGGAGGAGGTGCTGCTCTGGGTGACTTTCCAGTGGGGATAGGGCAGGAGCAGCCCCACGGACAGTTAGTGAGGAGCTGACAGGCTGTGGCTTGTCGGCGTGGCCCTGCCCTGTGTCAGCAGAGCCGTAACCAGGTAATTATACATTTCTCTCTCTCTCTCTCTGGACATTTTGCACAGAGGCAAAGCTCGAGGCACAAACCTAAAGCAAATTGCATGGTGGCATCTGTGTGCTAATAAGGTGCCTCTGCGTTTGGGAGCGTGAGAAATCAGCAGGCTGTGCTTTACAGAGCAGGGGACCGAGGGATGGCAAAGGTCCCCTCTGGTCCCAGGGGATGTGGGTGTCCCTGTGAGGAACATTTCTGTCTGGGTTAACCCATCCTCACTCCAGAGCCGTGTCCCACAGGTGAGCTCAGGGCTGAAACCTCCCAAGCCCAGTTCCTGGGGGTCTCCGACATAAATCTAGGGCTCTGGCTTGGGAATGGGAACTACAGCAGTGCTGCTTCAGCCAGGCTCCTGCTGAGGGGGATTCACCTGCACAGGCTGTCCCCCCATCAGCAAAGCTTTTGGGAAAAATAATAATAATAATAATAACTCAGGAACATTTGAAATCTTTGAGTTGATGATTTTTTTTACATAGCCTAACTTGGTTGGGATCTCTCATCCTCTGTAAAACACTACAGTTTTATCTCAGGGTGGAAATTTCATATGAAATCCAAATGTACTTTATCATTCCTTTCTGTTGCCAGCTCTTTTATTTTTAATAACTTCTAAGATCAACGAAGCAATGCTATTTTAGGCAAATGTTTTGTACGCTCTGTCCAGATGTTCAAATACCAACACAGAAGTACTCCAAGAAGAGAAGGTCCTCTCCTGTCCTTACAAGAAATATGTTTGCTATCACAATATTAACAGACAAACCCCCCCTTGGTGATCAGCAGAAGCAAACATCAATTTTTATTTGTATTTTTGCAAATCTTTCTCCATGCCATTTATCTAATGAACTCACCCCAAACAGCATCTCCAACTGGTGCTGCACTATCATTTATACTGCTGAGCTAATAATTTAATTTTCATTGGGGAGCAGGGGGGAGGAAGATGGAAGGAAAGAGATGATTTTACTAAATTGCTTCACTTTGGGTAATGCTCATCCTCTGGCAATTTCTGATTTATAGCTACAGTTGGCATTTCCAGTTTCTTAGGAATTAATTCCCGTACTTTAAAGGAAAAAAAATACCTTGACTGAGCCCAAGTCTGTGGGGTTTTTGATGGGGCTTGGCCAGAGCTGGGCAGGGCAGAGCCCCAGGCATGGGAGCAGTTTCTGCTCGGGGAAGGGCCGGGAATGCCCTGTGGGGATCCCCAGGGAGTGGTGGAAGGTCCCACCACGGTGCAGGGAGAGCTCAGCAGCTCCTCTGGGGCTGTGGGGAGGGGTCACACCCCAAACTTCCCAAAAGCCCAGGTTGTCTGAGCTGGCCCCACTTCCCAGACCCCCAGGGCAGGGTGCTGGGAGCTGGCTGTCCCCTCCCTCCCTGAGGTCTCTCCCCACAATGTCCTGCTCTGCTCCTGGCCTGCTGCACGCTCTGGAGGGGAAAAGAGAAGAGAGGAAAACCCAACCAAGGTGCCATTAAAGTTAATTGTTTTTATTGCTGGTTTAACAGTGTCTTGTAAATCTTTTTATGACCCAGCCCAGGAACACCAGTGAGGCCTAAACTGGAGCTGGAGCAGGATGAGTAAGGGAGCAGGGACAGGGGAATCACAGAAATCCTGTTGGATTTGTTAAGGTTGGAAAAGCCCTCTAAGATCATCAGGTCCAAGCACTGACTCAGCTCTGCCAGGTTCACTCTAAACTCTGTCCCCAAGTGCCACATTCACACGATTTCTGAGCACTTCCAGGGGCAGTAATTCCACCCCTTCCCCAGGCAGCCTGGTCCAATACTTGCCCACCCTTTCAGTGAAGAAATTTTTCCCATTATCCAACCTAAACCTCTCCTGGCACAACTTAAGTTCTCTTGTCCTATTATTGAAGAGCAGCTCTTGCTCTGATCTCCTCCCCTGAAAGCTGCAGGTGAGCTGGGACGTTTGGGGCCATGATGCCCAAAAGTGGCAGCACAGAAGAGGTTGGGATAAACCCTAAAATACCCCCCAAGCCTTCCTGGCAGAAGGCTCAGCTGAGCTCATCCAAGTTTGTTCTGTCAGAAACACCAGAGGATCCCACACGTGTCCCCCTGGCAGGGACACCGAGGAGGAGCAGGGACACCTCACTGAGGTCCTTGCAGGGCACAGGAAAACCCCTTTGATGTAGCAGTACTTGCAAGGAGAAAGCTAATCCCACGTTGTGATGTAAGTACCAGATGCTTCTTGGAAGAATTATACTGGGGCACAGGGTTAATGCTCCAGCTTTTCTTTAAAGTGTCCTGTGGATTATTCCCCGATTAAAAGGATTGTTCCCCAAACGGCTGGAGTGTCAGCCTGGCTGTTATTGTTGTTGTTGATACGTGGGCCAGGAGAAAGGGCGTGGGGGGAACAGGGTGTTGGGATTTATTTGCTGCCTCGCCAACCTTTTGCCCCCTCTTTGCCCGACCCCTCTTCTCCCATATGAGCTCACCGGGAGTGGGTTGGCCGCTGCTGGAGCTGCTCACCCAGAAGGGGAGGGAGTGAGGCTGGGAAAAGGGTGCTGGGAGGGTATGAAAATATTTTTTCCATGTCTAAGGCATCAGGCATCCACCTCTACCTGGGAGTGAACTCGTGCAATGGGACACACTCACACACAGAGGGGTGAAAAGGGCTCAGCCCCCTGTGGGAAGCTGTGCCCTGCCCCAAACCCCACATCATACCTGCTCAGCACGGGGACATGCAAGGAATGAAGGGAAAAAGAGGAGGGAATAATTTGTCTCTTTTACTCCCAAAGCCGCGGGTTCCCCCACACGCGCCGCGGGGAGCCACCCGTGGGGACAGCCAGCTGCTCTGTGCCTGCAGAGGTGTCCCCCTGCCTGAGCTGCTCACTCATCTCCTTCCTTACTCCCCATCTCCACTTTTTTTGTTGTTTTCTACCGGTTTTCATTCCCAGCTCAGTCCGCATCCAGCTCCCCATCGCCCGCATCCCTCCGAGCCGAGCATCCTCGGAGGGCCCGGGGCCGCTGCCGGAGCTGTGCGGGCGGGGAGGGCTCCGGCCCCGGGCACTGCCAGCCGGGCACCTCCTGCCCCCGATCTCCGCTTAACCCGCCACTGCTGCCGGAGAGAAAACATCTCTGACTTATAACGCTGCCAGTGTTTCAAACCGGGACGGCGCCGGACTCGGGAGAGGGGGAAAACAGCATTTCCCACAAGCAGAGAAAAAGCAGCAGCTCTGCAGAGAGACAAACACATCATCCCTCCCCAAAACCGCTGCGGAGGGACCGCTCCGGCACCTCTCCGCTGGGGGGGATCGGCACAAGGGCCGCCGTGTCCGCATTAAGGAGCATCCCCACCTTTATTTCCGTAAACGAAATCGCCCCCTCCGAGGGGGGCCAGGAGCGCTCCTCCCGCCCGGGGCCGCCCCTGGGTCGTGTCTCCCACGGGGGGCTCTGCTTTCCCCCGCTCCCACCTCCCTCGTCTCCTTCTCTCGGCAATTCCTCCCGCTCCGCTCCGTCCCCCTCTGACAAACAGGGATCCGGAGCCCCTTGGAACGCGGCTCCTTTACAGCGGGGGTTGAACCCCACAGTGCGTGTCCTGCCCTCCCGGACCCCCGAACCCGCGGGGGGCAGCGCCGGGACCGTCCCACGGACAGGGCAGCGCCAGCGGCCGCGGGATGCTCCGGCACGGCGCGGGAGATGCTCCCAAAACGCCGGGAATCGCCTGTCCCGGGAGCGGGGAACACCCCTGGCCCCTGCCCGTCCCTCGCTGTGTCCCCTGAGCCTTTCCCATGTCCCCCATCAGCGTTATCAGCGCCCAGGGCGAGCACCGCCCCCCCTTCGGCGTTACTCTCTATCGCGATATGCCCGGAGCCTGCAGCCTGCGGAGAGCCACAGCCCCGCGAGTGCCAGCTCAGCCCGCTCCTGTCGCTGTCCCGCTCTGACCCCGCTCTCCTCCGCACCCTGCGCTCACCCCGCTCTCCTCCACACCCCGCACTCCTCTCCTCCAGGCTCTCCTTCCCCGCCTTTTCGGGGCGCTCGGAGGGTTTAACGCTGTAAAAACATCAGTAGGGAAATGGGGAGGCTCGATGGAACCGCTGGAAAACAGGGGGGATGTCAAGGCCTGATAAAAAAGGGGAGAACCCCTCGTACATCCCGGCGGAGACCTTCAAAGCGAGCGGTTCCTCCTCAACTTGAGCGCATAAAGGACATTTTTTTCCACATTAAGTGTCGGGAAGGCAAAAGCAGGGTCCATAACTGGGAAATTATAAAAGGAAGTAAATCCATCAAAGCAAATGCAATTGGGAATACAATTAAGCAGAGGGCTGGAAGGACACAAAAGGAGGGAGGATGGAGAGAGCTCTGCCGCTGAGTGACGATACGCAGGCTGCGCAGGGAAAAACATCCCGGCAAATGCCATTTTCTACGAGGCTCTGGGCAAGGAATAAAATCAATAGGAAGCCGGGGCAGCTTCCGAGCGGGGGGGATGCCGGTGCTACAGCATCCTCACCCCAAGACTTGGAGGTTGTTTGGGGTTTATTTTTGAAACAAGTGGTAGGAATTGTAAGACAAAATAACTTTTTTTTTTTTTTTTTTTTTTTTTTTTTTTTTTTGTGGGAGGGGGTGATGCTCGCGTAGGGGGATGAAAGCTCGGGGCAGTAGGACAGCGCTGAGGACACGGGGGACAATCCCCGCGCCCAGCTCAGCCCCACCGCAGCCGTTCAAACTCCGCGGAAACGCTGCGAAGAGACCAAAGCGTCACCCCGGCACCCAAAATTCAGCGGTTTCACTCCAATCCCTCCGGACCAGGTGTTATGGAAAAGTCTGGGTTTTGCCCCCATCCCTTCTCCCCGCCGGTGTGCGAATTCCCGAGAATTTCGGCTGGAAAGGAAGCGGGGATGAATTAAAACGACCCAAACTCTTAAGGCAACGCTTACATCCCCACTTTTCCTTTATTTATTTTTCCCCCCGCCCGCGAGGCGAGAGACAGGAAGGGCTGGAGGGACGGTACTGAGAAAAGTGAGAAGGTTTTCTGCGCTGTCATTAAAAAAACGCCAACCCAAACCCGAATTTTCTTTTGTTTGTAACATAAACTATAGCCCAGCTCTGGAAACTCAAGGAAGCCGCTTCTATTCCTCTGTGCACCGATTTGTGCAGCCTCTAATTAACACATATACAAGCGCGGAGCCTTCCCTGACATTTATTGTTCAGATCTTTCTGAAAAACAATAGATCTCCCGTCAGAATTTCCTATTCCTTGTGCTTCAAATCATCAGCGTTTCCACTGGGGGGGAAAAAATGTGTCAGGATAATCAGGGATTTTCAGCAGCAGTGATTTTTTTTCGATTGGGGGTTAAAAAAAAAAAGAAAGGAGGAAAACGAGCAAAGGTAGTATAAACACGCAATTATATTACAAGAATTTTTGCACAAATGAACCTAATGAGTAAAAAAAAAATGTGTAGTTAAAGGCTTTGCCCCCTCACTGAACCAGATTAACAGTGTTTGTTGCTTTTCTAACTATACAAAACTGCAGTAATGAAAAATAATCTTGACATCATTTAACTTCCTTAAGGTATCTTCTCCTCGCAGACGCTTTTAGAGCTATTAAAGAGATGAGACGGGGCTGTATTGAGCCGTTACAACGCTCGCTTTAATCAGAATTAGGCTGAATCGCTTAATATCACAATTAAGGAAAGCTCCTATTAAAAAAAAAAAGAAAAAAATTCCTTAATGCCTAGAAAACTCCAGCATTCCCAGCACCAGGAGCTGGAGACGGACACCGAAAATCTGTGGCCGCAAAGGCTCTCAAAGCCCTTTAATAGGAGCACGCTGGGGACCTCGGGGTTCTGCACCTCCTCCGCGGGGAGGTGACACCGCGTCCGAGCCGGTCCCCCCCTCCCGCAGCGCCCTGGGGTGAAGCGACAGCGATTTGAGCCCCTGGGAGGAAATAAAAGTGACCCAGGCACGACACGGGAGCAGCGCCCGCAGCATCCCGGGGCTGCCAGGGGAGATCTGCCCAGCAGCCTCCCTGCTCGCATCCCACGCCTCGGTTTGGGCACGATTTATCCAAATCCCGAGGTTTTGTGGAGCTGTCGGGGAGCGGGACTGCGGCGCGGGTAGTGAACAGCGAGCAGGGATAAAGCGGCACCGCCTTTGGGGCAAAACGCGCGCCGAGGACACTCCTTCGGCACGGAAATTGGTGGCACGAGGTTTGCGGAGAGAGTGGATAAAAGCAGTGAAAACCCCTTTGTGGAAAAGAAAGGAAAAGGAAACAAACAAACAAACAATTAACAAACAAACGGACCCACCAAAAAAAAAAAAAAAAGAAAAAGAAAAGAGAAAGGAACAAAAAAGGAAACAAGCAAAAAGAAATTATAGAAAAAGGAGACAAAAAAGAAAAAAAAGAAAGAAGGAATTAAAGATACAAAAGAGAAAAATAAGTAAGAAAAGGAAAAAAGATGGGAGAGTCAAAGGAAAAGAAAAAAAAAAAAGACAACCACAAAAAAAAAAGAAACAAAACCCAACCCCCAGTCCTTGGAAACACCCATATCACGCCACCCAGTCCTCCCACTGCTTTCTGTAATCCAGGAGGAGAAGCCCAAGGAAATAAAAGGTGAGATCCAAAATCCCCCCTCCCTGTGAAGCCCCGGCCAAGGCTTGGCAGGCTGAGAGGGTGGAAAAGCCAAAGGTGGACAGGGGTGTGAAGCACCGTGCAGGGCCCGGGGTGCTCCCCCCAGCTCTGCCCCCTCCCGCCTCCTCCCGCTGCCTTTTCCCCAAGGAAAGTCACAAGGTAACCACGGCTGGCTGTAACCTAAGATGGGAGGGTGGCTGCAGATTATTTTTACATTAAGGGCTGCCTGAAGATGCGAACGTGCCTTTGGGTGAGTTCTGCACGCTGGGTTTGACCGAGGCATGCGTGGCCATCTCCTGCTGAGTGTCCTGAGCTGCTGCTCAGGGTGTGCACACCCCCCACAAAAACCCCCCACAAAAACCCCCCACAAAACACACACACACACACACACACACACACACAAGTGCGATCCCCAGGGCTCGTGCACTCGGACAGAGCACCCAAGGTATAAAAGGAAATTTAAGCTTCTGCTCTGAAACCGATCTCCCTTCCCCTGGATCGCACTTTTGATCTAATTTGTTTCTCTGTCCAAATGACTTGGCTCAGCCTTCCCCCTGAAAATTCGGTGTACAGTTGACATCAATCATGTCTCAGTCCAGGGAGGGATAAGGATAGAATATCAGAGAGGTGACCATGCATGCCACATGATTCAAATCATCTCAGCATTGATTAATTGGGTTCAATCTGAGTTTCAGAATCATAACAACTGTTGTTCCCCTTCACGTAACATCAACAGGGCCTTTAAAGCAGAGTATCCATTTACTCCAAGGCATGTGATGCATTAAGACCATCATCTTCTATTAAACCTTAAAGGCTGGATGAATTTTAGACAAACTCAATTAGCTCAAGATGGCTCTGCAGTGATTAGACGTTGTTGCCCCTTCCCCTTCATCAGGGATTTTTCTACCCCCTCTACTTTTTAATACAGGGGGCAAAGTATGTTCACATATGGAAGATGAGTGCATTCCTTGGGCTTGTCCTGTCTCTGCTCTGGCTGTGCAGGTACCCCTTAAGAGGTGGCAAATCCCCTCAAAAACTTGTAAAGGAAATATTTCATAGAAGCAGGACCCGTTTTTCCACTTGGGCTTTAAGGAAAAACGTTTGGATACCTGGTGGCCAGGACGTGAAGCTGCTACCAAGAGGAAGAAGGAGCAGATGGAAAGTGTGTTCTGAGCTGGCCAGGAGAAGATGGTCCCTTGAGCTCAGCAGAAAGGAGAGCCAGGCAGGACTCTCATAAATGAAAGGCTATAAATAAATGAAGTTATCCCTGCCCCTACACCCAGGGAGGAGCTGTGCTTGGCTTAGAGAGTTGCTCATCAATTAACTACAGTGAAAACAGGACAGAAACACTGCCTGGGTGGACGGGGGCTGAGCAGGGCTTGAGATGGAGACGACTTCTGCAATTCAGGTTTCCATATGGCAAGAAAGATGAGCCCTATTTGTGTGTGTTTGATTCTTATCTACCAGCTGGGATCACTCATCCGGGTTGTAACTGAAATAATAATGATTAAAGAAAAGCATGCCTGCCTTGTAATGTTGCAAGTATGGGCCTCCACATCACATCTATTCAGCCCCGATTGAGGGATGACCTATCACAAACCCAGCCTTGAGCAATCAGAGGAATATCATCTCTAATTACTATTTTGCAAGCTGAAACCCTATTAAGCACTTCCCTGTTGTGCCTATTATGACTGGTTCTACACTTAAAACAAAAGCATCCTTTTTTTTTTTTTAATCGTTCCACTTTGCGTGGGAGCAAGAGGGCTCTGATTCAGCTCGGGGTTGCTTTCTTTGGTTTGTTTTTATTTTTTTTCCTCCTATTTACTTATGAAGAAAAGCTCAGAGAGGCTCTGGCTGCAGGGACTGAGATGACTGTTGCATGAATGCTCCTTGTAGCAGGGACATTAAGTTGATTTAAGAACTGTGCTTAAATCAATCCTCTAATTTAAGGCACGAGTGTTCTCAAGGAGAGAATTTCCACAGCCAGACTTAGGAAAGTTTTGAAACAACTTGACTTGAAAGCTTTATCTGCACAAACTGCCTTGCTAGGAGCATGCCAGCAATGAAAATGGATGTATAATTTTCCGTATAAATGAACATATCCTGGAACAAAACACATGCAACAGGAGATCCTGATGAGGCAGAGTACTGGGGACCACATCACCCTTCAGAGCAGTGTGACAGACACACCACTGACCCAAGGACCCAATCACCACCCTGAGCTGTACAGATGAATTTTGGCTCTGATTTAACTGCTAAAAACAGGGAACTGGGCTACAAAACAACTCCCAAAGAAATAACATTAAGCTCACTACTGGAAACTGATGGGAGACAGCAGCAAACATTCCAAAGGGACATCCAAGGGATGCTCAGCTCTGGGACCAGGATTCTAGAATAGGGAGCTGTCACTGTGTTCACAGAAATTAATCAAGTTAATTAATTAAGCAAGTCACTGTGCCAGGATTCCCAGCTGATTTGGCCAAGTAACACAAACTGGTGTCCCAACACTCACCAGGCCCTCAGGTGTTTTACTTTTCAGCCACTAAAGCAGAGTTTTGCCATCTCTGCCAAAAGTTCAGATCCAAAAAAAAGACAATTCCACTTGTTTCTTTCCAGGGATGAGCCACAGGGGGCAAACACTCCACAGACACTGGAAGCCATCTGAAAACAGTGGAATAAATAGATGGGTACACAGAGATGGACAAGTGCTGAGTTTTGGGCAGGCAACAAACTCAGACACAGCTGGATTTCCATCACTGAATTTGTACCAGACCTGTTGGACATCCCAAGGGAGAAACCCAGCAGAGATCCCTCCCTGGCCTCATCCTGTGGCTCCTACTGATGTGAGCACTGCTGGAATATGGAAAAGATCATGAGAAAAAGGAACTACTGCTGAAAACATTCAGCCCCCAGCCGTTTCTATAGATCACCCAGACTAGCAGACACTTCCATGTTTGCTTTCACACTAGACAGACCCAGAGCTGCATCCCCTCGTGTCCTGAGGGGGTTGAGAAAAGAAACAGCTAATTTGAGATCAACTTGGATAGAATGGCTGCTGATTCCCATTTTCCATGTGCACTGACAGAGACAGGGCTGAGGCACAGCCTTACAGACATTCCAGGGACACCGAACTGTCCCTCAGGAGAGGCTCCATGCAGGGTTATATCCCCAATCCAGCACTGGCACTGCCTCACCTGCCAAATTAATGACTCTGTGATGGTCACGGAGCAGCAGCCACCCTTTCCTATGGAATTTAGTGCCTGGAGAATGATCTGCTCTGCCACATAACAGGCAAGCATCTCCCTCAGCCTTTTGTGCTCCCAGGGATGGGGTTCTCAGGTGGGCAAATCCTAATCCTGAGCCTTGCTCTGCTAAAAACCCAAACCCTTCTATTTATTTTTTTTTCTCCCCCGAAAATTTACTTATAGAAGAGAAATTTCCCAAGTGCTGACACCATGTGAGGAGATTCTTCATCTCCCTGTAACACAAACCATCCATCTGCGTGGAGTGGATTCCTTGAGGGTTGTTTATTGCCCCTCACCTCTTTTTCCTGCTCTCCCATCAGCTACCTGGCCCCTTCTTTAGGCAAAGTCTCAGCTGGGAAAGGGGAGATGGATCCATCTCTGAGAGCAGCGCTGTTGTCTCCTGATCTGTGCTGGGAAGGGAGCACAGAGGCACCTGTGCTTCTCACTTTGGGACGATGCCTGGAGGTGAGCCCCACACTTCCCCCAAAAAGATCCCCACTGTCCATCATCTCTGCTGGCTGGGAGTCCCCCCCAGCAGGAATGGGATAAATCCTCCCAGGAGACTCCTCCAAAGCAGCTGAAAACGAGGAAACAAGAGAAGGAATGCGCTGAACCAGACCTCGATTTGAACTTTTAAGTCTCCCTCTCACTGAACATAACTTTTCACTTTGAATTTGACTGATCCAGTAGCTACAAGATAGGGAGGGAGAGCACAGGTGTAAGGATGTATCCATCCCTTTGGACTTTCTGGGAACTCCAAGCTGGTGCTGCACCAACTTTCTTCTGCACCTCAATTCCTCCAGCATTCACCAAGTGAGCTATTCCAGGAATGTGCAAGGACCAGTCCCCAGAAGAGCAGATTGAGAAGGGGGAGGTCACAGAGAAATGCAGCATTTCCCCAGCTCTCTAAAGCAGATTTCTTTTCCCTGCCTTCCAGCCACCTTCCCCTACATGAACAGAGAAGTTTCCCTAACAAAAATATAGATGTAACCTTACCTAAGCTAAGTGCAGCAAATGTACTATGGATAACGCGTAATTAATAACAGAAAAATAATGTTTCCCCTATTGTTAAATCAAGGTCTCCCCTGACCTCTCACCCTCATGTAAGTGCCTTTAGTTTTATGACAGCAATGGACAAAGTTATTGTGTGTCCATATGTGCAGGCACATCCTGGCTGGCAAGGAGCTCATCTAACTATTGCTGCAGTTAGTTCAGGGATTTTTTTGTTTTGTTTTTATTTTTGGTTTTTTTTTTTGTTTGGTTTTTTTTTGTTTTTACTTTTAAGGTTAAAAAAAGAATTGCCTCCAGTAGTTGAAATGCTGCTTGGCCGGGGAACGAACTTGATCATTTTATGAAACTAATCTGGTCCCAGTGAGGAAAGCTGCAGCCCCACGGTCTCAGGGTAACAATTTCTATTTAGGGTAACAATATCTATTTACACACTTGTGCTGCTTTTGGGCTCCCTGATGCACTTCCAGGCTCAGATGGATGCTGGAGGAATGCATCAATATTTTCATCTATCTGCAGCATGCAAAGAGAAAACAAAGAGCAGGCGAATTCCCTGGAAGGGCTCAGTGTTTTTTTGGCTGTCTTGCAGTAAGACCTTCCCTGCTCACAAGGCAATGTTTCTTCCCTCCCTGCTTTTTTCTACTTCAATACTTGCAGAGGCTCAGCCAGACCCGCTGACAAAAATCTGTGTATACACGGGCAAAATCAACGAGTTTGGGCCTGAAAGCCTATGGAGACATTAAAGAAATTAATAAATAGGAGGCCAGGCTGGCTTTGTGGGCCCCCCCTCGCCAGGGCGCTGCCTGTGGGGAATGGGGAATGCTATCTCGCTCGGAGGTCAGCGGGCTCCTCTGATCTGGGGCTTCCCTCCTGATTCATTGCGTTTGATGCACGGCTCTTCCAGGAGTCAGCTCGGCAAAACCCCGGGTTAATGGAAGCCACACCAGCTCCTAATCCGGTAGCTTTGAATTCTCCTGTTTGTGTTGGACGGGCCCTGAGCGAAAGCAGGGTGAGGGGAGCTCCTCGTGAGCTCCAGAGAAGGGATGTGAGCCTCAGGTCACTCATTCTCCACCAGTTCCTTGCCCTTCCAAGCACTCTGGGACCTGCTGCTCCCCAAGGATCACGGCACAGAGAGAAGGAAGGGGCACAACCATGTTCCAGTCATCACAAAACCATTTGGATGCACTTCCTTCTATTCCTCAGCTTATTTCATTGTCTAATTCAAGGCTCAGCCCAGAGCTGCGCCTCGCCCCCAAACTCTTTTTTCTTTGCCATGCTCTGAAGTGCTAAAAGATGTGGGAATACTGGATTTCTTCAACAATTTCAGCTCTAAGGAGGTGGAAACCCCTTTGCCTCAAACACACAGATAGATGTGAGCCAGCCCCTGAATCTCAGGATTTATCCATTCAGCCTCTCTACTTTGAAGGGAGGAATCTGTGCAGGGAGAAATGTGTCTTTTAAACAAGCACCACACAGGACTGCTGTGATGGAAACACTCCTGTAAAAGCAGGTATTTCCTCCATGCTCCTCCCTCACAACACCCTGCCACCCCTGTCCCAGCTCTGCCTGCAAAAGGCTCAGGGTGGGCCCGAGGTTTGGAGAGCAGGAGGGCACAGGAGGGCACAGGAGGCTCCTTCCACATTCCAGGATCACCCACTGGTTTGATCATTGGAGCTGAATCCTGCCACGCTCCCCAGACACATCAGGATAGAAATACCCTGGCTGCATTTCCCTGGTGCCCTCCCTGCCCTCAAAACACGAGTTGAGGGTGTATCACTGTCTGGAGAGTCCAGCAAAGACTCTCCCAGCCCTAAAACCTCCTCCTGGGACAGGGGACATTCATCTTTTGATTGAAGAGTTTTTCCCAAAAGGTAAGGACACAAGGAGTGAGGGGCCTGAAGTTTTCCTTGCTTGCCCTGCATTCCCAGGAGAAAACAGCTCTTTTACAAGAGATGGGAGCCTCCAAACCCAGAGTCCTGCTGCCCACCAGAAGCAAACTGGTTTTGTACTGGTCAGGATAATATTCCAGTTGGGGAGGTTAAAATGGGATTAGGGAGTCAGGACATCTCCCTCCAAACAGAGTAAGGAGGTGATGGGAAGAGTTAATCCCACCAACTTCCCCACTGCTCCGTGTTTAAATCCCTCTTCACCTGGCGGTGGGATGCACCCACACACTCTCCCTTCCCACCAAAACCTGCATATAGCTTTTGTTTTATACATAGTTATTTATATCAAATACATCTATTATCTTTGTAAAGAATACATTTCACAAAATGTATTTACTGCTTTCATATCTGCTCAGTGCCCACACAGCACCCGGACACGAGCGGCTGCAGCTGTGCTGGAAAAGGCACTTTCTGTCTTCAAAGTCTCCACCAGGTCCCATAAATCTTAAAAATATTTCATGGATCACCAAAACAACCCCCCTACACACACAGTGAGCTGCTTTCCAAGCAGACAAATACTTTCAAGCTCAACAAAATGTTTTGTTTCAGTCAGGGCAAGTTCTTTTAGCTGGGTTTGGAGCCTCTGTTCAATTTTTTCTCTATGGATTCTCCCCTGAAATGAGTTCAAAAATGAAATAAAAAAGTTTGTTCAGTCTGCAAACATCCAAATAATAAATTTTGCAAGGAAACTCCCTATTCCCTTTTTTTTTTTGAGGGAGAAGAAGGTATTGTTTGTTTTTATTACATAAAATTTTTCCATCAGCACATTTTATGAGGGAGAAACCATTAAACAGCATTTTCTGATTCGAAACCCAATTCTGTTTCATTTCTTCTGTCTGCAGAGCTCAGCATCTGAGACTGAGCATCCCTCCACCACTCCTAAAATCCCCTCACCGAAAACTATGCACAAACCCTGCCAACTCCAGTTTAGAAATAAATCTGCTCTGTTTACTGATAAATATTTATTCAGATATTCACCAAGAAAACATGAAAGGCGAACCCAACATCTGTATTTCTAGTATTGCTTGCTGGGGAATATCACTGGGGAACAGGGAGAAGAGGGCAGCTTTGTGATCACCCCTGGATTCCCTTGTAAAAATCAGCTTTCCCCCCTTCAAATCCAAGAGGAAATTCTGATTTGCTCTGGAGGCCCCGGCATTTCTGTCGGCTGAGTGTCTCAGTCCTGTTCAGCTGCTCTGCAAAACATTCTGTTGTTATGGCTCAGAAAAAGCTAAATAATGAATTCCCATTCCCATGGGGGAAACCCAGCGTGGGGGTGATGGGGCCACCTCCTTCTGGGGCAGGGAACCTCTGCCGTGACATCCAGATGGGACTTGCAGCCATTTCCATTTACAAAAATGTCATTTTTTCCCCTTGACTTTAGGTGAGCTTCTTATTTCTGATTTATGGCACTAGTGAGAGCTGAGGGTTGGTCTGTGAGATGCTGTGCTTCTTCCTTTCCTGGTGTTCCAGTAAAAATAATGGAGCTAAAGCAGGATTTGCTGCAGCTCATTCTATCAGATGAAGCTGTGGTTCCGTGTGGATGGAGGGAATTAGCAGCAGGGCTTCAGAAATACAATGATACAAATACAAATAAGAAAAGCATAAAGGGACAAAATGCTCATGAACACACTGCAGAAATGTTCCTGAGCAAGGAAGTCTGACAATTGTAAACCCTAAGCCTGCAAAGTTTTATCCCTATACTTAGATTTAACTTTGCTTTCCCTGAAGTAGTAAATAGCTCCTGGTCTGAATTCAGTCTCTGGTCTGAAGGCTCAGAGCTGAAGCTTGACAGTTCCCCAGAGTCTGAATAAGCAGAAAATCAAGGATTTTAGCTTGGGTGCTGCATTTCCAAACACCAAACTAGAATTTTCTCTTGACTATAGATTGGCATTTGTCCTTCTGTGCAATATACAAAAAAGCAGATGAACAGACCTAGAAAAAACAAAGCCACCACTCACTGGTGGAATAAGCAGGAATAAGCAAATATTCCAGTAAAAAAAATGACATACATTTTTGCAAGAAAGGGATTTTTGTTTGTTTGTCTGCCACCAGCTCTGAAATTCTGCAAAGCCCAAGGAACAGCCCTGAACAAGAGTGACAACAATCACCTTGGGGTTTCTTTGGGACTTTGGGGGATACAGGAAGAGAGAAAAGAAAGATAAATGATGAGTTGGCACCTGAAAACCTGCTCAGCTGTGGGCACAGAGGAATGTAAACATGTTTTGCTTACTTTCACCATCGATTTCAGGAAGGCTGCTCAGAAAATGGTTCCCCAGCCCGAGCTCCCGTGCAGTTCCAATAATAGACAGCGCAGGCAGATGCTTAATCATCTTCAAACCATGCTCTGCTGTGCCAGCTCTAAAGCTCTTGGCCTGCAGGAGGACACAGTTAAGCTCCTGTTTAGCTGAAGAGTTGCAACAGGGTTGAAGAGAGTTGTCCCAGAGCGGGGCAGAGCCGGGCCCTGGGAGCGCCAGGATTCGGGCACCTGGGGGCTGGGATTGACAGGCAGCTGGGAAACCTCCCCTGGGAGGAGGGCAGCTAAATGACAAACACCTCACACCTCTTGGGAACCACGTTGCCTATTTCTTGATTAGTTTTTGAGCCTTAAAGTGCACACCTGCACCAGCCCTACACTGTGTTCCTGCCTCCGGCCCAGCACCCTTCCACTCCACGGTGAAAATGAGGGGACTCCTTGTGGGGAAGCACGGGATCCTCAGAGAGCCTTTCATTTTCCCAATAAGGTTTACAGCATGATGCTCATCATCAGCTTCCTAATTCCTGCTGGAGCTGAAAGAAGAGTTTGGTGGGGTCTGAAACCCCCTCCTCCACAAGGGGACATGAATTCCTGGCCTCCAAGGAATGGCTGTGAGACACCTGTGGCAATGCCCAGCTCCACTCCCATGAGCCAAGCTTTAATTCCTCCATTTGTCTGCCAGTGCCACAGCGTGTAGGTGAATAAATAAATACATTTGGGATGCTTCTCTTTTGGTCCAAACCAAAGTGACCATCAGAGTTGGATAACCAGGGGCTCAAATCAAGCTACTGCCTCATTAATTGCACACATGAGTACATAAAGCAAATGATGTTTTGTTTAAACCTCTGTAAAAGATGTTTAAATGAACAGGTTTTACCTTTTCTTTGTCCTAGGATGGGAATACCCCCCTGGCTGGTTAATGCAGAGCAGCTGAGCCCTGGTAAGGTGATCACAGGCCTGACAGTTCAGAGACGGTCATTCAACAAATAAAATACTGCAATAAGTCTTGTGTGCAGGGAAGAGCTGCAGCCAAAGGGCTCCCAGCCTTCCCTGGCACCCAGCTCTGGGGAGGACAGATTTCCTTGATGCTCTTTTTGGGGGAGAAGGAGGCTTTTTCTGGCTTCTGAATTACACCAGCATGGGCAACGGGACCTGAGCCCTGCACTGGCCACCTCCAGCTCTGCAGGAGTGCAGGGCTCACCCTCACTCAGCATCAGCTAAGCCAGAGCTGAGCAGCTAAACCACTGCTTTTCCCTGCAGTTCCCAACCAGCCTAACTGAGTTCAGTATTTTCAACAGGAAGGATCTGTTCCAGCATCCAGAACAGTGCCAAGCATTTCAAAAAGGTGAAAAATATGTGCAAAAAACCACTCATAAATACCTCTGCTCAATTCAGGGCAAGCCAAGCAGACAGAAGCATGACATTAGTGCAGCAAAATATTCTGGGAAACAATTAATGCAGGATCCAGATCAAGAAAAATACGCTCCTTAAGACATACAAGTGGGAAGACCAGGAGGCAGGCAGCTCTCCTCCCTGGTGGCACTTGTCCATGTGCTGTCACAAGTCCTGGGCTGCCCCCAGCTCACCTGAACGGGTGCCAGGGGCTAGCAGGGAAAAGCCAGGAGCCATGGCCAGGCCGGCTCTCTCTTTTTCAGCTGTGCAATAACTCGGGGAAAGGGTGTCAAAAATAACGACCTGGCTGGGGCTGGAGGAGGAAGGTTCAAAAGTTCAGCCTGGAAGTGGAGAGCCAGGGTTTCTGCAGGGAGACTGGCCACGAGCGAGGGGAAGGGCAGGGGGAAAAACCCTCTGGTGCAGGGAGGGCTGTTGGGGTTGCTGGCAGAAAGGTCTGTCCAGGTGTTAGTGAGCTTAATCCACAGGATTTGGGAGTGAGGATACAGCCTGGCTCCTAGCTCAGGACTGGGAGCTCTGCCTTGGTAGGGAGTGAAGGAAAAGGTGAGGTGTTTGCTGGGCTGCTCCAGACAGCTTTTGCAGTAGCACTACTGGTGTAAAGGGATTTTGGGACTGTAGTGGTTTTGGTTTGGCAATTTTAGAATTTCCTAATTTTGAAAATTTTCAAATTAATGCACCACTGAATGTGGTGGGTTCAGTGCTGGGTAATTACTAGTGCACTTGTTTTCTGTTGTGAGATAGGATTAGGAGAAAGATAAAGTAGGTTTAAAACTTTCAGAAAGTATAAAGAAAGTTTTATTAACAGTAACTAAAAGGGAAAAAAATAAGAACCAAAAGAAACTTTTCAGACACTTCTCACTTCTTTTATATCACTTCTCTGAAACACTTCTACTTCAAACTAGGACAGGGATGCAGAAAGCAGCCCCTGCCCTGCAGCACTACCAACATGAAGGACAAGAACAGGGTGCTGCTTCAGGGAAGGGCAGACTGAACCACCAGGATAACCTCCCAACCTCCCTGATGGCAGAGCCAGCACTCAGCCCTCAGCATGGGTCAGACCCCTCACCTGTCATTGAGAAGGGACCCAGATAACCTCATCCTGCTACAAAGAGAGGCACTCCATCAATCTGTGAAACCAAGTGCAGCCTGAAATCCACCTTCTTGGCATGGGGGGATTTTCCCAGCCTGGATAATGCATGGGGCATGCAGAGCAGGCAGATGCCATCACCTTTTCTGCCTGGGATACCCCACTGCAACAGCCAAGTGCAGCCCCAGATGCTGCACTGGAAACAACTCCAGCCCCAAAAGCTCTTTCAGTGTCAGTGGGGTTTGGGAATTTGTGGGGTCCCTGTCCCTGGAGGAGCAGAAACACCAACACTTCCTGCACAAATGCTCAGTGCCATCCTAATCCTGGGTGAATATTAGACAGATTTCCCCCATGCCATAGGTTTGCATTTTTGGATGCTGCGAATCTGCAGCACTCTCACCACCCTCAGCCCTTCCACCTAGAGAGGTAATTTCAAATGTGTGGTAGAAGGCACAGAAAGTGCACAGGAAAGCTTGGAATTCCCCCAGCAGGGATTGGAAGTGCCCCCCACCAAGTCAGGCAATCCAGCCCTGATCGCTGCTGTCACCCTCTCCCCTTCTCCCTTCAGCCTCACCATTAATATCTGAGATTTCTCCAGACTTATTCATTGAGATTTTGCCTTCCAGGAGAAGCTCTTATAGGATTAGGTGGCCTCACCACTAATTCCAAATAATTTTCCTCCCTCTTGGAAAGAGGACCTCCTAGTCCACCCTGGGCTGCTCACTTTCAGTGGACATCCCGAGCAGGGACAACATTTGCAGGTGAAATGGAAAACGAAGCATCATTGGCGAGATTTAGAGGAAACGAGGGTTTCACCTCTTTGGAACAAGTTGAAACCCACCCCTGTTGGCCTCTACCCCTGCAGAGGCTTCTCCACCACGCAGCCATGGGAGGCAAGCACAGACTGAGCAAAGGCTCCTCTCGCGAGCGCCCCGGCTCCCGTCGAACCCAGCGCCTTCCCTGCGGTGTAAGCGCTCGGCAGAGAGCAATTCCAGGCCCAACAAGACATTACATGCAACGAGGACGGGGTGTTTGATGAATCATTTTGAGAAAAGGGGATTTTTTCCTTAATAATAACAAGAATTTACATCCCGCTGCAACACCTACAAGACAAACAAACAGAGCGAGGTACCCGTGAGCTCGGCACGCTACCTGCCTCCTATGAAATACTGCTTGGGAGGTGAGAACCCCTCTCATTTAGAGCCTTGCTAAGATTCTGGCTGTAATTAATTAGCAGGTGTCTTTAAGTAACACCTTAACTTAACTTCCAAAGTTAATATGGCTGATGTTTTATTTATGGTCCATCCTGAAGAGTTGTGGTTAAAGTTAATAAAAAGCAAACGTGGAAATGTGGGCGTTTTGCTCATTTAGAGTAAAATATGTCCCCGTCACTGGTGCATGTTCCTGTTACTTTTGGAAAGTGTGAGGTCTGGAAAAGGGAAAATTCCTGGAGTACGTTTTGGAACAGGGCACCTGTCTATACCAGCCCACCACCATGGGATCTGCCAACAAGAGGCATTATTGCAGTTTTTGAGCATCAGTGGCCTCATTTCTGATTTAACCAGGGCGACTGAGTCACAAACCACCAGCAGAGGGGAAGAAAGGCTCCAAAATCCAGTGCTGCTCATCCACGTCTAACTCACCTCCTGCAGAAAAGGGCACTGAGGGTGGGGAAGCACCAGTGCTCCTGCCATTCATCCCCAGTCATCTTTCACAACACTATCCCAATTCTTATCAAGTGGAAAATCACTTGAAGAAGCAGCGCTGGGGAAGGTGGAATAAAAACTGACTTGTGCTGCGCTCCTCATTCTCAAGCGACGCTTCACATCACCACTAAGGAAACCATTAAAGAACTAAAAAAAAAAAAAAATTTAAAAGAAAAAATCACTCTGAACTCCCAAGCTTCTCTCTCAGCTGCTCAGCATTTCTACAGTGGGGCACATCTGTTCCCATCTCCCTGGAGGCGGGCGGGGGGCAGTAATTGGGATATCTCCTCACAAAGAAGATAAAAACCCGATGGAAGTGCCCGGAGCCGTGGAAAGGGGCTTCCCCCGCCGCGGGCTGCGCTGACCAGCCCAGCCCAGCCCAGCCCAGCCGGGATGCTCCCACCCTCCAGCGCCTTTCAAACCTCTCCAAGTTCCAGCCAGCCTGCCAGATTTACGACGTGTTTCACTTTTTGAACATCCTTGGATCAGACTGGGGTGATGAAAGCCTGATAGCTCTGGAGATGGCTTTTTGTGCAGAGTATATTAAAAATATTGTCCCCCCCATATACACACACGCAATCCTCTTCTCCCTTGCCTTAAATGTCTCTACTGAAAACTCCAGCCAAGCCCATCCATGCCAAGAACCTTCCCACACGCCATTCCAGCCTGTGCTTTACTTAAAATTAATTCAGAGACATAGCACCAGGGATCACAGCCTTTACTGGTCTTAATAAGACCACAAGGAATAGGAAAGGAAAAAAAAAAGGAAATAAAAGAAGGAGAAAAGAAAGAAATATTGCAGCCGTTCTTGTAACCGAATCTGTTAGAGTTGTAAGTGTGGTAAATGCATGTTCCTGCACTATTTGGATGTCTCTGCTTTGCCTTTAGCAGCTGCTGTAATAAACTTCCCAGAAAGTATTGGATTCACGGAAGTGTTACTAGAAACACTAACAGAAACCCATGGAAATGATGTCTCAACGCAACCAATCAGGGAGATAATCCCTGCTACGATAAAGAGAAATTGAAACTTGGTTTTCTTGGCTGAGAGAGAAAATCAAAATTGCCCTCTGCATTTCAGGGAGGGGAGGAAGAAAAGAAGGAAGGGGGGGAGATCTAATTACAAGTGTCTTGAAATTCCTTCTGCATAAAGTTTCCTTAAAGAGCTGCCAAAAGAGCAAACCCTGGGCGATGGCGCTGGAGGTGCCGCGCTCGGCTCAGCCGAAGCGCACGCGGCTCTGCCCTGCGATGACAAAACGTTTAATTATGAGTGGCCCAATGTCTTCCACATTTGGAAACTGGATTCCTGACACACATAATGTACCCCATGCTGACATGGCTATTTGGCAAAAGCCGAGCCTGTGATCTCACATTAATTGCTACACAAATATACTTATTGTGGGCATGGGTTTTATATGGCTGAAGCCTCCATTTGCACATGTTCACAATAAAAACACTCCCCCCCACCCCCAAATAACGATTAACCCTTTTTTTTTTCTTTTTTGAGAGAGTTTAGGTTTTTTTGAGATGCAGTTTAATGGCATGAGAACTGTCTGTCGGCTTCCATTACCCCTTTGTTCTCATCGTGTCTCGCTTTATATGTATTTTTATAAGCCTTTTAAAAGCAAGTCTCCCTGTTCTTAATTCTTCCCTCTCTTTACTTTTGTTTTTATTGTAGGGCATCAATAGAAACAGAAAGATTTTGCTGGATTAAAGACGCGGCTGTCACTTGAAAGCCAGTCCCCTGATAGAGATCTTATAAGATCTCCCAGTTTCTTCCATCTAAGGCTTTTTGTGGGGAGACAGGAGGACGGCGACACATTTCCCCTTAAATCAGTGGCCGGAGGTGTGAGATATCCATCAGTTTGTGGGGCTCACCCTTTCTCCTACCCAAGCCAGCTGAATGCACTCAAGCATCCGCAGGGATTGCTCCCTGCTGACATCATGGACCTCTGAAGTCACAGCTCCCAGGATCTCCTGCATAACAGCAAAGGATGCCAGGGTGGTGTTCACAGGGCTTCCTTTTGGTGTCTCATCACAGAAAGACCTGAGATAGTCACCTGGTTTCCACTGAAGATCCCACAGAGGGAAACCAGGCTTTATCCTTGGGTCTTACAACCTTTGCCAAGCAAAGCAGCACCAAAACACCAAAATTCCCCTTCTCCAGCTACCCCACAGCACACGGTAAGCAGGCTGTGAACCACTGATTCTGGCTCTGCTGCTAATCCTCCTGGTGACCCTGAGCTTGTGACCGAGCCCCGTGAGCTCTGCAGATCCAGAGGCAAAGGAGCAGCTGAACAAAGCCACGAACGCCCACGAGGCTGGGGAAAATCCGAGAGTGCAGCAGGGTTGGAGATCCAAAGCTGAAGAAGCTGTTCACGGCTCAGAGCTATCATTCCCATCACCCTGCTCAGAAGAGGAAGACTCCAAAATCCCTGTGAGCACCAAAGGGGCTGCCAGCAGGTGAACGTCCCCACATTCCCTACCTCCCAAAAAAATCTTTGCAGCGCACCAGTGGCTGAACTTTTTTTTCTTTTTTTCTACCTCAGTACAAAGAAACTGTTTATTTAGAAAGATCAAGGAACCAGAAACAGAGGGAAATGGTTTTTCTGCTGGGAAGGCAGCAAAGCATGCCCAGCCTCGCTGGCGTGTTCCTGCAGCGCTGCGGCGAATGCAGCGGGCTGGATGCAGCCTCCCTCCCCGCTTCCATGGCTATCCCAGCGCTTCTCCAAGAGCCATCAGCTCCTTCAAAGAATGGCCAATTTGTTCCCTGGGGTGGCATCTCCTTATGATTCATCCCACTGTGCTGCAAGCTGGGATGCAATCCCAGGAGGATACACTCACGTGCTGGACTCTGCGCTGCAGAGAGTTTCTGTGACCATCAAGGTTTTTTTTTTCCCTTCCAAGTGTTGCTCAGCCCCGTGTGGGTGCCAGGGCAGTTTTCCCACAAGCTGCATCTGCTTTTTGATGGAGAACTGTTGCTGTTATAACCCTCAGAATGTGCAGAGTCACCTTTGTAATGGCCTCTTGGAGTGAAAATTGCATAAAAGAGCAGTAAGGAGGGAAAAAAATGAAAACCCCTTCATTTCAGCAAGGCAGAAGTGTCTCCCTTGAACAACAGGATGTCTTCTGTAAACACCAGGCTACCACAGCTGTCAGAGATCTGAAGTGCTGCATTAAAATGTTTCATTTTATCATTGCTGAGACAGAGTGAGAAAGCTGAAGGGATCATTTCAGCCTTTCCTCTCCCCCTCGTGCTGCCAAAATCCCACCAAGAAGGGTGAAGCCTTGTTACTTTAATGGAAGTTCATTTTCCAAAGGGCAAGTATGCCTCTAAAAAGGTTGCAGGCACTTCTCCCCCACGCACATCTATGGGGTTGCCAAGTCATAATTTTAACAGCAAATCTTTTTATTTGCCTCTTTTTTTTGGTCTTAAATCCCAACCGCTTGGGATTTATGCAGTGGATGGGAAGCAGCTTTCCTGAGGGGAGCGAGTGTTCACACACGGTGGTTGTGTGTGGCTCCAGCTTTTCCCTGAGAAGGAGTGGCCCAGGCACTGGAGCACACACGGGGAGAGCAAGAAGATGTAGTTTTGGGCGCCCTGATTTTTTGGTATCTAATCAGGGTTGCTGGCTGGGGTTGGCCATTGCACACATGCAGCCGCCTGCCCAGCTCCGACAGCATCTGCAGCCTGGGACCTCACACTTCATCTGCAGCATCCAGGCCCATTGGTGCAGTGGGAGGCTTCCAAGCCATGAATTATCTTTCACAAGTCACTTATCACAGAGGCACATTCATCTCCAGTGGAGCTGGACCCAACCCAGCCCTGCTGGCTGGAAGTTCAACTGAGGGCACATGCATTCACTATTTTATTTATTTATTTTTTTATTTGGACCATGCAATTTTGGGGTTGCAGAGCCAGACATTAAGCTGGCTGATAGTCTAGTCCTGTGAAGCATTCTGAGTTGGCAAAGTTTTACTACTGATTTATGTGGCACAACAGCTCAGGGCCTGGGGTGCATCCATAGCATTCGTTCCATCTGTCGTCAACGCAGATTCTGTTCTCCACTGCTCATGCTGGCAGGGCTTGATCTGCTCTTGGTGAGGGGGGAGGAAAGGGGATGAGAGAAGAGGAAGCTGAAGTCTCCCATTGGTGCCAATGGCTTCACAGGAGGCCTCGAGTTCTTCAGCTGCCTGTAAGCATTGTTGCTGGAGCGATAATCTTTGGCAGCCCATTTAGGAGGAGAAGGGAATGAGTGGTCACACCGATTTTCAGGAGCACTTCGGAATCAATGTTCACCAACAGTCTCATTTCAGGCCCACACATGCCTGCACTAATAAAGGCTAAAAGTCCAAAAAACCATTTAGTCCTCTTGGTCTCCTAGCCTTGTTCCTTGCAGGCAGATGTCCTCTCTGATCAAACCGCACACAACACTAACTCCTTTCAGAGCAGTTAAAACCCGCTAAACTGTGAGTTATCTTCCAAGAGTATGAGCAAGTCAGTCCAAGAAGCAAAGGGAACGTTTATCTTGGGCACAACAAAAGCCTCCAATCTGCCCTGGAGATCTCTGGCACGCCTGGGGCTGGCTGAGGCTGACAGGGCTGGAAGCTCCATCCCCAGAGCAAGTGCTGAGCGCCGCTCTGGGATTCACACTGAGCTCAGGGGCCTCTTGTGCTCAGAGACAGCTGAGGCAGGAGCCAGGCTGCAAGCCAGGATGTTCTTCCCCCCTTCCCAAGATTGGGAGGGGTGGGGATAGTGCCCCCCTCGTCAAGCACAGCCCATGTCCGAGGCTTTGCTGAAACGCTGATGATGCGATTCCCCCCGGAATTTTACCTTCTGGTTCCTCGCCGTTCCAACGCCTCCGACATCTACAAAAAGCTGGAATTTCCTGCCAGCTCAGTGGTGCAATTTCAAATGCTTTTTGGTTTTCAACTGCGCTCTTTAATCTCCAGCCAGCTGGGCCCGTGCGTTAGCGTGAAGGCTGAAAGCTCCAGAGCTCTGGGCAGTCAGTTTTCCAAGGATCTCACCTGTGGGTGGAACGGCTTGCTGCAGCTCTGCGTTAAATTAAAAAGAAATGCACATGCAAGAGCCATGTGTCTGAGCTGCCGTGTCCCCAGTGCTGTGCAGAGCTGTGGGCCAGCTCCAGGGTTCCTTTCAGAGAGGGAGAAGTGCAGGTTTAGCTGGTGGTGCCAAGGAGGGCAAGGAGCGATTTGGAGCAGAGAGCTGCAGGGGCTGGCAGGTGAGGCGTGGCACGGTGCCACAAGGGCCTCCCCAGCCCCTCCATGGGGGAAGGATGGAAATCCAACCAACCTTTCTCCTTGGGAGGATACCTTGAAAGAGAATACACGCTTTCTCAAGGGCTGTTCCATTAGACAAATGGATTTGATTCCCCTATTTCCCGTGAGAACTGTGGAGAAAGATCCCATTGTAGCCTGTCCTGTGCTGCTCACAGCCTGCACCACCATGGGAGTGTTGCAGAGAAGAGCCCACTGGCCACAGCAGAATGAGGAGCCCCTAAATCACACAAAGGCTTGCACAAGAAATTTCACAGCTCCAGACTACGGGGGCCAGATCATCAGCTGGTACAAGGTAACACAATTATTGAGAAATAAATAAATTGGTCCAGTCCACGTCACTCATGTATGTGCTCAAAGCAGAGACAGCTACAACCAGTGTAGCTGCATGTGATGGAGCCACAGCAGAAATATTTGAGAATTGATCTTATGTAATAAACCAAAAAAAGTGTGTGGCAAAGAAGAAATGGAGGTATGAAAACGTCCTGTTCCCCTGCTCACTCTACCATTTAAGAAAAAAATCTGTTTATTCAAAGAGATCTGACAAGGTCTACAGCAAAATGGATGAGGAGCTGAATATGTAAAAGGAAAAACCATCACTGAAAATAAATTCAATTATTTGGTTTTGCTTAGAGAAGCAACAAAGTTTCTGACATGTTTGTTATTCAGTCTGTCATTAGAGCTGAAAGATGTCTCAATAATGTTGTAGTTACATTTTTAACATCCACTCTCCTCCAAGCAGTTTGCATATTTTCCACTACGTTAGCTGATGAAGCCATTAGTTACAGTTACTTAAAAATAAATGAGCTCTATATTTTCCTTCCTCCACACTCCTCATCGTGAAGCTCAACAGCAGGGGAAGGGGGGACAGGCGAGGGAATGATTTGGTCTGCAATGAAACAACCCAGCAATGATGGGAAATGCTCAAGTTTGAGCGTGGAAGGCGAGGACAAATAAGAAGAAAAAGCAGAAGCATCTCTTGTCAAGCAAGGAACTGATAAGGGCCTAAACAGCAGCAAAACAGGAAAAATGAAAACCATATTTGCAAAAGGAACTGCAGTTGGGAGGTTAATCCAACTCAATGTAGCAGGAGCAGAGGCAGGGTGGAATTTTGTTGAGTGTGCTGATGTGCACTCTCTTGGCAAAAGGAGTTTTAACTCGTGCTGTTCCTTCTGCTCTTTACCCCAATCCTCCCTCCTCCCCATGAAAAAAGTTCTGTTGTCAGTCAATTTTCATGAAAAGGTTGCTGTTTTTACCCATTACAGAAAAGCAGGTAATTTTAATTCTTCTATCCCCTCTTTCCCAAAATTCAGCCATAAAAAAACCCCAAAGCAAAACCGACAGTTTGTGTTCTGACCGTTGAAAAGCAGAATCTGCAAGCAATTTTGCTCTGTTAATTATGCTTAAAAGAAAAAAAAAAAAAAGAAAGAAAGCAGAAGATGAAGATATTTTCTGCCGTGCAGAAAATAAAGGCATTTTCCCAACTATCTGTGAACTGCAGAAAAAAACCATGAGGGGTAGAGAAAAACTGGAGCATGCCAGGAAAAAGAACAAGTACATTTCACTACTAGGTCATTGGGCAATTCTAACTCAATCCAGACTTCATTGCTGGATACAGATTTATCCAATATATTGACTATTGGGTCAGAAGAATGGCCCTTCACACCCAGCACAGAGCAAGTCTCCAAGTGCTGCCCTTTCCATATGGGGATATCCTACTGAGATCCAGTCAGCTCTGTTGTGCTGCTCTCATTGAGAGCTTTATCAGAAAAATAAATTTAAAAACTCCTTATTGCAATAAATAACCTTAATATTGGCCCCCCAAAGTGCTGTCATGCAATAATCTTTGGGGTTTGGCAATAGATCCCCTCACTACTGAATAAATCACCTCTGTCCAGGTGATGTTCTCAGCTCCTATTGTACCACCAGTGACCACAGAGCAGCACCAGCTCCCCTGTCCTGCCACTGCAGCAGGGCCTCTCCAGTCAACAGGGAACCACAGGCTCCTCCATCAAACCATTGAATTATTTCTGTGAAGAAATCAGGATGAATTCAAAAACCAATCAGAGATGCTAAAAAAAAAACCCCAACCCTGCAGACCAGTGATGATCCAAATTATGGCTTGGCTGTCACTGCTTTAAGGGCTTCTCCCCAGTTTTGGAGCACATGCTGCTGCCACATGTTGTTCAACAGCTGGGGCTTTCCAAATTGTTGTCTGACAGTGGGAGATGGCACAACTTCCAGTATGAGTCCTGGAGAACCAGGTCCTAACAATGCCATGCTGCAAACCACTTTTAGAATGTTTGAGGGTGCTTACAGCTATTATTTTAGAAATGTCTTTAATTGCAGAGGAAGATTTTGCTGGTTTTGAGGGTATTCCCCCCTCATAAAGTCTGTTCTGCTCAGGAGAAATGCAGCTCTGTCCTCTGCTCCCAGAGCAGATGAAACCCAGGTTTCCACAGGCCCTCTAACCTGAGAGATGGGGAAGATTCCCAGCACCCGCACGTCAGACACGCTTCTTCCAGCTACATCCCAGTACAAACACAGTCACTGAGCTTCCAGGATGCTCAGGACATGCTGTCCAACCCTGGGAAACAGCTGGCAGTCCCAAGTGCCCCACTGAGCCCTGCCCAGTTGCCCCAGTTGCCAAGGGGCAGTCTGGGGGTCAGCCTGGCTCCGGCAGCGCGCACCAACCCCACGCATGCGTCCCTCACCTCTACCACACCCTCCATGCTGGGGTGTGAGAATGCTCCATCCCCTCCAGCTACAGGGGAATTCCCAAGCAGATGGTTAAACTGGATTTCCAGCTTCTCTGGAGCAGCAGAATGGGGGTAACTCACCAGGGTGGAGGTAGGCAGGCGGCTCACGTTGCCCGGTGCTTTGTGCCCTGGGCGAGTCACAGGTCTATAGGTCACCAGAGTTTCATTAACTGCAGGTGAGGTCACACCTTGGCATCTGCAGAGCACCTTGGGACCTTCACACGAGCCCGGTAATTATGCAGAAATACTGTATAAATAATGAACCACTCCGGGGAAATGCTGCACGTTTTCACTGGGAGAGTCACAGGCTCCTTCTAGGAATGGGAGACTTGAACTTTGCCCAAATACCTGGGCAAGTGGGAACCTCATTTTCTTAGACCTTCTGAAGGTACCAGGTGTGTTAGCACCAACCTGTGAGCTCTGGTGCCTCTGGAGTTCAACAGCTCCTAGGAGGCAGGAGCAGCAAGCAGCAGGCTGAATGTTATAGGCTTAAAACAAAGTCCTGTAAGTCAACAAAGCCCAACAAAATGCAGTCACCCATTTTTTGCTGTCACTCACAAGCTGCTGCAGTGTTGACTCTGAAGGGTGGGAGAAAGGCAGAGGAACACACGGTACATGAACAGAGAGAATGAGACATCAAGCAGGGAGCACAGCAGTGGACACAGCCCAGCCCTTGTTGATAGGTGTGGAAAGAAAGTCCGGGATTTGGGAATATACCCTGGAGCAGCAGTGCTAGCCAAGGAAAGAAAATCTAGGGCCCTCCAGTCCCAGCCCTGGAAATCCTGTCCTCATATGGAAGTCTCAAGCAGCTTCTCCTTCCCATGGTGGGAGGAAGGGAAGGAGACAAGGAAAAAAAAAATCAAAACCCCACAAACACTGACAAATCTCTCTGCTTCAGCTCAGACCTTCCAGTTAGAGCTCAGTAACCCCCTGGGGAAAGCCCTTCCACCCTAGGCTGCAGCCACTGGCAAAACCTGATCAACTTCATGTAGTAAGACCCCAGGAGAGAGACCCAGACAACCTGTCCTGTTATTGATTATGCCACTGGCCTCAGTATGAAGGCCTGGACCAAATTCTCCCTTCTCTTCTGCCTTCTACCCAAAATCCAGAACAGGAGGTTAGATGTATCCCTTTATGCCCAGCAGGGTGGATGGGAAGAAGAGAAGATGAAGTTCTCCTGCTGCTCCATGCCCCATTGGGCAGCAGCTCCACTGCCATGGTGCTGGTCCCACACAAGCCACAAGTCCCCGTTATTGCCTCAGGAGCACCCACGGCTGGAAACGGCCATGCCCTCCCAACTCTCCACTGCTTTGTTGTGTGGACATCTGGAAGGACTATGGAAATATGTTCTCTTGAGCCCCCAGGGCTTTTTTTGCCTCTATTCTCAGCACTAAATCCTGGCTTGGAAAGATTTTCTCACAGTATTTTCCATGTTCAGTGTGTAGAAGGCTACGAACACGTAATGCTATGTATAAAACCCCCGAGGCTGTTTGGTTGGAAGTTGGGGGGCTTCCTGCCTCTCCCCACACTGATGTGACCAGGCCCATTTAGCATAACACCAAACAAACCTTACAGTCTTGAATTAAGACATCTTCCAAGAATAGTCCAACCCTCGAATGCTGAGGGTGTCAGCACTGGAGGAGGATTAAACACCCATGTGCAGCCCTGAACCTCAGAATTGCAACTTCTGTTTGGATTTAGTCCTGCCCTGAGCCCATAAACAGGGATAGATCTTTGCAATCCACAAGCAGACCACGGCCTAAGATCTTAGGCTGGGGTCAAAGTGCTACATGGATTCATATCAGCAGAGCTTTACACATCTATTCTAGCTGAGAAGCTGGTCACTTATGACTAGAATAGCTTTTTGAAATGCATCCAACAGGAAATCCTAAATCAAGAACACTCTGCAGTTTGAGAAGATTTCTCTCCCTCACATCCAAACCCAACTAAATGTTTTGCAACTTTTTCCATTTTAGGAATGAGAGTCTTTCTTCTCATATCTTCCTTTCCCTCCCAAACAAATAATCAAGTACACAGGAGCCCAAAATGTTTTTTTTCCCTCTACTCACTTTATCCAGCGAGCTGAGAGTGCAGCCAGCATGTTTAAAACTGGCCAGCTGTGCTCTGACCAGCTGACTTTGGAGGCCCAGCTGGGACAGCCAAACAGGCAATATTCCAACTGCAAACAAATGAGGCAACACCTTTGGAGAAGGGATCGAACCGGGGGAAATGGCCACGGTTCAATTCGCAGTTTCCTGTTGCTTTTCCAGGGACAGCTGCTGGTGAAGGCCAGATTCTCAGCAGGAGTAAACTGGTCCTGCTGCTTGGAGTTCCCCCGCTCTGCACCAATTTTTACCACCTGAGAACATGGCACAGCCCCGTTCACGTTTGGGCTTTGCTCTGCTGCCTCCCTGTTATCATCCTACATCTAGAAATAGCTGCACTAGGAGAGAGAAAGGGAATAACAACCAAAATTTGTCTAGTCCAGAAATGGTTTCCTGGAACTTAAGTGTTGGTTTTTTTTTCTCCATTTCTGAAAGGAGATAAAGTCGTTCATTGTTTGTCTTGGCTGCCTATAAACTCATGCTGCTGAGAGCAGCCTTTGATCACAGGGCTATTGGGAGTCTGACCCTCGACAGCCAATCCACTCCCTGCTCTTCCAACCAACTCACCAGTCTCACCAACCCAGCCCTGACTTCCTTTTTCATAAAAAGCCATAGAAAAAAAATTTTACATGTATTATCCAAGAGCCCTTGCAGCAGTCTAGGGATGCTGATCTAACTAGCTTACAGACAATTTCAATATCATGCTATTCCCTTCCTCAGGGGGTTCTGTGATGGGAATGGGGAAGGAGGGAGTTTGTGATCTCGGATGTTCCGCCATAAGGAGCAGCAGCAGCTCCATCCAAGCTTGCATCAGGGTGTATCCAACAAATCCCCTTTAAAAGGGGCAAACCACAGCCCTGTGAAACACTGTCAGGAGTCTATTCCGTGTCCTCTTTTCCCACTGAGAAGTTTCTGGACGTTTGCGTAGGATTTCTGTGTTCCTGGGATCTGGTCAGAGCTCCCAGCTCTAGCTGGTTTCCTGCACATCCAGAACATTTTTGCAGCATGTGTTGCCCAACCGCAGAGGCTGCAGGCACAAAACACATTTTCTTCTGACACCTAGCAGGGAGTTTTTCTACGTAAGTCCCTCTGTGTAATGTGACTCATTGCTCCCACACTTCATGGAAGCAGCATGCTTAGTTTATCCTAGCATATCCTGACCATATTCCCAAAGCTCTGGATTTGCAAAGCTTGTGTAAACGATCTGGAGCATGAGCACCATCAGGGCAAAGCTTCCCAGCAATTCCCCACAGATGCCAGCTCAAGCCCTGTGTTCCTCCCCAGCACAATGGCATGAAAAACCAGTGCAGATGACCTGGGAGACACAGGGTAGTAAAAACAGAACTTTTAAGGAATAATAGTTACACACCTCTATAATATCTTTTTATCTGCCAGCATGAACCAGTGGGCTCTGAAAGCTGGGGTGGTAGAATTGGCACTAGGCCGGGTTTATTAGCCACGTCCTTCATCAGGGGACTCACATGAGCTGATATGTATCAGATGATATCCAGAAGACTCAGATAATGCCCTTATCATCTCCCACTTGTGATCTGGGAGTCAAACTTCCACGTCCTTTGTTCTTGGAGTCCTACACCACGCTCGAGTCGTTAACATCTCCAGTCCAAAATCAGTCCCACCCATGCAGGCAGCAGCACAATTACACTGGCTTAAAAAGTTCCACTGGTGCAGAAATACATGACTGTCAAGCCAGCCTTTAGAGCAGAGTCAGGAGCAAGACACGTTCTTGCTGTGCTTGGTTTTATCTGATACATTAGCTATGAAAATGATCAGACAAGCCAAATGTTCAGACTAACGTCTTGCTCTTGTGTCTGGCCACAGAGTGGAAAGTCAAGTTCCAGTTAGTTGTGGTCTGAACAGATGCAACAGGCAAAAAACAGCTAATTATTTCTAATTCTCCAATAATAATACCAGGAGGGAAATATGTGACTGGTCTATAGTTTCTCAGAAAGCTTGAAGCAAGGCCAGGGAGAGACTGTGGTGGTTACATAAACTGGTTCAGCTCTGGCCATGACATTTTCCCATTTCATTCCAGATCACCTTCAAAACCCACAAATACAGACTCAGGCCTCCCAATTTCTGAGAATCATGGAATGGCTTGGGTTGGGAGGGACCTTAAAGCCCATCCAGTACCATCCCTGCCATGGCAGGGACACCTTCCACCATCCCAGGCTGCTCCAAGCCCTGTCCAGCCTGGCCTTGGGCACTGCCAGGGATCCAGGGGCAGCCACAGCTGCTCTGGGCACCTGTGCCAGGGCCTGCCCACCCTCACAGGGAACAACTCCTTCCCAATATCCCATCTATCCCTGCCCTCTGGCAGTGGGAAGCCATTCCCTGTGTCCTGTCCCTCCATCCCTTGTCCCCAGTCCCTCTTCAGCTCTCCTGGAACCCCTTTATCCCTGGAAGGGGCTCTGAGATCTCCCTAGAGCCTTCTCCAGCTGAACACCCTCAGCTCTCAGCCCAGTTCCCTCAGTTAAGATGGAGCACAGCTCGAAATCCCATGAGTCACGTTCAGCTCTGCCTCTCCTGGGGTATCCTGGCCATAGGAACATCTGCTGAGACTTGTCTGCTCACAGACTCAGTTCCAGTCATCCCTGCCACATTTTCCCCACATACACCAAAACTCTTCCCAGCTCTTCTAAGAAAACTGGAAAAGCCACAAAACCTGCAACACAGGACATCAGAGCTTAATACCAGTGTCCTAAAGGGGATGTGTGTCACAGAAAAATACCCAGAATGGCAAAATAGAAGCATCAATCAACTCCTTCCCAGGTTCTCTTTCTCCTGAAAACAGTATTTTTGCTCTAACTCTTCTAGAATATTTGCCCAAACCCCGCCCTTTAAAAGATCCAGTGCTAGCCACAGCACCAGCATATTTCATGGATAATTTGGATATCACAGCCCCATCGCTGCCTCTTGGAAATCAAAATTATCGCTTACAAGTCTTGAATGTCTTGACACTTTTTAAGGTTGGGCATACAATTCCTGTCAAGAGAGAGGCACATCCAAAACCCAACAAAGTAAAGACATGTGAAGGCTCTGGCTGTGGGGACACCGTGTCTAGGATTTTATAAACACGTATTTTTCTTGTTAGGCTCTTGGTAGCGTGTGCAACAACATAGGAAAAAAGCCCTAAATAACGTTCCTCACTGTTATTCCAGGGTGATGTTGCCATGACAAAGCACCCTTGTGCCACTCTCTCATCTGCAATGTCATTGGCAAAGTCGCCCCAGATGACAGTGGGGTCAGATGGTGATGAACGGAGCTCTGACCCTCCCATTCCCTTTGGAACTCAGAGCCAGAGGGGCCAGAGGAAAACAGCTGCATTCCCTACGAGCTCTGGAGCTCCAGAGGGAGCTCAGCTGAGCAAGCCATGGGGATGGAGAGCTGGGACCCCGCAAAGACGGTGACACGAGGATCACTGTGGGATCTGACAGCTCCAAGGACTGAATGTCACTTCCTAAAATAACGACCATCCAAGCCAGGCACGGATGACAACTCACCAACCTAGAAACTGCTCAAAATAGGCAAAAGGAAGCCCAGAAATAAATATTCCCCTAAATCCCACTGTCTCCCAGAAATTCACACATGGAATGACAGTGCATCTGCATTGCTCATGCCCTAGGAGACCAGGGCTTTGAGCTCCCTTCAAGAATTTTGGAAAATATTATTGTGCTCCATCCACAGCAAGGATTGCTCACGCGGGACTCTGTTAGTCAGATTGTTTGGCACCAGTGGGCTCCTCCTAATCAAAACCAAAATGGCTCTGTTCGAACTGATAGAAAAGTTAACTCTGCCCCTCTGCTACCAACAACAGCGACTGGGGCCATGGACATCAGATGGGAGAGGCTTGCAGGGGCTCCGAGATTGAGAGTTGAATTTAGAAGTTCCTCTGCCTTCGGTTACTGTAGGAAATCCAACAGAGATGTTTAAGTGCAGACGGAAATTGTGCAAGTCAAAGAAATGTCCTTTGATGGAGCTGAAGTCCATTTTTACCATTGTGGCAGTTAAGTGTCTTTCTGCTCCAAGGACTTAAGGTCATTATTCCAAGACCTCGCTCATTCCTTCTCTCCAACTGTGCAGCAGCATGGATTAATTGCAGGTTTAGGAATAAGGGCCTTTTGGCTCCCTCTGGGACAGTCAGATTCAGAGAAGGCCCTTCAAAAGGTATTTTTAGGATTCAGAGTTTTTGGGAGTTGTTTTGTGAAAGCCAACCAACAACATAGCCCTCAGTGATGCCACAAACTGCTGGATGAACTCCTGGGCGTCTGGGCAAGGGCTTGTTTCCAGTCACACACATCAACAAGGGAGCTGTATCATTTCCAGGCAGCTGAGAACTAACAAATCTCACTTCACTCAGCCAGGACAGCAGTGATCTGAGTCCAAAAGGAAATCACTGCTCTATTCTCTGGTTTTCTCATCTGGAAAAAGAGGCACCAATCTCACAATCCTTAAGGAAATCATGCCACAAGCAGATCAAAAATAGATAGTACCAAATCAGCATTTTGTGATGCTGCAGTTATGACAAAGGAGCAGCATGTCAATGCAATTTCAAAGTGATGGAAAATACACTGACAGAAGCCTTTTAAAGTGTAACTGAGAAGAAAAAGGATGAAAAAACCCAAGAAGTTTCACATGAGGGGAAAACCAGGAATGCTCCCTCCTCCGTGCCCTCCCTCCTAAGCAAAACAAAACCACAAGTGAACTACAAGAGGGACCTGTTGTTTCAAATCTGAATGGAAAAATCAGACAACTCTCCCATGGCACTCACGGAGCAGAGGTTAAGAATGAGGGGCACAGCAGAAAGGGGAGATGCAAGATAAGCTGCTTAGATTCACATCTCCCCATTTCCTCCTCTTCGTAAGAACTGGGTCATATTATAAACTTATGCAAATGTGTTTACTTTACATTTTATTTTGGTCTTAGCCATGCAGTTGTCAGCCTGTATCAACATGTCAGTCTGTTTGTGCAAACAATCATTCCTTCATGGAAGGATTTCAGTTAAAACAGACAAAATGTTATGACATGCGAGAAAACTCCCTAAACATGACAATAAAAGAAAAGCCACTAGAAGAGGATATGTTTTCCTTACCAATTACACAGCTTAAAACAAAAGGAATCACTCAGTGCTTTTTCTTTCCCCAAGGACAGGCGAGTATCGGATCACATCATGTGAGCTCTGATGAGGAACCACACTGGGATGGGGTTTGTGGGGTGGGTGCAAGGAAAGAGGAGCCTATCAGCTGTGTCCATGTGCACTCTAAGCCACCCAACACCATGAGCCTCTTCACCTCTTCCCCATAAAATATCCCCAGGTACTGGAGAGAAACAGAAACAGCCCCCTGCAGCACTCAGCAGTGTGAAATATTAGCCCTGTTACAACTCTGTCAGTGCCTTGCAGAAAATGTAAGGGATGGGTGGAAGAGCCCATGGGAGGGATGGTTTGAGGGTGGGAAGGCAGCTGCAGAGAGCAGGGAACAGGGCTGGACTGATCCATCAGTGTTCTGGTAGTCCTGGTGACAGCTCTTGGCCACTCTGCTTCCCCACTGGTGTGGCCACATCTGGCCCTGCTCTATTGTGCTCTCCCTCCGCGCTGTGCCCGACTGCCCCACGCTCACTCCCCTGTGCCTGCCCAGCCCAGTGTGGAGGGGAAGGTGTGTGGGGTCCCCAGCAAGGTGCTGTGGGTCACAGGGACAGGGCTGATGCTCAGAGCTGAGCAGGGAGATACCCGGGCGATGAGCAGTGATGCTGGGCAATTCAGCGCTGGGGGAATGCGGGGATCACATTGGAGCTGAGGTGTCCTCAGCAGCAGCTATCACCCCCCAGGTCATTCATTTGGGATCCTTCCTCCCACCTCCACCACAAACATGACTTTATAAAACCTGTGTAAAAAATTCTGGACTAGTTCCTTACACAGTTCACCCAGATGAGATGAAGTCTGAGGCCAAGGGGGAAGGGAACCTGTTCCTTTGATTTTTCCTGCTTGGAAGCGTGAGATCAGTTAGTCAGCAGCATCTGCTGGTACTTTCTTCCAGGAGAAAAAACAGGGGAGAGTCTTTTCTTGCTCAAGTATTGACACTAAAGGAAATCCTGGACGTTAGGAATTGCAGAGTGTAACAAGGGACAGGGCTGAAGCTACAGCCTCAACTCACCTCTGCAGCTGAAGCCCTGTCTGTGCCGTTCCCACAAACGAGGTTTTACCCCTGCAAGGTTATGTGCACTGCACTGTTGCAAGGCAAAATAATAAGTGATAATTTAGGAGAAACAGACACTTCTCTACAAATTCCGTAGAGCTTGGTGCAAACTCCAACACGCCTGGAGCTGCCAAGCATTGAGACCCACGACCAGAGCCACCAAGGAACCACCCAGGCACTTGGCACAGGCCCCACTCTTGATGCAAGGTTGGGCTGTGAGTAAGGCGAGGAACGCACATCCATGGACGCCTTCAGCTAGGAAACACTGACTGAGGCCTCTCCATTACCCTGGGAGCTCTCAAAATCTTCCAACAAATAATTAAAACCATTCTGAGTGTGAAAGCACCCCCGTGTGAGGCAGCAAACACGCTAGCACAGCTCCCAGCTTACCTCCTGGCTGCAGAGCTCTCCCGGACAGCTGGCACAGCTGGCACAGCTGGGACACACTGGGTACACCCAGGGAACCACAGCCTGCTCCTCCCCAGGGCTACTCCAGCTCCCAGGCAGCCGTGTCCTGCTGCAGCCCCAGCCCATTCCTGCTTCCCCTGGCCCTGGAAAGCGTGTGCTCTGTTCATCTAGAGCCTACAGAGGGCATTGTGGAGAATTCCCAAAGAATTCCCGTCCCAGCTGGTCAGGGGGTTGGATGGGCAACGGGGGTGAGCCGTGCTGCTGGCACTGCCGAGGCCTTTGGGGCAATGCCCAGGGGCAAGGAGCCACCGAGGGTGGGGGGAGCACCCAAGGGCTAATTCCACCGGGAAGCAGACCCAAAGCAGGGAGAGCAGGAGGTTTATCCCTGCCCTGCCTGCAGGATTGTCTCTGTTCAGGGGATTTCAGTTAACGTAATGAGAGCAGCGAGGGCGCGGAGGCGGCTCCTGCAATCCTGGTATTGTCAGCGGGCTGGAGCTGCCCGGGGTCAGGAATCACTAATTAATTACACAATGAGCTGGAGCTCTCAGGGCTCAGGTCCTGCACACACAGCTGGTGCAGGCAGGGCAGTGCCCAGCCAGCGGGGTCCCCCTGCTCCCAGAGCCACGGCTCCAGCACACGTGTCCCAGCACTGTCACTCCTCAGGGCAGGCCCAAGTGCTCAGAGCACCTGCAGTGACCAGTCCTGGAGGTGGGCTGGGTGCTGGGAGCTGGCTGGGAGCACCCTGGACAGCCAGGGTGCTACCCTGGACACAAGGATCCCATTTTTCCTTCTTGCAGAAACACCAGCAAACTGTGGATGTGCTGTGCTCAGCTGGCAGCTGCCTTAGGTCTTGGAGCAAGGAAAGCTCTTCTTCAAGCTCTTCTTCAAACTCTTCTTTAGTGTCCATGAGCATCCCCATGAGCAATACTACACGGAGGAGAAGGTAACTCCTGAGGGCAGGTAGCCTTTGTACCTTCCCACCTTCTCCAGGACTGCCCACTCTCAGGTGGCAGGAATAACTGGACTCAGTCACTGTCCACTCTAGAAATGTGTCACTCCCCATTCCTTCCACAAATCTCCTTGGCATTCAGACTAGGATGGGCTCTGCCCAGGGCTGCCTTATCCCCAAGAGCCTCTGCTCCAAGCTTAGCTATAAGCTGCTTATTTAATTCTCCATCTTATTATTTGAAACTCTCACCAGTTTTTGTGAACAGATGAGACCAGGAGGGAGTTCAAAGAGCAAGTCAGTGAAACCCACCTCATGCATCAGTCCAGCACGGCAGAGCCCAAGAATGGAGCACCAGCACGATGCTTTTAAAGACCAAACCCAGCACATGGCCCGTGCCCTTGGGTCCAAGAGCCGGCTGAAATGTAAAACAGTCCTGAGCCTCAGGGTTTGTCTCTGCAGAGTCCCCACAGCCACTTTTAAGACCTCATCCTCAGAACTGGAACTGCTACTGGTACTTGTGTTCCCAACACATTATTAGCAGGAGAGGGCCTTGGCTTTTGCCCAGGCTCGCTGGGAACCTCTTATCACAAGAATCTAAATTAGAAAACTGGGACAAGACTTCAAAGTTATTGATAAAACAAAGCAGTGACCTAATGTCACTTGAGTCTTCAGGCTATGCATTTCCATGGTAGGAATATTTCTTTTGTGTATTTTGAAAGAAAATTTGTTCCTTTTCTAAATCTAGTCCTCAGAAAAACAGTAACACTTCACTTCTTAAAATAGTCTCATCTCTCCAGCATCACTTAAAATCTTTGGAGTTCAGCATCAAGCTGGAGTTAGCAGCCACTGAAGTGAATGAAGTGCTTTCCTAGGGCAGCTGGAACAAGGAATTCTGACAACATCACTATTTCCCGCTGAGGGACAAAAGTAGTTTTAATTCTTTTGGTTCATCTTCCTGCCTCATTCTGTGTCTGTAGGCTCCCAAAATGCAACAGAGGTGAGATGTGAACCAAGCCAACCTGGTTTTCATAAGCTTCAGGAGCAGTCCCATGGCTCTGGGTTACCCCTGAAGCTGCTGCCTCACCTGAATTAAGCCAGAAAAACTGAAGTTTACAGATATATCATAAGGGCACTGTTTTATTATAAAAACCGCAACACATCCTCTCAGAATGACCTTGCAAAGTGTTTTAAAAGCAGAGCTCACAGTGCAAGGTAAGGCTTAAATTCCTGAGTCTCAGAGATGTTGGGAGAAGGTGGCAGCAGCTTTCTGTTGGTTTCTGATATAAACTGAGCCTTGCCTTGCTCCTGCTCTGTTGTTTTCTCTAAGCCTGCAGATTATTTAATATCAGAGGGGAAGGCTTCAACCTGGCTGAGAAACTGCAGGAATTCAGAGTGACCTGCAGGGAATTACAAGAATGCTGCTCGCTGATCAGATTAAAGGGAGAAGTGGCGGGACTCCCAAAGGTCTTCTTATTCAACCTCTGCTGCCGACAATGCGGTGCTTTGTCTCTGCTTTGCTCTTTAAAATGATTCAGGTTACTGCACGGGAAGCGTCGCTGCCTTGGGAGCCACGGCAGGAGCACCTGGCAGGAGTGAGGCTCAGGGTGGACACTCAAGTGCCAGCCCCAGCACATATTTTCGCTTCCCATTGCCCTCGATATGATCAAAACTCTGGCTTGTCCCTTCCTGAAAGAGCAATAGCATTTACACTTGCTCATTCATCCTCCTCAAGGCCTGAGTTACAAACTGTGCTACAATGAAACCAGTTTTTTCTAGGTCTGAAGACTTTTGAAACAGCAACTTGGTCTGGTCCCAAGGGGAGATTCACATCCTCAAGGAGTGAGGATGCACAGCACTCTCCTCATTTGGCTGTTTTTCCTCCTTATTTAGGGCCAAAGCATCATATGGTACCTTTACACCCCTGCCTGCCTCCTGAAAGTGGCATTTATTGAGAATTACCTCCCAAAAGACTTCATCAAAAACAAATAAAGCAATTAGAGAGTCAGAGATGAGTCTGGCCAGTTATGTTGCTGCTAAATTAAGCTGGCTCAGGAGACAGGAGGGTGGAAGAGCAGCACTGGGGCAAACAGTCAGACAGAAACAGAGGATGGGCTGCTATCATGGCTGTTCATATGTTAGAAATGATGGGAAGAGCCTGGAGTGGCAGAGGTTGGTGTGACAGATAGTTACACACAGTCACACACATCTCAGTTTGAATAATTCCCCTGGAGCTCTCAGAACTACAGAGTGCAGGGTTTTGCCCCCAAGAATCCTTTTTGACACTAAGGGCCATTTAACTCTTTCAATGGAGCAAAATGCAGATGTCCAACAGTTCAACCTTAATGGCACCACTCACCAGGCACTTCTACTCTGCATCCACAGCTCAACGCCTCTCGTTCATGTCTCAAAGGAAATAATTAATTAAAAAGTGGTAGTAACTACGTACTATTAGCAACTATGTGGTTCTGCTTATTCTCCTACTTGAAAGAAAATCCCAGGGTTCAAATATGTCCCGATTTAGGGAAACTCATCAAATCCTACCGCACGTCACAACCTTCCATGACTCACCGCTGCTTCTGAGCATCCCTCAAAGGCAGGGCATGTTAAGCCAAATCCATCTCTCAAACCCCAACAATGCAACTTCAGCAGGATGAATCTGACTCGCTGAGCTGTTTGCCGAAGGCCAGGGGAATTAGGTTCACTTCCTCCTCGTCCTCAGTTCTCTCTCAAGCTACCCAACACACTGAGGTAGCAACTTTTGGTGGAGAAGTCTTTGATCTCTGAAATTTCTGCTGTTTCCGTGGCGACACGTAAAACCTGCGTGATCCTGAATGAGCCCTATTGTGTTCCTCCCATTGCCTCCTTCCCCAAATTACTTCTACCTGCTAATGTTAGCAAAGCGAGGCCATCTGCATGGCTTCCACCTACCTGCAGAACTGCAGAAATTATCCACCCCCCAAACTCCTGGAAAATGAAATAACTTAATGGCTCGGAACAATCCCCTGAAGGAGGGTAGGTAATTCTAGGGTTCATCACCAGGATGAGGATGCTCTGGTTTACCATCCACCCCCTCACCCCTGCCTCTTTCAAATGAATAAACAGAATATTTCCCTTGGTTCTGTTTTGATCCCTCCGTCTGCATCGTTCCTGTTTCCACCATTAGTCTAATGAGCAAAATCAGCCTCACTCCATCCCTCTCTGCTCCAGAGGAGAGCTTTCAAGGGGATAAATTGGCATTGCAGCAGGGTGTAAGTGGGTTGGAAATGCAGGGAGACAGGAACCTGGCTGCACACGGGGCGTTTGCTGTGCCAGCTGCCTCGGTGCTTCCTGGGAAAAGCGCGACTCCAGGCAAGCGGCACGGCAGGGCTTCGTCATTACCCACCCTGAAACTCAAGAGGGAGGAAAAGCAAAATCAAAGGAGAGCAGGAGGTGAAAAGAAGGCAAAAGGGTGCCTTCAGGGCTCCTTTCATGCAGCTCGCTTCACGACCCACCAGTCAAGGCTCCTAAGCAGGAACAGAGACACCATTCAGGACAAATCTGGATGTTATCCCAGGGCACCAGGGACACCACTAAAGGGAAAGTTTTGACAGGTGAAATGACCTTAATATAATTAGCCCTGCCAGCCCCTCCTTCCTCTGCCTCCTTCACCTTGCCATGAAAACGGTAGTCTGTTAATGAGATCCTTTTTCCCCCTGTAAGGCAACACCGCCGGCTCTCGGATCTTTTGCTCGCACATTTCAAACGGGACGTACGTGATCTCCTCCAGCTTCACTCCCCCCTCTCACATCCCCAGATATTGCCATTGATTCTGCTGCTGCTCGATGGGGTGGGGGTGTTTTTTATGTTAGAGAAAAGGTTGAAAGGAACGCTGGTAATAGAATGATTTGGCCTGCAAGTCAAATCCCCCTTGATGAACAATCAGACACAAATGTCAATAACAATTAGATTGGCTGAGGGCTCCAGTCACTTAGGACTTCAGTTTTCCATCTACAGTGCTCCAAATGAAACCCTCAGTACTGAGATCTCCAAATCAGGTTTGGCATCAGGAATGAAAAGACATCAACAATAATAAAGGGCTGATGGCAGGAGAAGAGCAGACGACAGACAATAGGGTTGTGTGTGTGTGTGTGTGCACAAGGACATGCGCACACAGGGCGATGGAAATAAAAAAAAGTGAGAGCTGATGTAAAAATCCATCAAGATATGAAATCAGCCCTGCCTAAAGAATGACCTAAACTGCCTTAGATTGTCCTCCCAGACAAATTCTCCTCCTCTGGGCTTAAAAATTTCCACCTTCTGCTGTCCAACATATCAAGCACGGGAAGCGAACGAAGGGAAGAAAGCCCTTAAGTGCAGGCTGTATTTTTTCCTGTTCCTAAATTGTAAATATACAGTGGAGGCAAGAAATGCCCAATCTAATTAAGAGCAGTTGAGAAGTATGGAGACAGGGTCCTCCCAATGGGAATGCTGCAGGTTAAAGAGGTTAAAAAGAGGAATGTTCAGCCTAATGAGGGAAGTTTAACATCGTGAGCACACTTTGCACTGGCAAGGCAGGCTGGAAAAAAGGGGATTAAAGACATGGAAGAGGCAGCTCCACAGCAAGGGCAGGTGTGTGCTTGGCTTCAGCAGGGAGGGCAGGATGTTTTAAGGTTTGGAGCTTGGGGCAGCCCCTCAAAACATGGTCCTGAAGGGATCCTGCATTAAAACCTTTATCCTAAATGAAAAGCCAGCTTAGCTTGCCTTGCTTCCTTCTCCCTGCAAGTGTGGGGCTCTCAGAGGTGGCTGTGCCCCACCAGTCACCAGCAGCCCCTCGAGGCCTCTACTATTCCCTAGAATAGGTCTTACAGGGAGGGATATTCAGTCCTGCTGTTCGGTGGTTTCTGATGGCACCTTCACTGCCTCGTGGAGCACAAGGCCCTGTGGTGCAGCAGGACCTTCCACCTGCTGCCAGCACCAGGGAACCAAAAATCCCCCACTGCCTCAGCCATATGTAGCCATAAATGGGCACTACATAAAACAGGAAGACTGTAAGGTGCAGTCATTAACTTATACAGCATCATTCCCTGATAAAGTACTCAAACATTTTCCAGGTGAAATCACCCTCTCTTCCCTTTTGGGTGGAAAATACAATCAACATGCAGGCACAGCACCATTAGAGGGCTGCAGGATGTACAGAGAGAAAAGAATTAATAAAGTACCCAAGTTAGAATATTTTTTCCTTTTCCACACTCATTCTACTGAGTGCACTGAGCTTCTCACCAAGGCACAATGACTAGGAGGAGGTTGGATTTGCCCTGCTTAGATGTCCAGGTGTGGAGCTAATTCCTGTGCTGGGGAAGTCAGTCAGAGCCAGTGGAGCAAGGGGCAAAGGCTGAGCCCCACCAGTGGAATCACTTGACTGCTTTGCTTCTCTTTACCTGCACAGGTTTCACTATTAATTCTTCCAAACTAGTGTTAGCCTACATTTCACCCAGTTAAAAGCAGAAAAAACACCATTTTCATTTACTTAATTATTGCTAGAGTGAAACTTTTCTCAATAGGCTCTGTGAGGGTCATGGACTTCAGCTAGGGCAGCATCCCCAAATCCCTCAGCTAGATGCCTTGGCTAGTGGGACACAGGAGCTGTGGGCAGTTCACAGATCCCAGCCTCACCCTCCCTAAGCTTTCAAGTCCTTTGGCATCTCCTGTGCTTTCTGCAGCTGATTAGAGATGAAACAGGAATCCCAGCAGAAGAAAGCTGTTTCCCCAGGGCCCCAGGAGGGAATTAAAGACACGACCAAACAAACTCAGAAAACAGAAAACATGAATCTGTGCAGAGCAAGCTGTTGGGGAGTGGCTCCGAGGATAAGGCTGGAGCTCCCACCCCATGATCCCACTGCTCCAGTCACCCAGTTCCCTTGCCAGGCAAGTGCTGGCCATGTGGGGATGGCGGTGGCCAGCCCGTGTCTCCAGCCCGTGTCCCCTGCCCTGCAAGGGTCCCTGAGCAGAAGGCAGCTGCAGACTGCTTGACGGCACGGCTGTGTCCCTGTTCCCAGGGCTGTGGCCGGGTGTCCCCGCTCACGAGGCAGTGGAGGGGAGGGATGGCAGCAGCTGGGGACAGCAGAGCCACCAACACACGCATGGGATCTGCCTCAGATCCCTACCAGCCCCTGGTCCCACCATGGCAGGAGGGCTCAGCTCAGCATCTCTGTTTAAAATCCCACCTCCTTCCCTGGGATGATGGCTGCAGCCCAAGAAAGTTAGTAACGAATTCCTGGGAAGTGGCTGTTGCTGCAAAAATAAAGTATCCGTTATTGCTAAAAAACTTTTTTCATCTTTGAGGGGAAAACACATACCACATGATTTCCAAAAAGGAGCTGGTCTGGTTTACAAATACAGTACATTAATAGCTTTGTAAACATTTATTCAGTATGACAGCTGACTGCAACATGTGGCATTAATTAGAAGACTCAGCAATGTAGCATATTAAGAGCTAAGTTAAATCTGAATTAGCTGGGTTTGTTGAGACTAAACACCCGTGGGGGAAGTCCTCGGATCTAATACATTATGACTCACTTGACACGGGAGACCCACAGGCCCAATTCCCAATACACTGGGGGGCCCTTATTCATACTCTATCTCCACACAAGAGCTGCAAACTCTCGAGATACCACAGATCAGAGGGTGTTGATGTTGGGACGTTGAGACAGAATGGGGTGCACAAGTCCCTGGCTCCCAGCTCCCCAAACCTTCCCGAGGAGGGAGTGGATGGAGACAGCTTGAGCTCCCTTCTCCTTCCCAGACACACAAAAAAAGAGTGCAGACAGGAAGGGGAAGGATTTCACATTCCCTTGAGCTTCAGGATCTTGCTCAACACTCCCTCACAGGCACCTTCCCAGGCATGGGTGACACAGCTTCTGCCGCAAACGCCGCTGATGCCAAGAGCCTTCGGTGACGATGTGAGCGCCCGGGGGTTCTGTGTCACCAGTGCCATGAGCAGCTGGCTGGTGGCACTTCACCACTGAGCCAGCTCAAACCTGCACCCTGAGTTTCCTGCTCTGAAGGCAGCCAACAGCTCGTGTTTCGGCCCAGGGGATGGAGACACCTCCTGGTTCTGGAGGTGCCTTGGCAGCCTTTCAGGGCGGTGTTTTTAGGAGCTGCCACAGGGATGGGGAACCCACGGCTCTGGCCGCTCCCCGAGCCTGTCCTGTGGCTCAGGGCACCACTGACCTCCTGCCCCTCGCTGCCTTCACCTGAAAAAGCTCAGAGAAATACTTGCTGAAGTTGTCACCAGGAGTGGGACAGCTGGCAAGGCCTTGGAAATGCATTAAATGCCTTGTGAGCATCCTGGTGTCGGGGGTTTTCACCACAGCTGCCACAGGCTGAGCCAAGGCCAGCTCACAGCAGCCACACTGGCCAAACACCAGCCACCGGACTATTCTATCTCTCAGACCCATCTCTTGTGTCATTTGCATTATGTCAAGTCAGGGCAGCTTGCTGACAGCCAGGAGATTTACATCAGAGAAGAACTTTTCTGACATTCAGCAAGACCGGGAGCAGTTCTCCACCCCAGATCAAAGCCTGAACCAGAGGGAATCCTGTAGCTGGGTGAAGGAGACGGACCAGCACAGCCCAAAGGTTTGAGCTGCCACGTCTCAGCTGATCCCTGGTAACAAACACACCAAAGGCTGGATGCTTATGTGAAACCCTGGTGTAAATGGACAGTCTACTGTACACAGCCACAGGTATTTAGGACAAATGCAGGACAAACCATCTGGAGCTGCTGGAGTGAGTCCAGAGGAGGCCATGGAGATGCCCCTGTGCTCTGGAGCCAGGTTGGGAGAGCTGGGGGTGCTCACCTGGAGAGCAGAAGGCTCCAGGGAGAGCTCAGAGCCCCTTTAGGCACTCAGGAGAGCTGGAGAGGGACTGGGGACAAGGGATGGAGGGACAGGACACAGGGAATGGCTTCCCACTGCCAGAGGGCAGGGCTGAATGGGATATTGGGAAGGAATCCTTCCCTGTGAGGGTGGTGAGATTGAGCAGCAGAGGTGGAACACTCAGGGCAGGGCTGATTTCACCTGACAGCTCCAAAGCCAGCTTTTCCTACCCTGGGCTCCTTGGTTGGATGCCTAAAAGTTTGTGTGATTAGCAGCACACATGAGAGCACCTCCAGAGGTGGTGCTGAGTCCTCACAGCTCTGACAATTCAATCCCTGGTTATAAGAACTGGGTAACCCATCCCAAAAGCAATCCCATTATTATCTGTGGCAGTTTCAGCTTCTCAGAGACAGTATTGCTAATGCTAATTGCCAAAAGCAAATAAAACAAATCTCTCTGTGGGTCTGTCTTCTTCATTATCCTGGAGCAGATCCTACCACTCTTATCCAAGTTTCTTCCCTTTCATCCCTTCACACACAATTTTATTCACAATAGATCTGCCAAATGGAGAGTAAAACTACTAATGTGTCACATAGACAGCTATTTCCATAATTTAAGCCTCTTTGTTCTTATTAATGTTGCATCAAGGTATTGGCCTGCAACAATTGCTTTTGAAATGGGTCGCCAATAAAACTGAAAAGCAGAGGACAAGAAAATAAGGAATATATTTATAACTAAACCAATTGTATCATCATGTTTCTATTATAGTCTTCATCTGAAATAATAGAAAAGGCTGGTCAAAAGTTGAATGTACAGCAAAAATTTCTGAGATATCCACATTTCAAGTAACTGGCATGAAAAGCCCAAACTCTCAGACTCTGGGGGAGATGAAAATTAATGAAAATAGTTTGTTGTGATCCCCTCCCCCAAATCCTTATTTTTATTAAGAACTATCTAATTTCCACATGAGTATTTCAAATGGAGCTCAGCTCTTTCATCCTTTATACTATATATAATGTGTACTATAATGGAAGGCAGAATTAAGTCAAGAGGAAGCTTTTAAACTTCTCCAAAAAGAAACATTTTGTTATGTTCCAAATATTTTCCAGCAGAATAAATTCTCACAGGAAAAAAAAAAATTCAACTGCTGTTAGAGTAGCTATTGGTAGGACTTAAAAATCCCAGTGATAATTCTCTTTCCATGGCTATTTCAAAGCTATCTAGGTTTTGTACATAAATAGAGGCTTCTCTAAAATAAAATAAAACAGAATGGCCAACTCCTAACTTTAACACAAATCTCTGGTTATTGGATATTTACTTAAAGGCCCCAAATCCAGGAAACAAGTAATTACATGAGAGTCTCAGCTCTCATCAACAGAAGAACAAAGTTAAAAGAAAGCAAATTTCCTTGCTGTTGTGCAAAGAAAGTCCTGGAAGTGTAACCCAAGTACATCCCAAATTCCCAAACACAGAAGCCAAATAGACTTCTTGTGTATTAAATCCTATCGGTTTTTGATGCCTATCTCTTGGTTCCGGAGCATTTTATGTTACCAGAATCATTCTCCTGCTCCTCCTCTTACCCTTTGCCAATACTTCTACAGAAATCAAGGTCTAAAGTGCAGTTGCCTTTGGAAGAGATGTTTGGAAACCCAGTAATTTCCCCACGTTTCTGAAACAAAGAAAACAAATTTAAGAGTATCAGGAGGACGAAGCTGATTTCATTGTAGGGTCAAACCTGTCATGTCTAAGTCTGAAGAATAAAGTCTTATTCAACAGCTCAGCCCGGGTGCCAAGGAACAAATCTGCCAGTGGCAACTCTGTGCCTAATAAAGCTCTTTGAGCACAAACCTTCCCCAGGATCAGGATCTGGAGCCAAGGCTAGCACATCCAACTGGCCCACATGGGACCACTGAGTGCCCTCAGACAGAGTCACACAGCCCTGGTGATTCACCCAAGTGCCCCAGCAGGCTGGAGGTATTTATTTTTTATGCAGCAACTGACTCACTTTGCAGTCAGAGGAAACTTCTTACCCCAATGAAACCCTGGAATAAAGCTGATGAGCCTGGCCCTAGAAGTAGCCATTTCCCTCGACCACAAAGTACAGGCAAAAATGTAGGTCTTTGAGCAAATGTAAAGCACATTTAGGGTGTAATCTCTGTACTTGGAGAGGAAATCTCCTCTGATGCCCAAAGTTAGGGGTGATGAATCCTGCAGTGTGCTCATCCAGATGGGCACATGTCCATCTCTCTGACAAGCCCAAAACCTAAACCTGGATGAAATCAAAGATCTCAGAGTCACTGAAAGTTTCATATAAACTATCAAATAGGAAAAGGAAAACAGGATATGAGCACTCACATTTTCCCCCACTAATAAAACTCAGTATCCAAAGCCCAAGCAGTGCCACTGGAATACTCTGGAGGTAGGAATAAGGGTCTGGGAAATCAAGGACAACATGGAGTGTAAATATGGCTGTATCTTTATGGCTGAGCATACACAAATCATGACTTTCCATATTACCAGGTCATTCCAGATGCTGAGACTTTAAGAAAGCCATAGCACCATGAGGTTTCCAGCAATACGTACGGCCGGATCCTCTCCGTGCCGAGCGATACCAAGGGCGGTATTTGCTGAGCCTGCTTCAGTTTTACTTTAGTTTTACTCCTCAAGTCAGAGCCCACATCGTGCTCTGACGCTTTAGAGCGCTGCCAGTACAGCCAGAAGCCCATTCCAGCCCGTCCCCTTCCTCCAGGACCGCGGTGCCGTGAGCGTTCCCGCAGCGAAGCGCGGCCGTGCCAGCACTTGGAGGGCTTGGGCTGAGTTCACTCGCGCGTGCGCCGCCCCACGCATTCAGCACATCCCTGCCCTGGGAGGGGAACCAGCTCCGGGCACGGAGCTGTTCCAACAACTCCTACATGTGGGAGCGAATGTTCTCCGCTTCAATGTCCCCGTACGCCCACGGCCATTTCCCTTCCCGTTGGGGAAGGGACTTCAATGCAGCCCTGTCGCAATCCCTTCACAGCCACCCAGCCCGTTGCAGCACGGGCCCATCGCCCTGGCTCATAGGAAACCTGGGAACCTCAAAGGTCAACCAGCTTCCCAAACTTCACCACCTCTCTCTGTGTCCTGGTAACATTGAGTGACAGTCAGCAAGGCTGTCCTTGCTATAGGAGCAGAGCTGTCCATCATAAACAGCTCCTTCTCCTCTGCTCCGAGGGGTAAGAGGTTCAGTATTTTCTATTTTGATGGTCTTTAACACTGCAGTGTGAATCTTGAGATAGGAGCCAGAAAAATGTTACAATTGCAGAAGACTCGAAACCTAGAGAGTCAGGAGGTCTGGTTCTAATCTTCAATTTAACACCAGGGTGTAACTCCAGGCAAGCCTGGGTTTCTTTTTCATTCTTTGATTGTTTTCACTGTAAGCTCTTTGGGGCAGGAACTGTGTCCCATTGTGTTGTTACAGGGTGTAGAACAATGGGCCCCTGACCTCAGCTAGGGAATCAAGAGATTACGAGAATTATTTAGAGGAAATCTGTGGTTAAACGAGGAATTGGAATCAGACCTCAAGTCCCCGTCAAGTGCCAGTACCAGATGAGTATCCTTTTTTACCCTTGGTTAAAAAAAGTCATAATCCCCATTTATTGTTGTCCAACGCTGGCCATTTTTCACACGTCTCTTTGCCTGCCCAACATCTGAAGAGCCTCCGCCTTCCCCTGGCTCTGCTGCCACGCTGGGGCAGAGCCTCTCGCCCCGGCGCTGGCACTGCAGCTCGTTCTGCTTCTGATAAAAAGGGTATCTGGGGAAGGAAGCACCAGAAGGAAATCAAAAGGAAATGCAAGGGCTCGCTGTGTTTGTGTGTGCGCATGGGATTCTTCAGCCGTACATCGGAAATTAATTCCAGCCAGGGTGAGCTCTGTGTGGTCTCACCAGCCATCCAAGTCAAACTTCAGCTCACCCCAGCTGCCAAGCAGAGTTGTGGAGGAGAAAAAGGTTCAAGACAACGTGGAAAAGGAACAAAGAAGCCAAAAAGAGTGAGCTGGTGGTATTTTTTCCTCCAAGTTTTTTCCTTTTTTTTTTTTTTTTTTTTTATTTCCCTTTCTTTTTTTTTTTTTAAACAATCATCCTGGATTTTAAGATCTCCAGAATCCCATTAAAGGGCTTTTACTCCTTCATGAATTGGAGGCGTTTGATGAAAAGGGGTAAGGGGAGAGAAGAGTGTCTGCCTGTGGGAGGGGGAGAGGAGGGGGAAGAGGGGGAGATAATGGGGCATGGGAGCCCTTAATTTCTCCTGTCTCCCCTGCCGGTAATAGGGCTGGATGTAAACACTGCTCTGGTGAATGTTGGAGAGTGATTACAGGATAGCTGGGGAAAGAGGAAGCATTTTGAAACCACAAGTAGGAAAGCAGCTCTTTGATGGAGGGTTAGTAATTTCTTTTTTCTCCGTGCCCTCTTCCCTCGCTCAGCAGCCCCCCTTCCCCTCCGTCCTCCACCTTCTGTAAACACAGAGACAGAAGTTAGATGTGGGCCAATCTGTTAAACTTCAGGAGGCAAAGTGGGCTTGGCAGTTGCTCCCATTCTGTAGGATATGAAAGAAGAGGCTGACAGCACTGGAATGGGCCTTCCTGCTCTTGGCTGTGGAGCAGCACACAAGGAGCCAAAGGGGAGGGAAGGCACCAATTGCTGCCATGGAGAAACATCATGGAGCAGATGGACACTCATACAATGAAGACTGCGTGTTCTCAGCAGGAATTGTCCGGGCACTAAAGTGCTGATGGCTGAGCAAACTTCAGAGTGTCCATCTGAAGTGTCCATCTTCAGCAGCTGCAGAGTGTCCACCTACGTGGAAGGTCCAGAGACAACCTTACCAGAGCAGGTTCACCCAAGCTAGAAGCTGCCTGGGGGAACACCATCCCCTAACACCCAGATGGGCTCTGGAGCCTGATGTTCAACTTCTAGCCTGGGTAATTAATCTACTTTGCTCTGCCCTGGCTTTCCCCATGTGCAATTACTCCTCTGGAAAGAGCTTGAGTCCAGAGGTTGGGAAGAGCTGGGCATTACTTCCAGAACAAACCACCCAAGGGGGAAAATCCCTCAGCAAAAACAAGTTGACCATCTGTCCTCAGACATGAGGGTTGCGTGTTCCTAAACACTGGGGATTTATATTCACAAAGAAGGGCAGAGAAAAGAGAAGGGGAAACATTCCATCTTTCCAAGAGTTTTAGAAGATTTACGGCAAAATTCCCCATCTAAGTCCTGTGAGTTCATTGCTGCCACACTCCTCCAGAGCAGAGCTGCCAGGAGCACAGTGTGCATCCCAAACCTACTGTTTGCTTTCCAGGACACATCAGAGAGCCGTTTTTCTTCCCTGAGCCAAGTCCACTCCCGGCCAAAAGCAGTGATTTTACAAGACCAGGGATGAATTCAGCCTTCAGGTCACTGCTAACCACTCCAGAAACTTTAAGAGGAGTTAAATACCCCATTCTCCAAAATCCCATAGTTACTGGGCATCTAACTCCCCTCCGAAGCATTTCAGGTATCTCATAGGGTTATTCAGCTCCTTTAGTCAGTTTTTAATTGAAGATATTCTTTAGCTACAAGATATCATGATGGCCTTTTAATTAAATCTCTCACTTAATACCTCCACCCCTTGACACTTGATACTTTGTGTGCCCCAGGCTGGTGGTGTTTCCTTGTATGACAGCATCACCACGAAAGCCTCCCTTTAAACAACTGTAAATGCTGAAGAGTACACATCCTGTACTAACCACGCATGGTTTACAAGCTGAAATAAATACACCAGACTGCTCTGGCGCATGCACGGAGCCGTATCTATAAAAAGGTCATTATATTGCTATTGTTTATCCATGTAAGTTTGCTTAACTAACATATATAAATATAAGGCAGCCCAAAAGCTATTTATATGCTGTCCCGGAGCAGTCTTTTGTTAGGTTCCAATGCAAGAATTTATGTACGAACTATTGGAACTGACTAAAATAGTGATAACATGAAAACTGATACAAAACGTCCTTCAGATGAGGTGGAACAATCCTGATATTCCCAGATTCCCATCGCTTCTTATCCTTCACATTGTCTTCCTTCTTTAACATTCTCCTTAAATGCCTTGGTCAGTATATCTGCAAGATTTCATGCTGTAATTAGAGATTTTCAACTCTATTGCACCTAAACCCCTCTTTAGTGACCATCAGCTACAGCTTGCTGCTTTTGAGTGTCCACCAGCCCATGATTAAATTAGCCACCAAAAAATTCCCAGTTCTTAGATAACTTCTGAGACTTTGTTCGAGTTTTTATCTCTACAAAGGTCTCTTACCTACTGTAGGCTCAGCAGCAACCTGAGACTACGTGATGAACCTGAGACTATGTGATGAAGCAGCACAGTTCTACACTGACAGTTCCCAACCTTCTTTCCTTTTCTTTACCCCCTTCCTCCTCTCCTTGGACCAGATATCTCCATCTCTTCCAACAGGACAGACCCTCTAATGGAGAGTGAGACCTTCTTTCTCCCACCTCTACTGCTTGAAAATGTGATTTCCTGTCCTGGGAACCCCAACCCTGTATGCAAGTCCTGCAGCCTGGGCAGGCAGAGCAAAGCTGGTGAGGTGCAAGGGAGCACCACTTGACAGGCAGCAAATAAGACAGACACAGGCAGAGGCAAGTGAAACTGCCCAAGGAAGTGCTGGAATCACTATCCCTGGAAGTGTTCAAGGCTGGACTGGATGGGGCTTGGAGCAACCTGGGATAGTGGAAGGTGTCCTTGCCCTGGGCAGGGGGTGGAATGGGATGGGCTCTAAGGTCCCCAAACCATTCTGTGATTCTATGTTCAAAAAACACGTGGATGTGGCACTTGGGGACATTGTTTCAGTGGTGCACATGGTGGTGCTGGGGTAGCAGTTGGACTCAATGACCTTAGGGGCCTTTCCCAACACTGATAATTCCATGAAACAACTAAAAGCAGGCTGCCATGGGTGATGCCCAGAAGGACAAAAAGCACCATCACATCAGAGCACAGCTCAGGAGTTGTTTGACACCATGTACCTGTAAAGCCACAACACCAGAGCCCTGCACTGCTCTCCCTCCCTGCAGGCTTCTCCACAGGAATGGAATGGGCATGGAATGGGCACAGGAACCGGCAGGAAATGTGCTGCCTGTCCTGCCACGGGTGCCACATCCTTATCACAATCCATCACACGACTCAGGTTTACCTTTTCCTCCGTCCAAAGTTGGCAGTAGCTGTTTTTGTTAATGAACAATCATGATTTAGCCATAAAACAGTAAATGGTGCCATGAGCTCATTAGACATTGACAACACCCTGAAGTTCAAGAGTGTTATCTGCACATTAACATTAGAACATTACAGGGTGTGCTTATCATTTGGGAGAAGCTGAGCTGTGGGCTCTTGGGAGGGTTCAAATGTCATCTATGGCAGAGGAGGGGCGGGAGGCAGAGTAACTGGAGATGATCAATCTCAAAAAGGCAATAACTGCAAACTTAAGATATGAAAGCACATTAGTTCCCACAAATGGCTGAGGCTTAAACCCAAGCACAGTTACAGCCAGTCAGATACAGCCAGCCAAGGTGCTATAAAGGCGTGATGTTATTACTTCCAAGGGATGCCATTAAAACTCTGTTTACAAACCTAATGTGCCAGGGAATGGGTCAAGGAAAGAATTATTAGCAACAAAGCTATTTGATCTCTTTTATGATCCAATGAGTCATATCACTTCATACTCCAGAAGGTGAATAATGCAAACCTCAAGTCTGTTGATTTATATGTGTGTCCAGAATCCTGTGTTCTTTAACCCCAGATGCCCTCTTAAGTGTGATTCATCCTAAATCAAATGGAAGATTGGGTGCTATCACCCACACTCTCCCCTCCCACTCACTAATTGAAAAGGTGATTGACATCCTGGTAGAATAAAATACCAGTGCCCAGTGATGGATGGCCAGGGCAGAGAATGGGGTCAAGATACAGGACTTGCAGATATAACTCTATCCTCCTCCCCAGATGGGATGGTCCCAGTTTCGCCTAACATTCCCTCTGGAATGCTGGAAACGGAGTCACTGAATAATTTAGGCTGAAAGGGACCTCTGGAGGTCATCTGTCCATCTGGACACAGTTAAGTGGGTCAGACCTGGGTGGATGGAAGAGCTTTCTTTTCATGACACACTCATTGCTGCAGCTCCACCAAAGGCATGGGACCATGACCCAAAGTGGTCAGAAATTACAGCAGAAAACTTCAGAGTCCAAACGGGACCAATCCTGGGATGTTCCTCAGTGGCGTGCTGGTCTCAACAAAATCCTGGCATAAACCATTTGGCTTTCAGTGGAAAATCTGCTGCATTATCAATTAGCTCATTCTCCCAGCTTCTAGGAAAGCCTGGGCTTTAGGTTCCCGCATCCCAGCAGGCTTTAGGACTGTGTGAAAGATTGATCTGCAAGCAGAGCATCCTGTGTCCCCAGGGTAAGTGCAGAACAGCCACTGCAGAGAAATTCTGAGCTCTGAGAAAAGCATGAAGGATGCAAAATCCACTGTTGCTGTTCAACAAGTTCCTCAAAAGTGACTCAAGGTTACAAAAGAGCAGGTGATTGCTCTTTAATCAAATAAATTAAATTAAAATAAATCAATCAATTAAATCAATTACATTAAATAATCTCATTATTTTACCAATATCATTATCAAAAAGTTAAATAGTCCTGAAATGTTAAGTTTTGCAAATTTTCTTTTTCTCCACTCATCTCTGAGACATCCAGGGCAATTCAAGAAAATACCAGTGAAATAATGTGAAGGAAAGCAAAAGTCCTGTGTTTTCCAGCCCGTTCACAGTACCACGCATTTCACAAATACCTGGAGGCACGTCCAAGCCTGGAGCTTTGGAGGGGTTTCCAGGATCCATGGCATATTGTGCTGTGCATCCCTACCTGCCCAGCAGAGAAGTCATCGCAGGTCCCCCATGATTTTCATGCCTGCTCCACGTTGTTGTGTCCACCCTGACACTCCCTGCAGTCCTTAGAGCTTGAGGATGGGTGTGAAGCTGTCCCTGAGACACTGGGAACACTTCTTTTCTGGAGAGTTGAGTTCTTTGCATGAGAGACCAACCAAAAAAACCCCCAAACCCAAACAGATCCATAGAATTTGCTGATATTCAACCCCTGGAGCCCAGCCAAGATTCAGACCAATGTCGTGTTGTTCTTGTGTTGGGTGAATGCAGTGATTCTATGGCATTGTGAGCAACATTCTCCATCACAATACAAACTTTTGTTGTTATTTTTTCCACAGCTGAAGCCAGGAAGGAGAAGCTGGGCTGAAGGAGCAAGGCCATGTTTAAACTCGAGCAGTTTGTTAAGAAAGCTGAGCAACCAACACAGTATCTCCCCTCTGCCCTGCCAGGGATTTTCATTTCTCTTCTCAAATCTATGTTCAGTCCTTGAATGTTTTCCTTTTGGTAAGAAACTTTCATAAATCCAAAGGGAACAAAAATGTGGATAAGGGATGAGAGCTGTACTAAACACTGTTTTAGAAGAAGGTACTACTGCAGTGGGATTAAATCATCTGAGCCTCACCACAGATCAGCAATGATCTACTTTCTACACCAGACCCAGCTCTTCAGGATTGAAGCAAATCTGATATTTTCATTTTTAAAGTTTTCATCTGGATCCAAAACACCCGTGTCTCCTTAGGCTCATCCCTGCAACGTTCCACCAAACCCTGAAGTCAATATATTCCAATTTAGATTTCAATTACTCCACCTTTTAGACACCCAGTCAGAAAATGTGCTGATCTGCATGAACATGTTGCCTGCTCATGAGACCATTTTACCCAGCTCACCCAGCACTGCCCACAATCTTCACAGCTGCAGGTGCTGCAGCATGCAGTGTATCTCCAGCAGAAGTTTAGGAAATATTGAATAGAGGATCTCAAAGACTTTTCAATGAAAATTTCCTCACAGACCACTTGTAGACAGGAATCCTATATAACAATTTAGACCAGACTTAGACAGCTGTTGGCAACAGCCAATCTCCTTTTGCTAGTTTTCCTTGGTGTCTTGAAAATGAGACCTATTTGTTCTTGTCTATCCTCAGACCTGGAAAATAAATGGCTCCTGTCTTTAGGATCCTCTTGACAAGTGGGAAAGCCCCCACAGGGCACAGCTAACCCAGGAATTTACACGTTCAGTTAGAACCCAAACCATGGAGCTCCAGTTGGGAGGACTGGACACCAGTCCTGTCCCCGTGTTGCTTGGCAGGACCACACATAAACAGGATTTAAATATTTCTTTTCCCTTTGCCATCTAACGCCAAACACAGCAGCCACATGTAGGAGTTAACAACTGTGGTGTAAGACAGTGAGCAAAACCATGGGCTCTAGATTTAACCTGCCTACAACACCATTGATCACTGCAAGGCACAAATTATGTCATTTCAGCAGGGGAGCTACTGCCAGCAGGAGGATTAGCAACATCAGTTGTAACGAGCCACTTCATTTCCAAATAACATTTAGAAATTTACAGTGCCTGGAATTGTGATGATTAAATGGATAACAGAGTTGAATAGACCGGATATGGATCACTTCTAATTTTCCACTTATATCCAGTAACCCATCATAAACTATCCCGAGTCCTTTGGTCTTCGTTTCTCTCACACCAGAATATTTAAACAAAAAAAGATGATCCCTCATTGAAGTTGTAGTGGTGGAAAACCAATGGGAGATAAGGAGCTGGCCACAAATTCCCAGACTTAGATGTCCTGTTTCCAATTCTGGCTGTGTTGGGGAGAATTAAGAGAAATGCCAATGAAGTGACACAAAAGTGAAAAATTAAACCAGACCTACAGAACATGAATCTATGACTTTTTCTGATTATAGAGAGTCCATACTCATGTATCCAGTTTCACAAAATCATTATTCCCTATTCCCACGAGGACAGACTGGTCACATATCCAAAGACCAAGACCTCAGACAGAGCACAGCTGGTTTAAAAGAGTTGAAACAGGGTAATTACCTTAAAAAAGCAGAGATCTAAAGAGAAGTATTGATTTTGATGACTTTTTTTTCCTAGAAATGTCAGAATGTTTGTTAGATTTCTGCATTATTACCACAGTAAGAAAGTTCAAGTGACTAATCCCCTTGACAAAGTGTCTTGGTAACATTAAATCTGTCTTTTAAGTAGGCCTGTGGGACATGGGAAGTTCAGCATTTTATTCCAATTGGGAACAATCCCATCCTGAAACTACAGAATTTCTGAGGGAGCAAAATTCCTCTTGAGTACCTTCTGTACTACATTTGGCTACAGGGAGGTCTTTTACATGATTTTCCAACATTCCCTTTGCAGTTTGAGCCACTTAAGCAATTACAACACTATTGTCTCTTTTTCTTTCCTTTTTTCAATTTCACATCAAATCTGCAAACGCCTCCAAATGGAAGCTGTTGGTTCTGCTGCCATAACCTTCCTTATTCATCTGTAGTGACACTAAAAGTTGAAGTTCAGTCGCACAAAGTTTATTTCTGACAGAGTAGTTTGGGTCAGTTTTAATCCAACACACCTACCCTAAGCTGTGACCTCCCCCCAAACAGGCCAATCCACCTGGAAAAATCCATGCTTCGCTCTTTCTTTCCACATTAAAGTAATGACATAAAATAATCAGATGCTGGAATGTGTCTTGGCATGAACAACAAACACAGGCAGCTTTATTAGCTGTTTCCCTGGAAGAAAGCTCCAAAGACCCTCCACATATTCTCTAATGTGCACTGGGAATGACCTCAGCTCTTCCAGGCCAGGCCAGGGCAAAAGCTCCTTTAAACATCTTTATAAAACTCACTTTATACTTTACTTTATTACTAGCAGGGAAGGATGGAAAAACACTCCCATTGCCTGGGAAACTTGTGGAAAGGGGAATGATGGATTGCAAAGGGGACTTGGCATCGTGGTGCCTCCCAAGCCTCCTGTCACTGAGTGTGGGTTTCCTTCAGCTGGGAGTGTTTAACAGGCTGTGCTATTTCAGGGACAGAGAACCACTTGGGATCCCTGCAAATGCCGCTGCACAACTGGGGGATTACACAGATGCTTCTCAGGCTTGGAACTGCCAGCTTTTTTGGGGGAAATACCCCAAGATGTACTGATATACCCTGGTTTGGGGTCCAGCCTTGGGGTAGGGTGGTCAGCAGCAATTCAGGATGGGTATTTGATATTCTGGCAGGACATGACTGTCCAAGAGCCTCTGGCCAGAGCTGGGTGGCCTGGTCCAGCAGACCCTTGCCACATCTCAGAAGGGACCATCCAGGTGCAGCTCCCTGGAGTTACCCAAGAGCAAACAAGGAAACAGAGGGGTTTTGGAATCAGAACTTTCACCAGCTCTGCTTCCCTGGTGTCATCAGACCGTGCTGAGGAGCTGACAAGGATCTACACAGATTTGGGGCAAAATCTGTTTTGTTCTATGGTGGCAAAATCCCAAGTGGGAGGAATTCACTTCTATCAGCCACACCTTGCACAGTGTCCAATCAGGGAGAACTCCATCATAAACTAGGACAAGATCACCACAGGGAGGGATGCAGAAACACAGAGAAAGGAGAGAAAGATATTAAATTTGCACATGGTTTCAAGAGAGAAGAAAAAGCAGATTCAGAGTTAAACAGAAGAGCTGGGTGACAGTAAACAGAAAACAGAGCAAGGCATAGAGTGAGGCACAGAGCAGAGTCAGCTTTTTTTTGAGGAGCTGGGGTCAGCTGAGCTGTGTGTCCATCAAAATTGATCACACTGACCAGGTGGGGCAAGTGCCAGCCAGGGCTGAAATCCTGCAAGAGCAGCCCTTGTTCAGAGGGGACAGAAGAGACAGGTCCAAGCCCAGCCCTCAGAAACCCTGGGAATCACTCACTGTGTGCTGCTGGGGAGGGGCTGGACAGGAGTCGTGGCCAATGAGGACTTGAGCAATAGCAGACAAGCAGCTGTGCTGCTTCTCAAGCCATTCATCAAGCAAGTCACCACCACTTGGGTCCCACTCTGTGGCTGGTGTGGAATTCTTGCTCTGTCAGTGCCACCAGTACTTCTCTACAGGACTGAGAAAGTCTTGTGCTGGTCACCACAGAAACAGACACTTGCTGCTATCTGGAGAGGCTTCCAAGCTTTCTCTACCTCTAGATCTTAAAAATACTTGGCAAAAGCAGTCAAATGTTCCTGTTTATATTACAGATTGACAAGACTCTGCCCTGGCTTCCCTAGGTTTACCCAGCCAGACCTAAGTCCAAGTCGCAGTCCTGTGCTCTGACCAAAAAGAAATACCACCAAAATCTTGTGTAGGACAGTTAAAGAATATGCTGGACCATGGGGTCATGAAATAAGGGGTCACTTAGCAAAGCAATTCACTGGGAGATGAAGCCTGGTGATGGCTTCTGGCATTTCAGACAAGCATAAAACCTTGAAAGCAAAGCCTTGTACAGCCTGAATCCTGAAAGCTTCTCCAAAAGGAACATCACCGCCAGGGAGGGATGGACAGTTCCTTACAAAAGACTTACAAGACAGTAACTCCACTCATTGGACCACGACTCCCCATGATATCAGTACAAACAGGAGCAAGGACAAGTCTCAGTCTCTTGAAGACTCCTAATAAATGAAGCCTCACTCAAAGTTCCAGTTTCTCCCCAAATTCTCAGTCCTCTGCACACCCAAGATTTAAAAATTAAAAAAAAGAAAAAATCCAACACTTGCATAAATAAAATATAAATGGCATCCTGTGTTCTCTCCCACACCCCATTCTTCCTCCCTCCTCTTTCCTCATTGTTTGTTCAACAGGAAGTTGGCTTTGCTGTGAGGTACACCAAGCCATCTGTCAAAAACATGGAAACAGTTAACAAGGCACACAGAGGCTGGAACGACTTGTTACGGAGCCTATTTAAGGTCAGAACCATAGGCTGAGCTTTGGGAGAGCAACCCAAGCCCCAGAGCTGCGGCTGGTTAAACCAAATTACAGCCTTTCCCTTCTGAGCAGGGAATGGCGCTTTGCTGGGGCGGGAGCTCGTGTGGGATGTGCCAAAGCTGACGGGACAGCACTCCAGGGAGAGCAGGATCCTCACAGCACTGGCACATCAGAGCAGCTGAGGGAGCCTGGGCTGGTGGGACCCCCAGATAATACACCAACAAAGGAGCAAGGCAATGGCACTGACACAGAAACACTTCTGGAAGTGTTTCTACTGGAAATAAAGGATAAGAATAAATTCTTAGGGATTTCTGAACTTCAGTGGTCTTTGCAAAACCTCCCTTCTGAAGTCAGAGCAGCTCTGCCTTCAGTGTTGCTCCAGGCCAACTCTTGGGCTGTTGCCTGTGAACAGGAGGGACTCCAAACAGAGCCTGAACTGCTCCCAAGATGGGAAGAGACAGATCGGCCTGATTTTGAAATGAGTGGTTTTGAAGCCACATCTTGATTCACTAGACCCTCCAAAGGAGGGGGGAGCATATCTGATTCAGAAGTGAAATCATGCATTAGGTTGACTTGCTTGGCAGAACTTCCAGCAACATCTCATTCCCAGGCTGGAATATCCTACCTAGAAAGGGACCAGGAGGTCACTCTGCAGTTTTTAAATCCTTGACCCTGCTTGAGGCCACCCAACAGAGCTGCCAAGGAGCGATGGCTGCAGCAGCATTTGTTCTTCTTTCTTTCCAGAAAAAAAAAAAAAAGTGACCCCGTTTGCTCAGTGGTGGGAGAGAAGAGCCAGATGGCTGGAGCTGAGCAAGGCACGCGACCCTGGAGGAGGAGACTGGGGCTGAAGGGTTCCATAAACCCATTACCGGGAAAACACACAACTGGAAACAAATGCTAATAAAGATTGCGACATTCGGAGATCAAACGCCTTAAATCATCACATTTCTTTAATTTAAAAATGCAGGATAAAAGAAACGAAATGACTCCGCAGCACATTTAAGCCAATCCAGTATTTTTCAGGCATGTCCCTAATTTATTTCACAGTAAAGATCCTAAAGAGTAATTATAAATTATCACTAAACATAGAGGGAAATCTTGGGTTTATATGAGCACACCTAGAAAGTCACCCTCACTTTTGGAAACACCATCAACAAAAGTCTTGTAGCATTAGAAAATATGCTTCATCCCAGAGCTTAAGTTAAAGGTATTCAATATCAGTCAGAATATTTCTGTTTCCATTTCCTTTCAGGAGATTTCTATTGGCTTCAAACCTAGACAGCTCTGAGAACCATAATAACCCTTAATTCAAAGGATCTGGTAAGGAGCAGGACAAGTTGCCAAAGTCTGGGGAAGAACCACCAAAAACACCAGCCCTAGATCTGTTCTCCAGATCAGGTTTTTGCCTTTTTTACAGTCAAAACAGACAAGGAAAGATTTGGGCCTTAATGTTTCATTCAGCCTCAGAAAACTTTATTTAAAGGTTTTCTCCAAGCCATGGAAATGTCAAACTCCTTGGGCATGTCAGAGCCCCCTCTAGTCCAAGCTCCCCAGTCTGGGGGTTTCTCAGGGATGCCCAGACTCTGCTCATTCCCCCAGTGCACAACGATCATAAACAAATCCAAGGCCATGCTCTAAACATGAGCACTGAACAGAATTAATTGAAACAAAGCTTAACAAACAAAAATAAACCCAAAATGCACGACAGCATGTGGGGATCTGGGGCTAATCAGAACCAGCTCCCCTGTACTTCCAGCTCCCACTCAGTTTTCAACCACTGAAAATGAAAACCTTTCCATTTTTAAGAAGCTACAATATTCTGATGACAATTTGTCTGAAGTCAAGGAGTTTACTTTTGTTGATCTCTCCCCCCAGGCACCTCTGTACTTGAAGAGAAAGGTAAAACTAGACTCTAATGGCATCTCTGGGACCTGGGCAGGACCTAGGGTTGAACAGGACCTGCTCCGAGCTCCACGTGCTCACATTTCTCTGGACTGACACCTAAAGCCCAACTCCTGCAGAACCTTCCTGTCCTTGCAACAAGACCCTTGCGAGCCCTTTAGGATTCTGGAACTATTTGATAATACCGTAACAGACACATTTACCCATGAACCGAGTGCCAGATAGACCACACCCTTCTGCTCTGCAGCACCCCACACATCTGGGTCGCTGCTGAGGCCCATTTTGCCTTTCCAGTGATTCCCAAGGAGCACACCAAGCTTAGCCCAGGCATGGCATCAACACAAGTCAACGTGAAACAAGGTCAGACTCAGCTGAGCTCAGGTCTGTGCTCTGAATACTCTGCAGGTGTAGTTTGTACCCTGCTCATCACCTGAACCTCCATCCCAGTGTCGCCTCTTTCCCTCTTGTGCAGCACTGAGGATTAGTTTTGATCTGACTGGAATGAAGGAGGGGTTGTGTAACTGTCCCCAAAACAGCCCAGCCCGGGGAGCTGCCTGGCCTTATCTCTCCTCTGGCCTTTGTTTGCAGATGGAGATGAAACCTGAAGACATCCAAGGCATGGTTTTCCAAACCAGTAAATAAGTCTTATTCACATCTCCTTCCAGGCCCTTCCACATTCCCAGGAGGATGGCAGAAGTTACAGGACCCTCATTTGTCACTTTTGTCATTTGTTTTTTTCCTCCAATGGCTCTCCTGCCTCTATCTAATCAGGGGGACGTTTCCTGTCTTTGTTCTCAACCATTCATCCTGCAGGAATGATGATTATCATCAAACAGCATTAAAATAGAAAGCCTGGAGCCAGCACCCAATTAGCCTGGACTTGGGGAGCCCTGGAAAGAGCAACGGAAGAGACCACAGACAGTCCAACTGGCAAAAATGGGCATTGAATTACGTGTCATTCAACCACAGCATCGTCCCACCTTCAAAAATAAACCCAGGCTTCAAACCCAGCATGGGCCAAGCTCGGAACCAATAAACATCACGTACATGGGGTATGTGGCCAGTAAGCCAGGAGAATGTTCCCAGTGCCACTCCATGCACCAGTTTAAACCTCACCAGCTGGGAGACAACTGCTCCATCCAGATCTCCCAGATTTCCTTCATGCATCAAATCTCTGCTGCCAGGAAGCCTTGGCAATTTTCTCCTGAAGGAGCAGTGAGGTAACAGATAGGTCCTCAGGGTGTCCAGATTGTTTTAACTCCTGGATCCATATTAGAGAAAAACCCAAACCTACTTCTGCCTGTTGCGTATTCCAGCCCCCCAGACAGATGCCATCCTTGTTAGAGATGGAAGAAATTCAAACTTGTACTTAGTTCACAAATATGAGTGAAGAACCAGTGACAAACTGGAAGACTCTTACAGGCTGCATAAAGACCATGAATAAGACATAACCAAACAATTTGGCTCAACAGTAATTTTTTCCTCCAAAAGCCAGGTAATATTTTTCCTTCCTAAGAGAATAAAACCCATTATTTCTGGTGTCCCGGCAGGATGGAAGCAGCAGCATGGGAGCAGCTCGACAGTAACAGGCCTGAGTTGGGATCCTGCTCTAGCTTGGGTGGATTACGAGTTTCTCCCTCAGAAACGTTGTTAGTAAACCTAAAATCACTTTGTATTGAAGACTTTTGAGGGAATGTTGCTATTTGAGAGCCCTGGAAACATGAAGTGTTGTTTACTACTCAGTTTAGCTGACCCAAGGATTTGCCTCCAAGCACAAAATTCCAATCCTTTACTGCAGAGATCCCAGAATGTGTGAATCACGACAGAAACTTCAAAATAACCTTGGAAGAGGCTGGAGCTGTAGAAAAGCTGCTCCTAACATCCCATATGGCAAAGCCAGCCCAATCTGTAAACCCCTCTGCAGCACTGGCTCTTGGCTCTGAATCCCAGGTATCGTTTCGCTCATATTAGGGGTGTAAATAACAAGTGTTGACCTCTGAGAAATGGGGAAATTCAGAGCCAGTCGTTGGCCTAACCCTTTGATGCTGACTGGAAAAGAACCAAGTCAGGTTTAAAAATACAAAATACATTCATAATTTCAAAATCTGCTCTTCTGATGATGTTCAGCTTATTTGTTTTCCTTCTTCCAATCATTTTTTCCAGTTGCTAATTGGAAGCTAATAAGAAATGCTTAAAAAAGTCCAACTGGGCATAGTTGGATTTTTTTTCCCTTGCTCATCTTTATACAGCCTGGCGCCAAAGCTCGTGCTGGTGTAAATCATGTACTTGATGGGAACTTTACTCATTTATATCCAAAGGGAATCCGGTCTCCAGTGTCTCCAGATAATGATCTTGTTGTGTTTAATACTGCATAAACACATAGGATGATGCGTTCCCTGTCTTGAAAAAAAGTTTGTTTAACTTTTTCTGTCTCATCTTTAGTCAGAATAGCAAACAACAGGAGGGAAGGGTGGAGAAAGAGTGAGATCCTAGCAATGAGATCATTCAGCACAGAGTCCGGTAAACTCCAGGGTGAGAAGTCTTTTAAACACAAATCTATCTCTGCAGAATCAATGGAAGGAAAAGAAAAAAGAGGCTAAATTTAACCCTTATTCTATTTAAAACCCGTGCGCAGCATCTCACAGAACTGCGTTACATAAACACAATTGTGTTATATTTACGGTTCGAAACAAAACACAAAACCCTCAGCTGCAGGACTCCAAGTCCCACCCAGCCACGGCCTGTGCTTGCCGGAGGAGCTGTAAACAGGGAGCAGCCCTGGAGCCTGGTGCTGTGCCCGGCCCCATCCCAGCATCCACGGAGCAAATCCACCCTCCAGAGGCAAACAGCTCCCAGTCTGCCACGAGGACTGCTCCTCTCCCACCCCGCTGCAGGTGCAGTGAGCCAAAAATCCCACCCACCAGCAAGGTGGGAGCATGGAATGAAAGGCAGGCACCACCCTCCTCCAAACCTCTGCACACAGCCCTTGTTCAGCTGCTTGGCACAATTTCCAGCCCTTCAGCGAACGGTGCTGGGGGATTCCACAGCAAAAACACCATCCCTCCCCCTGAAAATTCTTAGCTGGCCACTGAAACATCTGCCTGCCAGAGACAGCCAAGCCCGTGTGTCACTGCTGCCTGAGTCACATGGAATGTCAGTGCCAGCTGCTCTCCATAGCTTGCACAGGATTCAGGTGTCCAGCACGGTGTGAATATCCGACACCCAACAGCCGTGGCTGCAGGACCACAGCCACGGATCCACTTCCCACAGCACCCTCTGAACTCAGTGATCACCAGGCAAGGGACTCCCAAGGTGGCCAAATTGCTGGTGTGACTGGTGTGCAGCCCGTGAGGCCGCCCGTGGTTGTATCAAAATAAAGCTTGACCGACGTGACGCAACAGCCTTGGCAGAGATGTTGGTGTAAACGCTGGCCCCACAGGCCACAGAAACCTTCTCCTAATTCAGGGGGATCTCTCTGGGAGAGGTGTACCAGGAAACCCACAAAGCCCTATTTCTCCATCCTGCTGTCCTGGTTTTCCCACTCCAATTAACTCTCAAATCAGGTTGGATTTATAGAGGACTTTCATATTCAGGCTCTGGCATGGGACAGAGAGGTTCCTCTCTCTGGATCACTGGCACACGGACAATGAGCTCCTTGTCTTCACTCCTGCCTCTTTGAAGCTCTGCTGGGGCTTGATGCACATTGGGTTTCCTTTTCTTATTAAAAAAAATTTAAAGATGACCTTAATTTTGCAAACACTATTCATTGCAAACGGCATTTTGGCTCCACCACTGCTCCCAAGTCAGGCTTTGTTTTCTTTCTCTGGGGTAGGACTCTGTTTAATCCCAGCCCTCTCACTTTTTTTTGCAGTGGATGGGACCCAAAAGCACAACATTTAGGATTGTTTCTTTCCAGTTTGCCTGTGCAGTTTCTACTTGAAGTGCTCTGCAGCTGATGCTCAGCTTTGCTCCAGCTGTTTCAAGGCGAAAGAAGTGGCTAATGGGATCAGGGACCCGACCTTGGAACTCCAGGCATGTAAGCATTTAATTCTGCCACCCGATTTATAACCTACCAGACACTCCTGTGGTGATCCTACTTTGCAGCAGCACCGCAGCCACCAGCACGGAGGTGGGAGATGCTGCTTTTTAAAAAGGCATCAGCTCTTCAGGGAAAAGCGGGAATCCAATTATAAAGAAAATTAATTTCTTTTTTTGTCATCATTATCCTCAGTATGAAAGAAATCTCAGGCAGAATGACTAATCTGGCTCCAGCCAACACAACCTCAGCTGCTGGCAGCAGGGAGGCAGCCTGGGAGGGGTGGAAGCAAAGCAGAATGGTCCTGGATTCCTCTGCCAAGCAGGGAAATGCTGCCAGAGCAGGGGACCCCCTGACAACCTGTCCAGGAAAGGGGGGGAGCCCTGAGCTCCCCCAGAACACAGAGGAGCAGAGTAGAAGCAGCTCCTTGTAGCTACAGCACCTTAGAAATACATTCTTAGAGGGGTCCTGCAACCTGGGCTGGTGGCAGATGGTGAGAACAGCAGCCAGAAACTCCAAGAGGAACCAAGCTCGGAGCAGGAAGGACAGATGGATGCACAGCAAGAATCTATGGGTGTTCACACACACACACACACACATACACACACCCTACAGCAGCCAGAGCGTCCTGAAACGCTGCTCCCTCCTTGACTTTAGGCTCTGGCTAAATAATGCTGCATTGTTTTGTATCAGGTTCTGCTCTTGCAGCCCCGCTGCGGCTCACAAACAAAGGGGGCTTCATACAGGACAAAAGGGGCCTGTTCTACCTAATGAGGACCAGTTGAGAGGTATGGAGACAGCACCCTCTCGCCATGGGCTCGTGGCTGTGCCCAGCCCCTCTGGCTAATGAAGAGCAGTTGAGAGGTGCGAGCAGAGGGAGCAGGGGTGTCCCTGAGCAGAGGGGGGGCCGGTCCCCAGAGACGCCAGCGCTGCCGCTCGGCAGGGACAGCCCGGGAGAAGGGAACACGTTTGGGTTCATCTGTCACCATGATGGCTCCTGACCTGCCAACCTTGCGGGCCCCGCTCCCTGACCTCCCACTCTGACCTCTCCAACGAGGCGCTGGAGCTCAGCCAGAAGTCCCCTATTGACTACCTGTCACAGGGCACCTGCTCAAGGAACCCCACAGAAATTAAAGTCACAAAATGAGTCACAAGGGACTGTTTGAGCTGGGAAGCCAGCATTAGTCCCTGGCTGGTAAACCAATCTCCCTAATTATCTGTCAGAAGAATCTCTCTTGTTTCTAATTTCTTTTCTTTCCCTCTTCCCCCTGCTACCCGCTTCCCGGTCCTCTCTTCTCTTTGACTTCTTATCTTAATTTCATATTAACCAAAAGGATTAAAAGCACCTTGAGAAGGGAAGGGAGTGGAGGGGGCAAAGGCAGAGGCTGAAGAAAGAGAGACTTCAAACCTTCCTTGTTGGCTCCTCGCAGGAGCTCGGGCCAGGGGACCAGCAGTGCCAGGACCAAGCCTAGTCGTGTTTTCATGTCCAGCCCCCATTGCCACAACCCAGTCTGGTCTAAGAGAAAACAAACCCTCAGTGGGGCAGTGTAAACCAAGCCCTGTCCGAGGGAGGATGTGGCTGTTCCTCATTTCCCCACCCTCCTCCCCTGCAGGGTAATGCTGTACAGCTGCACCAGAGTGTCTTTGTTGGGGTTTCTGCTCTTGGGCACATGGCAAAGGGCTGTGGCAGTGCCCGGGGTACTCCAGGAGCTGCCCCTGCTCCTGGCAGGACTTTGTCACACCAGGGCACCCTCCACGGCTGGGGCTCATCCCTGCAGCTGAGGTTGACTTCCAAGAGTTCACTGAATGAAGATTTGTGATCCACGGCTCTGCTGATTTTGTGTTTCTTCAATAACACTAGAGCCCAGGCATGTTGTGATTCACCAGACCTGGATCTCTTTTCCTTTTTTAAAGTTTATAGAATCACGGAATGGTTTGGATTGGGATAGACCTTAAAGCCCACCCAGACCAACCCCTGCCATGGGCAGGGATACCTTCCACTATCCCAGGGTGCTCCCACCCCCATCCAGCCTGGCCTTGGGCACTGCCAGGGATCCAGGGACAGCCAGAGCTTCTCTGGGCACCCTGTGCCAGGGTCTGCCCACCCTCACAGGGAGAAATTTCTTCCCAATATCCAATCCAAATCAATTGGTGTTACATCTGAAATTCATCAAGCACCACATTACCAAGATAGTGTTGATACCAATGACAGCACTGTTGCTTTTTCAAACAAATCCTTATTTTTTCTTTCCACATGGGAAAATTAGGTTAATCGTACTCACTTCCCTCACCCTCCAAGAAAGCCAAGTTGAAGAGTGCACACCACTTCAGGTTCAGACAACTCCAGAAAAACCACCTAGAATTTGAGTGGAGATCAGAGCAATCCTTTCCTACAAATAAACAGCATCCTCATCAGATCCCAAACTCCTTCCCTGGGAGGGCAGGATTGCATATCCCATAACTGCACCTTCCACAGCCTGGGGTACTCAGTATGAGACAGAACATCCTGTCATGTCCAGCATTAACAAGCTATTCATTCAGAAAGACAATTAATTATGTTCTGAAACATCTTAATTACAACAATAGCGAACAAACGAAACAAACTAACAAAAACCCCACCCTGGGATGTAATTTATTCCCAACTCCACTATTTTCCCAATAGTGGTCCCTATGAGAAGTGAGGCCAGGTGGGTCTGACTGCCCTTCCCCAGAGGATCACATCCAAGGCTTTACAACAAAGCCAGCTAGCAGGGAATTTTCACATGGGTCTAGGTTTCATCAGGAACATTTTAGCCCTGTACTCCCTCCTAACCCCTCAGAAAGCCAGGGCTGCATTTCAGTTTTATTCACAAATCTGGCTGTAACCCATTACTCCCGTTAAAAGGCCAAAGATTTAATGGTATCTAGCTCCACACTTAGTCCCATTGGATTCCACAGGATTACTTCTGTGGCCAAGTACGAGCATTAAGTGTGAATAAAGACATCAAACTCCGGCCCTAAGTGTTGATGATTCATCGGCAGAATTCCTAGAAGAGAGGGAATCTGCACAACAGCCTCATAGCTGTGAAGTGACCTAACTAATATGTTGTTACACAGACAGTAAAGCTGCATCCACTGGGAGAAATGGGGAAAATATATTGCCTAGAGGGGACATCACTGAAAGTGAGAAGGTTTCTTGCCCTGTTTCTGTGTGAGAGAGTCAGGGGCTGTCAAATACTCCCTCATCCCTTCACACTGTGAGCCCCAGTGCAGCTGAGGAGAGCCCTGCTGCTCTCCTGTCCCTTAGGAGGAGGGGAAATGGGGAGCTGGGAATGGCACCAGCTGCTCCTCTCAGTTACCTGTGAGCAGAGCTGGCTCAGGCAGGAGAAATGTGTCTCTGTCCCTGCCCCGAACCACCACCACCAAGCAAACAAAAGCCAGCCCAAAGCACAGGTCCCAGAGCTGACACTCCCTCAGATCTGGATCAAGTATCTCTGCCCACACCACCCACCCCTTAATGAACCCATGAGGGTTTGGCCTCTCTTTTACTGGGTGAAAACATTTTCTCATGGTCAAATGATAGGGAAGCTTGATGCAATGGGCAACAAAGGACAAGGAAAAAAATCCCAACGGAGGTGAAAAGACATTTTTCACATATTTTCTCTCTGTCATCTTCCAGGAAACTGATAAAACTGGTTTCAGATGTAATTTTCATTCAAAGTGCAATCGTGTATCTTTGGATTGGGTAAACCCAAGCCTTGAGCGCACGCTGTCCTTCATGGCCCACAGCCCTGAGAAGAGGCTGTAACCAAAGCCAGGAAGAAAAGCAAGAGAATTCCCTTCACCTTCCCCACCAGCACCGACAAGGGAGATAAAGTGTCTCTGAAGAACTGTCTGTGCTTTCATTCATAGGTCTGTGGTTTTACTACAGGCACCTGCTGAGAAATTGTGTTGGCTGAGAAGCAAACAAATGCAGTGAATTCAGGAACACAGACAAGCAATTCAGCCTCATAAATGGGAAAATCATCCTCTGGGGTTTGGTTTGGAAACACCAATGGACCTGGAAGCCAAAGAGTGAGCAACTAAAACTCATCTCACGTCAGTGTAAGGAACCTTCACCTGTTCTTCACAGCTCAGTCTGCCTTTCTTCCCCATCAAGGACACTGAGGAAGGGTCCTTTTTTACCCCTCCAGGGAAACTTCATGCATTTAAACAAATACTATTTAAATAAGCCCCTTGAAATGGAGTGTTGGGATGGAAAACCAGGAGATACTCAGCAGCCCCAAAGCTGGGGGAGCTGTGCTCCTCAAAGCCTTGAGAACATCTTTGTTTCAAACACTTCTGTGGGTTCAAACCCCCCAAAAAAACACCATTGGCTTCAATCCAATGTGACTTTCCTGAGGAGTGGATCAGGGTTCTCACACCCTTGTCATAGTCTCCAGTGTGACTAAACTCACTTCAGATCCCCATTTGAAGACAATTCAGCCAAGATTTGAAGTTTTCCATGAAGTAGGACGTCCCAGAGTTTTTAATCGGGAAGAAGACCACACCTTTTGCCATTCTGCTGAAACCAAAGCCCTGCCATGACGAGAACAGCTCAGTCACAGTTTGGTGCTGAACAGCAAAGCCACAAAGTTCCTGCCCCGGGCTCTCTCTCTAAGCCACAGCTGTGGGAAGCCCTACCCTACCCCTCCACAGCCATGGTCTCTGAATTCCTTTTGGAAGAGGCATCATCCACTCCCTCTAAAGATGAGGTCACCAACCCCCTTGCTCACTGTAACACCAAAGAACTTACAGCAACAGAGAAACCAGGATGAAGTGAAATGCTGCTGCTGAAATGACAAGAACCCGGTCCATTGAAACAAGAGCCTTTTGATGTTATGCAAACAAAATATTGAAAGCCAAAGGAAGTCATGCCAATGTCAGCTGATGGGAAATTTAGTCAAAGCTGACGCTGTTGGAAAACGTTTTTATTTTAGCCAAAATCTGGTTTTCCTTTTCAGTGTAACCTGTTACACAGAGCAGAGAGAGAAGAAAGGCTGGACCAGTTTTACTGGGAACATGCTCAAGAAAACCACAATATTGTGCTGAATTTGGCCACAGAAATGTGAATACACCTTGGAGGGTCACTCCCAAACAATACAGGGTGCAAAGCTGGCTCCTAACCAAGGAGTCTGGCCTGAGTCAAGGCCACCTTTTGTCTCCTTGTACCAGCCTGCATGGAAATCAGTAGGAATTTCTGTCATTCCAGTAGTCAGATTGAGAAATTAATTAAAATACACGTTGATGCTGACAGTCACACACCTTAAAACTCATTAGGAAGGTCAATGCTGCACATTTTTAAAATGAAGCATTTGTGCACTTCTCTGCCTCCAATATTTTGGAAATGGGACAAAAGAAGACACAAAGAAGGGGCCAGCAGCAGTATCTCTTCCCTGAATGCACAGCAGTGAGAATCAAATCCCCCAAGTCCAAGTGAAGAGTTCAAAATGACACTAAGGTGGGCAATTCCACCAGCTCAGATTTCTCCTGAAGTGTCCACTCAGCCAAAGTGTCTGTGTTTGGGTCTCAGGTTCAGCACAGATGAAAAGTCAGGAGCAGATAAGTGTCAAAGTTTGCACATCACAAGGAAAACAAGTGGAGTTCATGCCAAGGGAGAACAAAGCAGCTGAATTAATGCTGCCTCAGCCAACTTACAATGTGAAGCTTCCAGGCTATGCAGGTTGGGTTTCCTGGCCTCCATGCTCCATTTAAACGGCTTTTGCACATGTAAGAGGCCAGAACTGTCCCCTGTGCTCTGAGGACATGTGTTCCATTTGGCTTTTGGCTGCACAGCCTGAGCTGCTGGTTCCAGTTGCAGAAAGATGTGACTGGGAAATCCCTGACACGGGGCACCATGGAGGAAGAATTCACTGGAGAACTGAATTGCTGAGGGGCTCTGGAGGCTTAAAGATGACCTTTATCTTCTGCCCAAGATATGGGACTCAGTGCTCAGTGCCTCCAGAGTCCTGATTTTTTTGTAAAGTCTTGTGCAGAAGAGGAAAGTTTCCTTCCCTAGCCCTACACTTGCATGTGGTGTGCTCCAGTCTCTTGACTCAGGCTCAGCCTTGTGACCAAAGGGACACATCTGCACTGGGACCTCCCCAAGCCCTGTTCAGAGGCTTACAAAAGGAGCTCTGTCTGCATGTGGTACCCCAAAGAGGGAATTCACGCTGCCCTCCCTCCTCCTGGGACTTCCCACTGCACTGCAGACATGCAGCTGGCTCCATGCAGGGGAGCTGTGGCTCAGCTCAGAAGCAAAGCCCCAGAGTATTGTTACAAGTCTCTTCTGCCAGCCAGAGGTACAAAAAACACACTAAGGCAAGGAGAAAACCAGTCCAGAACCCTGAGCTGCTCAAGGAAAAGGGAACAGCAAGACTCCTGGTTAGGCACCTGAAGGAGGGAACATCAAGACTCCTGGTTGGGCACCTGAAGGAAAGAACATCAGGACTCCTGGTTGGGCACCTGAAGGAAAGAACATCAGGACTCCTGGTTGGGCACCTGAAGGAAAGAACATCAGGACTCCTGGTTGGGCACCTGAAGATGCCTCCACGCTGCCCAAGCCCTCGGGTCCAAGTCCCCGCTCACATCCCTTGGACGTTTCTCTGCAGCTCTCCATCGGGTTTGTTTATTTTTTTGCAACTGAGAGTCCTCAGTCATGTCCCCAGCAGAGTGAATGATTCACGTTCAAACCCTGAAGCCAGCTGAAAGCTGACTTGCATTGTAATGGATCCTCTTTCCCCCCTGGCTCAGGCTCCCGTGCTGCTGCGGAGCAGCTGCCGCGCTCCATCTCCGGAGCCGCCTCGGCCGCGCCATCCTCGCCGTGTCCACGGCTGGCACAGCCCTTTCGCCCTCAGGCATGTGCTAAAATTCCTCCCAAGAATTCCACCTCTTGAATCAAGGCCAGACAGGTTCCCTCGGCCATTCCCATCATGTGCACAGTGGCCAAGTGCTGAAAAGGTAAATGGTTAAATGGAACCTGGAGGGTTTTTTAATTTTATTTTTTCTGTAGTCAGTGCCGAATGATTGCTGAGCTCCTCAGCAAAAGAATAACAAAAACCCTGCAACAGGATGTGTTCCAAATCAGCCACACAGCACAGCAAATAAATTCAAACACACGGGATTCCTCCCCTCAACACTATAAATAATAAAAACAATATACCTCAGCTACAGAAACCCAACCAGGGCAGAAACAAACACGCCTTGAGCCATACATCGATCTGTACATCTGAGTATCCATCATCCTTCTGCTTCCCTCTCTGTCTACTTTGGCATCTGGCATTAACCAGGTTCTGAGGGATGACCTTCAATTTGCTCGCTCTGAAGCGAGTCTGGCGTGCCAGAGACTTAACAGATGATATACTTTGGCTCCAAGGAGCCAGCGCTCCAGAGCCTGCGAGCGTCCCGCTCCAGATCCAGGACAGAGCGGGACTAAGCGCAGGCACGTAATCCTTCTATCACGCCCCTTCGATCTTCTGGACTCCTGTGGTTATTTACTACCTGGTCTGGCTGCTGGGAAATCTGGGGAGGACTCGGAGGCTCCTGCGAGGACCCTCCGGAGTTGTGGTATGCCCCAGGCTATCTCCTGGATTATGGAGTTTCCATTGTGTTTTCTGGGGGACATGAACAGGAAAAACATTGTCCCGAATGCCAGCCGCCACCGTGACTCACTGCTTGGCCCTGCCAGCCCCTGCAGCCCCCACCAAGGCAGCAGCTGCTCTTTGCCATGGAGTCTGGGATCTTGGGATGTGCTCCATGGAGCCACAGGCTGTTGGGAAGGCTCAGGCTTGTACCCTTCTCCTCCAGCACCCACCTGAGCCAGGCATGGCTTATCCCAAACCGCTTCCTTCCTTCCAGCCTCACTTGTAATTCCTCTCTGCCCCAAGCCTGCCTGAGAGAATTAATTCCCCTCACAAGGTGGGAGGGGAACTCTTCCATCTGTACACAGAGATGGAGAGAAAGAACATGACGTCCACCCCAAAGCCTAAACTCTGGGAGTCATCTGCTCTGGCCCAGGATCAAAGGCTGCGTTCCATTTTTAACCACTGCCCTGCCCCACCTTACTACTGCAGTGCATCCAAGCATGTTTTCCCATCATTTCATTGTGTGCCAGAGGATAAACAAAAGCCACCCCCTCGGTCTGAGGAAAGGATGCATTCCTGAGAACTGCCAACCCTCCCCACAGATAAATGCCTTTCCCACTGCAGGCAGCCACAGCTACTGTAAACCTTGACCAGCCCGTTTTCCTGAGGTACATGACAGAGTGGCAGGGCAAAGGAGATGGATGGCTTTATTTTTGTCAAGAGCAAATCTACAGATGTTGGTTTTAACCAAAAGAAAAAAAATAAAAAAGCTCTGAGGGTGATTGAGAGGCAGTGGGCAGTGGGGAAAGAACAGCCCGGAGATACATAGGGACAAGTAACATATACAAAGTGCTTAAAAATAACGCCACTGGGAGCTGACATAATTTGTTTACCCATGGCCTGCTTGTGCCTGGCTCAGTGTGAGTGTGGACAAGCCAGAGGGGCACAGGACACTCATCCCAGCCACTGCCACTTGGGTGATTGCAGAGATTCCTGCAGGGAACAGTTGACACCAGACTGTTCCCGAAGCCGTGGGATCCTCCTGTTAGACACGGGATGGAACTCCCCAAAGCGTGGGGTAACTCAGGGATGCTCACACCCCAGCAGGAGCTGGTTCCTCCATGGATTGCTGCTGGTGCCAAGGGAGCCTCAGCACAGCCAGCCCCAGGGCTGGTAATGGGTTATTAACCAGAGGATTAACCACATCTTCACCCGTTCTTCATCCCATCACCACAGCTTGGAACACAAGCAACAAAATCTACACCTAAACACCTTTGTAAGGAGACTCCTTGTTCTGAACTATGTCCTAACCATGAGGTCCCTAGAGCATAAAATGGGAAAGGACACATCCTGAAGCAGCAGCCTTTTCCAAGGCTTCCTCTGAGGGGCTGCTTTTGGATCCACAATGGAAGGAGAGAGGGCAGATATCGTGAGGGAGAAGCAGAGAGTGCACTGATGGTCTAAATCCATTACTGGACCAGGATCAGCACCCACAAACTCTTGAATTTTTTATCTTGGAAGAGCTGCTCCTTCATTTGGTTTCTCCCTACCTCAGTTTTCCCAGCTGGAAATGGAGATGATGGTGCAGCCCTGTGCTAGATTCTCATCCCAGATGCATTAATAAACAAATGCTTGTTAAAATGTGCTCTGTGTTCCACTTAGAACCACTTTGGGGAGGGGCAGAAAAGCAGTGACATTATTTTAAAAACAAAGCCCTGTGCCATAATATCTTCCCTCTGTTGGCAAAACATAAATTTCCTGTACATCACAGCTTTGCTGAAGGGTGAGTATCCGAGGAGGAGGTCCTTGCAACAAAGCAGTATTCCTGGTGGACCACAGTACACATGGAAGATGCCTACATAAATCCAGTGCTTCCCCACCTGGCGTTTCTCACACGCTGCACGTGCCAGGACGGTACCTGACAGAGCTCCCAGCTAAAAGCAAATGGGATATTTCACCCTTAGACTCATCCAGCCGTGGGCAGAGGCTGCCAGCAGGGCTGGCGAGCTGCCAGGCTCTCTGGGGTGTTTGTGTGCATCAGCCACAGATACCTGACTGCCAGGAAATGCACTGAGACCATCAACTCATTGCACATAAGCCATCAGATGGTAACAACTTTCAGTCATTGGTATTGACTTGAGCTGCAGTTGAAAAGGCACTGGTGAGATGAAAGGCTCTGTATCCCATTACTAATCCCCTGAGCTATCCAGTCCCTCAAATTTTGTGGAAGTTTTAAGTTTCACCATGAAATGTTCATAAAATGAAATGCACATTTGTTGCCAGCTCTACTTATTCCTGCCTGAGCATTTCTCCAAGCTCAACTCCCTGGAAGCATTAGCAGCAAAGGCACTCTGCTGCTGCTGGGGGTGGCTCCTCCACTGCCAGGAGCCTGGTGTTTCCTTTGTCTTCTCTCCAGAATCCCGGGACACCGGGCTACCTGCCTGCCCACAATGACCCTTTTAGCTATCTACAGATCAGCAAACAATTCTCAGAGGGCTGCCAACCAGTGAGAGCCTTTCGACAAACCCTCAGGGCCACAGATGGGTCTGGGTCCAACCCTGAAGCAGCCTGGGGTCCAGCTCGTGCTGCTGGGATTGGCCAGCCCCCTTTTCTCCAGCGCCCACCCGATGGCTGTGGCCTTGTGGGCACAGGCAGTGAGTTGCCATCATGTGTGTCACTCATCAGGGGATCCCCCTCATATTTTGGAGGCCTGTGCCATACAGCTGGACTCCGGCAGAAGGCTGGGAACAATGTGGGAACACAGGCAGGGACATTCCCGCCCCAACATCCCACTGGAAGGCCTTTTTTGGTGCTTTAACTTCTTTCCCCAGATCTCTCCCCCCGTCAAAGAGGAAGGCAAACACAATGGCTGTTAGCAGCAGGGAAATCTCTTACACATTTTCTGCAGCTCCAGACCAGGGGGCAGAGCCCGTCTGACATCGCTGGCGCGGCGTGGAGCATCCTCACACCATTGCAAAGGCGGCCGCTAAATCAGAAACAGTCCCACGAAATATGGACACTGCAGGAACCAAACTGGGGCTGGGACATTGCTGCTCAAGAGAACAACCTCTTCCCAGGGAGAAAACCAGGAGCAAAACAGCCACAGGAAAAGCAGCAGTCACAGGAGAACCGGATGAACATCGTTCCATCCATAGGGAGGCTTTTTTGGAAGCACAGCATCCTCCCCCAAGGAAGGGTGAGAAACCTCCTGATAGCTGTTCAGCAAAGTGCTGTGGTCACTCACAGGAATTCTGCACGTGCCCCAGGAACGCATCACTGCCCACATCCACACGCACGTCCCCGGCTCTCCGGCTTCTCCCTGCAGACTCACAGCCAAGGGAAAAGGAGACAGAGCTCTAGTGCAGGAACCCTGGCCCACCCTCTCCAGAGAAGGCCTCTCAACAACGCCCCTGAACCCAACCAAGTGCTTTCTCTTTGCCCACACCCCTCTGTGGAAAGCCACTCTGTGGTCATGATGTTCCTAGAAACAGCCCTGTCATGGTTCAAAGTGCTACACCTCCAAATTACAGCATTTTGGGCTGCCTGCAGAGAAGTGGGCAGAGTTGATGACAACATTGAATTGAAGCTGCCAAAAGCCAAGTGTTGGCAGGCTGGCTGCTGGACAAGTCACTCCAGAGGGCCACACTCATCCTCCTTCACCCACAGCCCACTCATGTAACCTCTCCCTGCTGGGGAGGAGCTCACCACTGCCCGCTCTCCTTCCTGCTGCTCTGACTATAATCCCTGGCCCCCTTCAGGATAAGATCTGTCAGGCATGAAGGTCTAGAGTGGATCAGAACAGCAAGGAATATTTTTCTTCTTTGCTGCTGGGCTCATTTTTCCTAGCATCAGCTGATTCAGGTTGCCCAGAGAGGTGGCAGATGCCCCATCCCTGGAAGCATTTGAAGCTGGGTGGGGCTCTGAACAACCCAATTCAGTGGAAGATGTCCTGCCCATGGCAAGGGGATTGGAACAAAAAGATCTTTGGAGGTCCATCCCAACTCAAACCATTCCATGAGCCTGTAATTTACTCGGCTCACTCTGTGGCAGCAAGAACAGCATGAGGGGAGCAGTGGGAATTCAGGAGCAAGTCCAGGGCAGCTGCCTAAGGGCACCCTGGGCTGAATGTTATGGGAAACCCAATCCTTGAGGTGTCCCTCACAACCAGTTGAAAACAATCTAAGAATCTGTGCTGCCACCTCCTCTCTTTTATGCCCCTCCCTCTTCTGTTGGAGCACCCAAAAGAGCAAACATCTGTCTGACCACACCACTGACAAAATGGTTGTTTGTCCTCAAAATCACCAGAATTTGGTTTGGTGTAACATCCCCATTCTGTAACACTTTAGGCAGGTATTTAACGTGACTTTTAGAGCCAACTCAGCTCCACAGCAGCCAATGGAGTTCTTTGCCTTGATCTCAAAGATATTTAGAGCAGTGTCACCCTACGGAATCCCGTGTCCACTCCCACTGAAGAGCTCAGTGTGTTGAGGGATGGGTACACACGTCTGCACGAAGCCGGGGCCAGAGCCAAAACTCTCAGAGCAATGATATCAGCATCTGGCCTGGGGAGCAGTTTCACTCCTGCAGTGGTCGGAGCATTTCTCCGCTTCTCCAGTAGACTTGTGGCTCCTTGTGGAAAAGCCGTGGTTCCACAAACATTTCTCTCAGTGGTAAGCCCAGCTTATCCCATCACACTCCCCCTCCTTCTTCAATCACCAGCCACTCACTCCCAAATCCGGTTCACCCCTCAATTATGCCAATCCAACTATTTACGGAGCCACACGGTGATTCAGCCAAGGGAGCTGATCCTGCAAAAAATAAAATAACCCTGCAGAAAACGAGAAGGAAAGAGAGAGAATGAAAAAGCATTCAGTAAGAAGGGGCCTTAACAAGAACTGCAAAAATCCATGGGGCAAGCTGGATTTTGAGAGGGTAACTCAGTGTTGCAACTACTGCCCTGACATCTGTTTACTGTTATCCCAGCACAAGTGAGGTTCCGGATACCGGCACTACAGGGGCTGAGGCATAATAACGCGTGGCACTTGGCTTTTCTGCTCCTATTAGGGCTGATTACAACTGTCTGAGTTTCAGTGTTGTTGATCATGGCTGGCGCAGGGAAAGGAGGGATTTCTGACTCTTAGGAGAAGAAAAGACTCGGAGAAAAGGTTTCACGAGGAGCTTTCAAATGTCTCATTTTAAGTACCTCACGGTTACGTTTTCCCACCCTGATTATCCGGTGGGTTTATCTTTAGGGAAAAATGCTGGGTTCATAAAACCCTGATCCCCCCTGCTTTCATCTGTACAGGTAAAAGGAGACATTTGGCACTGGAGCCGTGGGGGAAACAAGAGGAGTGGAATGGAGCTCATAAGCAAATCACCAAAGCAGAGCCTTTCAAAAACTGCATTTTTTCTTTGCATGAAAACGTTTGATATAAACACACACCACTGCCCCCACCCCTCCTCTCCATTTCCAAGGACACAGACCTTATTCTTTTATGCTAAAAATAATGGACCCATGGAGTCACAAGGCTGACAAACGACATGAATTCACATTTTAGAGCCTACTAAACTTCTGCTACCAAACATAAGGTTCTGCTCAGGTACTAGTCCATCACCGCTGTCCCACCCCACTCAGTGGGATCACAAGCAGTTCTCTTAGAAAACCTCCCTTCTGCTTGGAATTGGCAGCAGGAATCTGGTTGTGGAGAGACGACAGGGAAAGGCGGAAGGAGGGAATTTCTGTGTTGTGGGACACTTTCAATTTACTCAGTTTGATCTCCAAGTTTTCGTGGTCGTGCTGAACCAGATCATGTTTGAGTTTCACAAATGACTAGAAAGGGGAAGCTTGTTTGTTCTTCATTTTACCACGGAAATCTATGGCTACAGTGCAAACATCAAGCAGCCAGAGCAAAGGAAGATGCCAAAAAACATCACCACATATTATCCCCCACAACAAACACTGGTTAGCAGGAAGCCACAACAACAGCAGGCAGAGCGCAGTGGGGGTCTCCACAGCTACATGATAACCCAGAATCAGAACATGAAAACACAGTGGCCACAACAAACAAGCAGCCAAAGGCACAACAAGCACGAGAACAAACCCACCACCACACATCACAGGCAGAAATGATGGTGCTGTCTGTATCTCCACTGCTGAGAGACACATCAAGCCACTGCCAGCCACATCCGCAGCACATCCCAGTGCAGAACATTCCCAGTAACTCATCTCAGATGATCAGCCAAGGAATCATCCCATCCAGGAAAGAATTAAAGTAAAACTTTGGGATATTTACTACCGTTATCTCATAAAAAGGGAAAAACACATGGCCTGTGATAACAAAACACTTGATGTGATTGGTCACGTTCCCTGGCCAGCCTGGGAAATTAGGAACACATCAGCCAGTAAATGAAGAGATGCTCCTTGTTTTCAGCCTTTGATTTGGAGGAGAGATGGGTGACACAGTAGGGGAAACTTCTGAAAAAAGGCAAAAAACCTACCAGGTAAGTACGATGATCACCTTCAGGAACACAGAAGGATGGCGAGATACACCAAAAAGACTTCAAATTATCATCAACTGGGGCTGATGAGACAGCTCACAGGTACCAGGTATTCACAGGTATGAATACCTGGGGAGAAGCTGGGAATGAAGAGAATGAACTCTCTGCAACGAGCAGGGACTGAGTGACAGCAATGACTTTGCCTGCTGAGTGTTTTACATGCTTGCAGTGGTAATAAAACTTCAGGGAAATACAAAGGGAAACAGGAAAACTTTGTGCACTGTTAAAAATGTTATTTGAAGATTAACCAAAAAGGAAGAATGGAAATAGGAGAGTTTTTTGCACCAAGTCTTGACAGTGGGAGCACAGAGTGTGTTAGAGGTACAACCAAGGCATCCAAAGCTCACAAGAAACATTTCCCCTCCACCATCAGAGACAACAACATATTATAAAAAATTATGAATTAAAATTTATCAATGCAATTAAACTCTATTCTGCAGCTTGAATCCATGTGACCAACCATGCAAAGCCTTCCTAGATCTGCTCCCCAGCCTGGCCCTGTTCTGCTGCAGGGTGGAGGTGCCATGCCCCAGTGCCTTGTGCTCAGTCACAGCATCGGGACTCCCCAGACTCAAAGCTTCCCTTTGCCACTGATGGAAATGGAAAAGTGACTGAGCTGGCTATTGAATGAGAAGAGCAATATGTACCTGAGCTGTCAAAATTAATTTATTGTTTCAGCTGGGATTTCGGCTTTTATCAAAGCCATGACCATGCATGGCCAGTCAGTCTCTGGCCCCACACAAAATAAATGACAAGATCTTTTCTCGGGTCTTTGATAAAGCAGGCAAAAGGTCAGAATGGTCCAGTAACCTGTATAAACCATTTCTCCAAGGTTCAGTCAAAGGAAAGTCCCTGACATTAGAAACCAAGTGGTTCACCCTGTGCCAAGCCTAGAGAGCTTGGGCAGCAAAGTGGAGTCTGGCTGAATTGTTCCTTCCTCCCTTGGGGCTGGAGGGTGGACACCACCCAAAGGGTGACACTGGTGGGATGGTCTCCCCTTCACACTCCAACACTCCATGTCCTTATTCTCCTCATTCTATTTTCTATCTAGTTCCAAGTTCCCTCCTTTCCTTCCTTCTGCTGCAGATCCCTTGCCTGGAAGAAGGGATGTGACTCATGTTGGCTTCAAAAGATTCCAAGAAGATGATTTTGTTAAAATGCACAGCATTTCATAAAGTTCCCTGCACTGCTCTCAAACTGACCCCAGAATCCCAACCTGATCCTGGCAGCTGGGTCTCCAGCTCCACCACACTGACCAGGCAAATCCCCTCCACCACCACTGGGACTCCACTGGACATCATCAAGGGCAGCTTCAGCAGCTCAAACTGGGGAAGTGGTCATAGCCCCAAGGCTGCCAGAGCTCAGAAAGAATCTGAACAACTCTCAGGCAACTGTCGGGGTGTCCTGTCAGGGTTGGACTTGATGATCTTTGTGGGTCAGGATATTCTGTGAATTTGGTCTTCCTACAGCAGTGGCTCATTCACAACTGCAGGCAAGGCCACAGCACTCTGCAGGTTACACCTTGTAGGGAAAGCACTCAGTGGATATTCCCAGCTCCCCTGCTCCACAGACAGCATTTAACTCCCCAAAAGTCACACGTAGCTCAAAGCTAAGAGTGACAGCCCTAAAACACAACAGAGGGATTTTACAGCAGCCTCGCTGCTACAGCTGAACATATGTTAAACATTTCCTCTGTGACCTCTGCTTTTGCAGGGGTTCCCAGCTCTTGGTGCCAGCCCAGCCTCCTGAACACGTGCTGGAGCAGCGGGAGGGGGCTGAGATCACACGAGGCCGGGCCAGCTCGGGGTGCTTGTGTCCAGCTGCCAGATTGGCAGCGGTGTCTGCTGCGAGCAGAAGCCGCTCCTCGCACCGGCTCTTGGCTCCCCTGCTATCAGGAACACTTAATCTGATTTTCCTCTCCTCTAGACTGCCAGGATTTTAGGGTAAGGCAAACTGTCCTGGACAAAAGCATAATCCAGGCTTATAAACGAAGTGTGGCATGAAGGGAGTGATGTTTGGCCAGCTTTTTGGGCTTTATATGGCCAAAACAAAGCTTGGCCAAGGAAGACACGGGATGCTGAAGTCCAGAATGAGAGACAAAAGGTCAAATTCTTTCCCTTATGAATGAGATTTCCAGGTGGTAGAAGAGGCTCAACTATTTAATTAGATTTGTGTAAGTTTTGTAACAGAAGTCATTCATGTAAGGAAAGCCAAGGCAGGTGGGTCAGGAATTAGACACATCTCCACACCTCCTCATAATCTGCTTGGGCCACCTTTCCCAAAAGCTTGGGAAGAGATCCCAGTGAACTGGGGACAAGCCCTCAAGCCAGCCAAAACCTGAGGTCTAGGAGCCAAGTTTCAGTTTAAGGCCAAAGCTCATCCCACCTCCAAACTCCAGCAGAAATGCAAGGACTCTGGACCTTTAGAAACAAACCCATCCCAGCCTGCTGTGGACAACCCCCAAGGGGTGATCCTGCCCTGGAAGGTGCCACCAGCACAGGCTGGCAGTTTTCTTTTTGCAGTCAGAGTGAGAAGGGCAGGGCAGATCAGCCCAGAGGATCTGGGACAGATCAGCCCAGAGGATCTGGGACAGATCAGCCCAGAGGATCTGGGACAGAGCTGCAGGGGGAGGCTGCAGCCCATGGCACCCTGAGCACATCCAGCTCACCCAGAGAACAGAGGGAGCCCAGACTGATCTGCTGGATGCAGAGATTCCCACAGCACCGATGTTTCTGTGGGCCCAGACAACTCAGTGCAAGCTGGCACATGAGCAACTCGTGCATTTTCACAGATAAAATACCAACATCCCAATTTAGCAGCTTTAGAGCCCCTTGGATCACCTAAATGGGCTCCAAGAGAGCTGCAGAGGGGCTTTGGACAAGGACCTGCAGTGACAAGACAAGGGGAGATGGTTTTAAACTGAAAGAGGGAAAATTTAGATGAGATATTGGGAAGGAGTTGTTCCCTGTGAGGGTGGGCAGGCCCTGGCACAGGTTCCCAGAGCAGCTGTGGCTGCCCCTGGATCCCTGGCAGTGCCCAAGGCCAGGCTGGACAGGGCTTGGAGCAGCCTGGGACAGTGGGAGGTGTCCCTGCCATGGCAGGGGTGGCACTGGAAGTCCCTTCTAACCCAAACCAGTCTGGGATTTAACAGCAGTTTGCCTGGTAGGACTTTGGCCCAGCATAGCAATTTACAGAACTTGGCAAGATCTGGCCCAATACCTCTTTGAGATCGATTAACTTGACACAAATGACAAGATCATGGTCTGTGCAGCTGTACACCACGTGACTTCCCACATTTGACCCTTTTGGGGTTTTTTAGATTAAATAACAATGCAGAATATGAATAAGGGAAAAACCTCTCCTCCAGTGTCTGCATCGGAGCTTTTAGAATGTGCTATTTTTAGATGTTCTCCTGCCACTTTGCAGCTTTATAATATAAATGATTGCTCTGGGCATCTTGGAGTAAAACAAATTAATTTTGAGAAGAAAAAAAAAAAAAGTGATTTCCAGTGACTTAGTAACAGCATTTGACAGTCAAATAACTCAGGGCTTGGAGTCCCCAAGTGCCCATTGACACAGAAGTCAGAGCTGGCTTCCAGTGCATGAGAACTCTGAAAGGCACAGAATAACACCGTAAAAACATGTTTTTTCAAACTAAATAAATTACATCCTGTAATGCAAAAAACAGTTTGCAAACTCACACACATCTGCCCCATTACTCCCCTCACTCTCACACTCACTCTCCCTCCCAGAAAATCTATTTATTTCTCCCACTGCTCTCAGGATGTTTTGTTTCTTGTTTATCTATAAGCATATCCACTAATAGCTTTGGGAGATCATGTGATTAGACCTATGCGGATTTTTTTTCCTGCACTGCTTTTTATGGAAAAAGAAAAATCTTTCAGGATGACAACATAGCACAAATGCATGCTGATATTGCTGACCTAGGGATCGTTATTCCTATTTTCTGCTAAATCCCAACCCATCAAATTGGCAAATTTCAACACCTCCAGAAATAAAATTTCTATTTGAAAAGATTCCTTCTTTATATTTTTTTTCCCTTGAATAGCATTAAACGGCGTTAAAAGTTATCAATATCACCACTGCAGCAGGCACAAAAGAAAATTTTGGTGTTTTTAATGTTCATTCCAAATTAATTGTTGCTCAAAGGTTTTTTTAATTGCCAGTGTATTGAATTATTTTATACAGATTTATAATTTTTTGACTGCTGCTGCCCAACACCAGGTACAAACCAGAAGGTGAAGGCAGTGCCACAAACTCCTTCTCAAAGGATGGGTAGAAAAATGGGCACCAACTAAGAACATGAAGCAGAACCTTGCTCTTTATGAATGAGTTGCACTGACACAAGCAGCCCACACCTGACAGAAATAAAGCAGGCAGGTGGTCCCAGCAGCAAGGGGGAGATCCAGCACTGGGACCTGGTCCAGAGATTTGGTTGGAAATGCAGCAGACACAGTTCAGCACCTGGGACCAGTTCTGCAGCGGGCACTAGGATGGAGCTGAGCTGGCAGCATCCTCTCCTCACACACTGGGCAAACTGTTTGTTCCAAAAACGTGGACTGCAGAATAAGGGAGATCATTATCCACCTCTGCTGGGCGCTGGTGAGACCATATCTGGATGAAATATCTCCCACTTTTTGGGTCCAGCCACTCAACACTCCTACACTTTCATGATCCTTTCCTTGGCCAAAGCTGCCCATCACGGAGACACAGCACTGACACAGAGCTCAGCAAACAGAGCTGGGGGCACCATAGATGGACTGAGCCCAGGCTCCAAATGTGGAAAAATGGGAGGGGAGGGGGGAAGAAAAAAAAAAAAGCCCAAGAATGTACCATGGAAAACGCTGTTTTAATTAACAGGGTGAGCAGCCACTGCACGACACGCACGGAGCACATGGGCTCCGCACGCAGCCCGAGCCCTGGCATTGGAGGGAAGGGTCGGGTCCCAGCAGCCAGCACGGCTCAGGGGGCTGCCAGCACGGCTCAGGGGGCTGCCAGCACGGCTCAGGGGGCTGCCAGCACGGCTCAGGGGCTACCAGCACGGCAGGTCACCTGTGCTGAGGTGGGGACAGTGGCACATCCAGTGGCTGCAGGGCTCTGACCGTGACCCCTCATCCGCTCGAGCATTCCCTGCTCTCTAGGCTTCTCCACCCATGCATGTCCTGCACTTCTGACTCTGCTAACCTGGAGAAGTGCCTGCCTTTGATTTTATTATATCACTATATTTCTATTCTATCGCTATTGTATCACTGTATTTCTATTGCACCACTATATTTCTATTATATCACTATATATCACTCTATCTCTTCAGGGATCACAAATTTCTGAAGGCTGAGATTCTGAGAACAACACCTATCATCCTTTTTACTTTTCCCATATTTGTGGAGTAATCCCCAAATCAACACAAATCTTCCAAATTCAAAATACCTATAGATCAGGGTGTTTGGAGATCTTCCATTGGATGTGTTGCCGGGTGGGAAAAAAAGAAGAAAAAATGCCAGACGCAATAGAGACAAATTATGAATTATTATTTTTTTTACTTTGAGATTGGGAAACTCCAACCCCATCCCCAGCTGGCAGGGAAAGGGAAACACATGTGCATTTTATCAAAGAGGTGTCTATTTTGCTTTGGCTTTCAAAACGTCATCTAAACCAAACACCCCCAAATTGAAACCCTCCAGTTCTGCACTCTTTGATGCAACTGTCCCTCCTGGCCTCAGAAGTGTGCAGGTTGCTGGCTCTTATCTGCCAGTGGTGCTCCTGCATCCATGGATCCATGGATCCATATATCCATACATCCATATCTATATACAGATGTTACCTAGCTGTCACATCCACCAAGTGTCTAAATACACCCGATATTCTTTCTCCTCTTTTTCACTGGGAACAAGATAACAGGTAGGCAGACAGAGGAACACGTGTAGAACATTAGCTCTGGATCCCTGTAAGCTTATCTTATCAGTTTAGTCTAAATCTCAGAGCCTTTTGCTCTGGATTGCAAGCGAGCCCAAGCTTTAATTTGGAAAATGTGGCATTGGGAAGAGAACCCTGACATTTGGCTAAGAGCTCAGGAGCAGGGCTATCAGCTCCCTGCTGAAACCACAGCCTAGAGGGACAACAAAGCTGCCTGTCCCCTGAAGTCCAGAGGAGAAATCCAAGGGTTGAAAGGGAAAGAAACTGCTTGGGATAAAATGGGAAGTTTTAGATCTCGCAGGAGGAATGCTGCCGAAAATGAGAACCATTTGAAAGCTCTGGGGGTTATGAAGTGGAATTCCCACTCATACAGTACACAAGAGTTATTAAGTGTGTATATGAGACTCCTGTTTTACTTCATGTACATGATTATTTTATACAGGGAAGTTTGGAAAGAATTATAGACTGAGCCTGAGGCCAAGCCAAGAAGCAAGATGAGCAGCAGCAGCAGCTAAAGGAGAAAGGTTGAGCTGGCAGTGGGGAAGCAGCCGGCCAGACAAGGGTTATTTATAGTGCCTGGAGCATGGGAATGTTAATTGAAATCAATCAGTGGCCATGAGGACACTAAGTTGGAGTGTCAAGCTAGAGCAATTATAAAGCCCATCTCAGGGGGCTTGCATGTCCTGACTTTTTTTTTTTTTCCACAGGATGGAGATTAAACAGCCATTCACTTTGGAGTGAGGAAGACACAAGGCGGTTGCACTGCACATCTAAGCCAAAAATCAAGTCAAATTCTACTACTGTTTAAAAAAATCACCCACTGAAAGTCCAAACAACTGTGCTTTCCCTTGTCAGGTATTTCTAACAGGAAAATGGGGGCCGGAGGTCTCTGATAATGTTGTAGCATAAAGGAAAATTGTCCATTTACAAAAAAAGGGGAGAAAAAGTTACTTTAAATTGTATTTAAGTCCCTTCCCCTCCCGTTTGGCAACGCTGACATTTGGCAGCTCTGACATCTGACCTAGGGCAGACAAAGGACAGCCAAGCATTTAAGGCATCTGCCAGTCTGCTGCTGTTGTAACTGAATTGTGTCATAATTAACTAAAAATTGTGTTAAAATACAAAGTGGGGACATTGCAGTGCCAAGCACTGGGCAAAGGAGAACAACATTTGCCCATTAGGGCAAAGCATCTTAAGCTTAAAGTATCAAGGACAGTCTGCACATTGGCTTCCCGCTGCTGAGGGCAGGGTTAGATGGGATACTGGGGAGAAATTCCTCCCTCTGAGGGTGGGGAGGGGCTAGGATGGATTTCTCCAGAGCAGCTGTGGCTGCCCCTGAATCCCTGGAAGTGTCCAAGGCCAGGTTAGATGGGGCTTGGAGCAATTTGGGATAGTGGAAATTGTCCCTGCCATGGCAGGGGGGTGGGATGAGATAAGTTTAAAGGTTTCTTCCAACCAAAACTTTGGAGTGGCTGAACTCAGATGGGGGTACCAGATGCCAGGCAAAGGAGAAAAGAGGAACATTTAATGCTTTAAGAACCTGCAGCGCAATCTTGGCTGAGCTTGGTGTCAAGCACAGCTTTGGCAGCCGAAGATGAGACACCAGTGCAAATGGAAAGGGAATTGATCCACATTTTAATTGCACTGTTGGAATTGTTGACAGAACACTTCCCATGTCTTCGCCTGCGGCGCTGCTGGCTCCCCGATAAGGCCCATGTGTGCTTTTCTGTCCTTTTATGTAGCGGGAGATAAGCCCTGACTGACGAGGTTACAAATATTGGGAAATCCACAAACCATATTGGAAGCGCTGCTGGGAGGGGGAGGATGGAGGCTTGGCAGCGCTGCTGGGTGTTTGGGAAGAGCAGAATAAACTCTTTGCCTCTCTGGAGGACCCACAGATGGATGGAGGAGTGCGGAGGAAGGATCTCCTCAACACCAGGTTCACTCCAAGCCTTATGGACAAAGCTCCACACACCTCAGCTGAACTTAACTCACCAATTCTTCAGTAACATTAAACTGTAAAGCCTCCAGGCACTCACACCAAAAAAAAACAAGCCCCAAAATGAACATATTTCACTTTCCCCCCACAAAAATTCTTTCTTATATTTGTAAAGTATAATTCTGTAACAGCTGAAAATAGCATTTGCAACACTGGGAAGTGTTGAGAAAGAACCAGATGAAAGGGTTGCAGCTCCATTCCTGGGAATGCTAACCCTCCACAGACTAACGTGATTCCCTTTGAACCAGAATCCTTCATAGAAAGGGAAGCTTTTTGCAGAGCCTGCCTCTGCCCTGCCTTCCCCGACCCCAGGAACACGCAAACCCTGGCCATGACAATCACCTCTGGATCATCTCTGCAGCACAGCTGGAGCCCTGCATGCCAGACCTCAGCACTGGCCAGCACTTTGTACATAATTAACCCTCCTGATGTTGCAACTTCAAGGGAGTTCAGTCCGGCTGCTGGCAGTAAAACACCCAGAATCTGCTGATGCCGGCAAATTACGCGGCAAAGAAAGCTCCGGGATTTTGGGTTCGGCAACAAAGGGTGATTCTTTCCTTCCGCCCACACTTTGGAATTTGGATGATGCTCTTGACTCAGTTGTGCTGCTCCTGCTCGGCTGAGGAGGCTCTCACAGGGAATGCTCACTCAGGTGCCTCCCCTGCACAAGCAGGTGCATCCAGGTCAGCAGGAGATCCAAAGCTGGGGCTCAGGTTCTCAGCTCTCTGCTACAAAAGTGCCTTAATATAGATGTGGTTTTTTTTTTCCCCCCAATAACTCAGCAGTAAACAAATCAAAAGCAACACCCAAGTGCAATTTGGCATTGCTCACACCAGCATTCCGAGGACTGAGTCAGCAGAAGGGTCTGTGGCAACAGGAGTGAATTGTGTGCTCGAGCTGTGTTTGCAGGAGATGAATGCACACATGGATGTACGTGCGTGTGAGAAAAAAGAAACCCTCTCTGACAGAGGTTCCTGTAATTAAGCTGGGCTTTGTTTTACCATAGCACGCCACCTGCTACCCCTTGGCCACCCAAGTTGTGAGCTGTGCCGTTGACTTTAGGTGTTTCCACTCTTTCTTCCATAAGCAGGCTAAACTACAGAGGCATTTTCATACGAAAATCTTTCATTTGAACAAATTTCCAGCACTGCAGGGACAGTGAGGTTTGGCGTCTGTGAGCAGAACATGGGAACACACGTGATTCTGAGGGCACACAGAATGAGCAGTGTTGCTCTGTGTATCTAAGTGGGGGCAATGGAGATTCAGGGGAGAAAAGCAAAGCATGCCAAGGAAAAGGCAGAAAATTGCACGGCATGCCGGGAATAGTTGGATTACAATAGTTGGATTACAATTTACTTTCCCAATTCTTTGAATCATATGAGTTTTATATCCAAGGCCAAGGAGCTGGCACAGATGCAGAGTGCTGGTGTTACCTCCTCACGATCACCCTGAGGCATCACCGTGGCACGAGCCAACAGCAGCACGTTCAGCTTTTCTCCCCAGCATTACGACACAACAAAATGGACAACCCAAAAATCTCTGATCAGGGGTTTCTGGGGTCACCTGATTAAATTTCTACTACCAAATGAGGGACTTTGTCCTGGCCTTTCTGATACTACTCCAGCTGTGGGTCAGGAGTTGAATTAAGGTCACCACACCATAGATGTCCCCACTTGTCCTCTTTTGGCCAGAGATGAAAATCAATCTCTGCAAAGAAAGAGGTTGGATAAACCAGGATATTGGTTTGTGCAGCAGCTCCAACTGGACACCCAGAAATCCCACAGTGCCATCAAGCAGATCCAGCCTTTGGCACATGCCAGACCCAGAACGTGCTGCAGTGCCAACCCATGCCTGCACCCAGCGCTGCTCAGCTGGATTTATTATCCACACACCCCAGCACATCTGCCTGTGTCATCCTGCATCCTGGCAGACAGACACCAGGGATGGGGTTTATCACTGCTCTTCCCAGTGTCTTGGTGCAGATGGATCAGGATATTTTAGGAAATTCTAAAGCAAAAATTCACCTGTCTGCAACTGTTTTCCAAAACTCCCTTTCAGGGAAGGACGTATCTCACAAACAAACACAGACACCTACTCACACTCCTGATTGCACAAACTGACCTCTGTGCTGCACTATCAATGCTTTGTGTATTTTTCAGGAATGATGTATAAACATTTCCAGCAAAATAGCTGTCTCATTTAAGGTTGTTTACCTGGTGATGCCTCCTCCTTCCTTGCTTAGGCTTCTGAGAAAACTGCATCTTTGGAGGAGAACTGAACTGATACACTGCAGCCTCACTCCTTTGCCCACACAACCCTCCAACTCAGGATCCAACATCTCCAACAGTCGGGAAATGCTGGAAGTCCTTGTAAAAATCACGGGCTCAGAGAATGATGCCAGAGGCACTTGTTCTGCCTCTGTTTATGAGCTGTGCTGGTTCTGGGATGTCCTTCCTCCACCTTGGCACTAAAATAGGTCCTTTCAAAGCACTTTTGGCTACTGCAGTGATCTGCTGCCATGTCATTTCAGATGGCTGGGGACCCCACTGCAGCTGGGCTGGGTTATGGCATTAGAAAACAGAACAACCTCAGTGCCAGTGCTGCAGCCTGGACAGGGACTGGTGGCCCCCAGCCCGGCCACTGCCCCTTCCCTACCCACACAGCTGAGCTCAGGCAAAGGGGAAGGCTTGTCCCAAGGTTCTTCCCTTTGCTGGGGTGCCCCAAAACTCACCACCTTCAGTTTTGGAAAGCAAAGTTTGGTGTGAGCTCAGGTTTGGGTCTGTGCACAATGTAAACTCCAGGTACAGACTAAGAGCAACTGGACAGATTTAATTCTGTGACAAACTCCACAGAGATGTTATTCCATGCAGATGGAGGGTCTGAACACAGGCAGCAAATGCAAGGCAGATCCTCATCCACCCTCTCAGCATCTGATGTGCAGGGCTGGGCTCACATGGGTGAGCCTTCCACTTCAGTCACTACCTTGCCAACCAAACCCCCAAATCCCCTGTTAGTGCCACCTGCCCTGGCAGGGCCCCTGTGTTTGTCAGCCTGTCCCTGAGAGCCAGCACCCCTCCAGCCCAGCACACACGCTGGCATTATCAGTATTATTACACCACAGTCTGTCCATCACTGAGGATCCCAGTCCCTTTGCTGATGGATACACCAGAAAACGTCCTGAAAACACTACAAACCTCTCTCAGGGAATAGATCAAAGGCCAAGTAGCTCTTCTGCCCTGTTCAGGGGACACCCCTGGACCTCTCAATACTACCAGAACACGCCATGGGTCTAATTCTGGAGTTTTACTTCAATCCAGAGGAGATTTTTGGCTGAATAATGGTTTAAGTCAAAGTAGTACGAAGGCTCCCAGTTTCTGGCCAAGGACTGCACTGTGACTGCTCCAGCTCAAGCCAGAGGCTGGCAGAGGTAGCAGAGTCAAAAACCACCTCTGCCCTGACCTTGTGCTCTCACCAGCATTTCCCACTTCTGTCCCCATGTTAGGAAGCAGCTGAGTGACCCTTTTGAGGGATAAATCCCTGAATTTTATGCCTGAAGGACAATTTCTTTCCCTCTCCCTGCGGTTGCCTCCCACTTCCTCCCTCCTCCCCGAAAGAAAGATAAACGACTTTGCTGGAGGAAAGGGTGAAATTTCATCCCGGATCAAAACCCATGAGCAGAATCCCCATGTGACGGTTCACAGAATGTGTTTTGCATGCAAATATCATACATGCAAAGTGAAAATGAGTCATTTCACAGCAGCTCTGGCTCTGGGCACTGAGTGACTTCTCCTCTGTGACTCCTACACTTGTCTGGTTCCCCCCATTCACCAGCTCCTGTGGTTTTCTCGGCCTCTTTGCCTGCTCAGGCTCCAGGCTCTTTAGGTAGGATATTAGTAAGGAAGGAAGGAGAGAAGGTTTTTTTTTTCTTCCTTCCCTCTCTTAGATTTGTTTTATGTTCTGGTTTTTACAGCTTTGAGGTTTTTGCTCACTGCTTTCGCCATCAGCTTCAGTTGCTGTGTGTTGGCTCCCAAAATCCAGAGAGACCAAGAATTTCCAAAACACAGCAGTGGTATTTGTATTGGCTCCTAAACTTGCTTGGGCATGGACACAGCTTGGCTTGCTCTCCTCACACACATGAGCTGTTTTCTTTCATTATGCCTGTTAATTGTTTGCTGTTGAGATCTAGACACGGGGGCAAACCCATTTTGCAGTAAGAGCGATTAAAAAATGAGAGAAAAAAGTGAAGTTCACCATCAGGTTTGCCTTGAGCTGATGACACAAGCTCAGAGATCAAGGGCAGAATGAACCTCTGCACTCCCGGTGTGTGAGCGAAGGGAGAGGGGAAGCTGGAGGTTTTGGCTGCCTGGATGGAAAAATAAATACATTCCCACAAATGAGCTATTCTCACAGCCTTGAATTAGTGCTGGCAAGAGTCACCCAGGAGCAGCCTCGCTCGAGGATCTGGGTCTGAGAAGATCAGAGCAAATCTTGGTGCCCTGAAGAAGGTCCCCATGGAAGGTTTGTAGCCATGGCACAAGAGCCATGGAGAACAGAGAAAACTCTGAAGCCCCATGTTCCCTTCCCCCCCAAAACCCACTGAGCAACCCAAAATCCTACTTCTCTTAAATCAAACAGTAGCTAAAGCAGCAAAAGGGAGCCAGGTCTCACTTCACAAAGCAGAGCTTTACTATTACCGTCCCTTTCTGCTGGCGGTGCCACAAACCCCAAGCCCAGTAAAGCACAGAAATCCTGAAGCCTGACTGGAAGGAGCAGCCTCAAGCCCTGACTCTCATGCAGGGTCCAGCCTGGCTGGACACACCGAGGGGTTTGGAGCAGCCGTCCTTCAACCACAAAGCTGAAACTATTTGTGTGTTGTTTACCTCCCCCTCTTCCTCCCCACAACTGACCTCCTCCTCCTCCCGCTCCTCGTCGCCAATCAGCCCGGCCTGCCAGCATAGGGGTTACAGCATGACATAATTGCAACATGCATAAACAACATTTGCCATTAAGGGATACTTTTAATGAGAAACAGAGCTGCGAAGGGGAAGCATCAAAGTGGCTCACGGAAGGAAACCGCCTGGAACAAAATCCTACTTGATGCCCCAATTAATATGTTCCCTAATTCTATTTCCTGCACTTGTGGTCCCACAGCCTCCTTGCTTTAATTTCTTTGGGAGGATGGAGAGGAAGGAACCTGGAAATGCAGCGTCTTCATGGCTGACTTGATGTGCAGGCAATGTGCAGATTAGAACAAATTAGAGAATTAAAAAATAACCAACGACAGACTGAGGAAATGTCATCCCCAGGATAATAGTATTAATTGAGACCTGGGTTTTGCAGGCCAGCTTTAGAAAAAAAACACAACAAAGCCAAAAGCTGGAGTAATAGGACTGGATTAATTACCCTGGGAGGTTTTTCACTCCACCCCGTGCTCTGCCCAGCCTCGATCTTGAAGCTCGGTGACAGTCACCCGTGTCTGCAGCATCTCCTCAGTGCAAAGGCAGATGTTTTATTGGCTCCAAGCCTTGGCAGGGCAGAGCTGCCCAGGGGTGAGCAGGACAGGGATCCATCCAGGATCCTACCCAAGTAACTTAGCAACAGCATCACTTCCAGATCTGTCCTGTGGTGAGTGAAGAGCAGCTGAGCACCTCACGTTCTCCCGACCTTGGGTTTGACTCCAAAGGGAAGGGGAGAGTCTGTTTACATCAGTGTTTAACATGTGGAAGTTGTATACAGCTGACAGACCCTGCACTCAAAAAAACCTTGGCCTGTGACATTCTAGCAGGTATGGCCAGTGATTCCTTGAATCCAAGTGGAGTCACAGGGATAAAGGCAGTTCAGAAACCAAAACCAAACAGTTCCTATCAATTAACCACCCTAAAGCTGATCACAGAAGTAGACACAGATCACTAATGAAAGGAGAGAGGCTTGGTAAGATGAACCATCTGGGGAACATCTCTGTTTAACCTTCACCAACAACTTGAAGCTAAACAGAGGCAGGAGACTCAGAAATGATGTCAGCTTTTTTTCCCCCCCTGGATTCCTATGGAGACAGGGCTGGTGTGATCAGAGCCTGTTCACCCACAGTTACCTCACCATCTTTGAGCCACAGATCTTGATTTAGTTGAAATACTACATTTTTCAACAAAGATCTCAGGGTTACATATTTCCGACAAGTATCACACTACGAGGAAACCAGGTGGGGAAGACTTCCCATAACAGCCTGAAAGAGGGAAACCCCAAACTTAGCAGGCACCAGAGAATCCTATAAGGTAGAAAATTACAGCAGTTGGGGCTTCAGAATCTATGGGGCAGAACAAAGATCTGGAAGCTGTGTATGCACTCAAAATCCTCATCTGCATTTGCAGGGCTTTGCTCTCAGCACTGCAGGAAATGGGACACAGGGGGATGCTGTACCCCACATTCCAGGGGGAATTCCTGCTTTAAAAGAGGGTTAACATTTAAAGAGGAAAAATAAAATAATGAAGAATTTGGGACCAAAGAGATAGAGGAGCAAATCACTCCTGGTTTCCAGCTGTTAACAGGTTCCAACAAGGTGTTAAAAATTCTGCTGGCACATCGCTCTGCCCAGTCTGCTCCCACTGAGCATCGCAGCACAGCCATGGAAAATGGGAATCAGAGATTAAGGGAATGGTTTGGGTTGGAAGGGACATTAAAGATTATCAGGTACCAACTTGATCCTTGCCATGTGCAGGGACATCTTCTGCTTGGCCAAGCTGGTCAGAGCCCACACAATGTCCTTGGAATTGGTCAGGAATGGTGGGACACTGGCCACCTCCTCAAGGCAGGTTCTCTAGAACACCCATGGCCAAGCTGGATCTCCTCTCCCTGGATCTGATGGAAGGGTTTAACTTCTCCTCCCAGCTGACCTCACCAGAGCCTTGGGCAGCTCCCTGGGCAAGGATTGCAGGGAAACAGCCCCAGCTCTGTGTCATTCCCTCTGGCTGGCCCGGCACTGCAGACAGACTGCGCTCGCTTTTCCCATTCTCCTTTGCCTCATTTGAGATTTGTTAGGGAGACCAAAGCATTTGTTTATGGATACAAAAGACAATGACAGCTGGCTTGAATTCTTGGCATCAGAAGTGTTTTATGCTGAAACCAGGCTTTTTTCTTTTTCAAAACCAGAATTTTTAGCCAGAATTTTTCTTTACTTTTGGCGTTTGGAAAGACCATTGGGTCCTTTTGGAATAATTTATCTACACTTATACTGAACTTACCAAAATTGTTTGCAAAACAAGAATGTGTTTTTTCCTCCTCAGCTGCTGTTTTCAGAAAGTGAAGTTTGTTGTAATCAAAGCTACAGTGGCTGATTTGTAAAATTAGTTCCCTAAAGAGATTAAAAATGGCTCCAGCTTCTACAGCATTTCCAAGTTTGTAAAGCAGAAACAATATGAAATGACAGCTTTTAAAATATTTTTGATAAAACCTGTCACCAACTCACAGTGGAGTTTGTTTTGTTACCAAGAAAATCTTTCTCCTTGTGGACTTCCCCATTTTAATCTCTTCCACACTGATATTGGTGGAAATTAAATTTCAAACTAGATTTTACAGTCTAGGCTTGAGTCTTTGCAGGGAATCTCAGAATGCAACTCTGAGCATTTGATGTTAAAAAAAAAAAAGTTTCTGCACATTTGCAGATCTGCTATCCAGGAATAATTTCAAAATGGCTTTATTAAATATCAGGTTCACTAGAAACACTGGATTTCCCACTTACTGAGAAAATATTTAACATATGGGAAACCATTAAAATGGTACATGATGCAGCCAGAAGCTGGGCAAGCTTTTCCCTTGGTTTAGGCTGAGATCAGGACTAGGAGAAGGTGCAGCCCTGGATCACAGATCACTTTTACCAGGTAGATGGCAAACACTTCCCAGGGAGCTCATCCAGGTGCAGGCTTGGTTCTGCAGAGCTTTCTACAGCACCACGATTTAAGATGCTTCCAACCTCTGCTAGAGTGAAGGCAGCTCCCTGAGGGAACTTGGAGAAGTCACCTATTGCTGGCCTGGAGCCCAGCAAGGTCAGGTCATACAGAGTTAGACTGAGCTTTGGGTTGTACTGGACTCAGTTTTGGAAGAAGTCAGATAAACACACACCCACAGTTAATTAGACTCTTTCTGTCATTGTATAGACCCAAGAGAAGTTAAAGCTCACTACTTCAAAGCATTTTTTTCCAAGTCTGGGGATTTGAGAACATAATTCACCTTAGGACAAGACAAACATTACAACACTTTCAGACCTGCTGCTGTTCTCTCAGTGCCCAAAGCCACCTACCCCCCTAAGGAGAGACAGCAGCAACTTAAAGGCTTTGGGTGTAGAAAACCAGGTCATGAAGGGAAATAGAATAACCCTGGATGATTCCACCACTACATCAGCGTTTTCCTTCAGTGATTTCCCCCACCTTGCTATTGCTTGACACATCATTACCTGGTAATAGGTCTCTCAGCCGTGGGTGGGAAGGGGAGTGCAAAGAGCTGCTGGGAACTTAAGGACCACAGCAAGCCGTGTGCTCAATAAAACCAGAGATGCATGTCTGGAAAAGGTAGAGCAGACATATAGGATTGCAAAAGAGGCCCTTGCTCACACGATCTGGGGCTCAGGACTGGCCAATACCTCCTGCAACGAGTGGGAGGGAGAGGTGCTCGCATGACGTTACTGGAGCAGTCCCTCATTCATTACCTGACTCCTGGTTTTACTATTCTCCTTAATGGACTCCACTTCCTCCCTTTTCCCTGCTTGTAAGCGGTGAAAGGACTGGCCCTCCACATGTGCTGACTCTCAGTTGGGAAACACCCCATATAATCACAGGGAACTTTATCTCATCTGCAGCCCGCAACACCTTCCCACAGAGGATGTGCTTTGTACTGTCTGGTCCACACAGAAAAATAGTGCAAAACACAACAAAAAAAAGACAATCATTTTCCTTGTTTAGATTTCACTGGAGCTGCCAGAAAATCCAGCTGGTTGAAGCATACTGAATGTGCTTTGCAACTATTTTCCTGGAAGTTTTCTTTAGTAAAGGCTTGTGAACATTTCTGTTGGTGCCTTTGCACAAAAAACCAGCAAGACTTGAGAGAAACAACTGCAAGAATTCTCTCTTTCTAAACCTGTTCTCAAGAAAGGAGAATTCAGGAGCTTCAGAAAATTTACGGTTTACTTTCTTACCTAGAGTTTATGTTTCAGCTGAAGGTTGGGGCTTTTGAAAGGTTTTCATTCTTTAGGTGAGCAGACTTTGAAGGCCAACCTTTAACCATGTATAAACCAATGAAATAATTTCATCTGGGTTGTTCCAAGACACCAAACTCCCAGCTGAGAAAGGGATTTATCCATCCTAACTTGAAGCACATATTTCAGCTGGTAATCCTAGGTGACTTGGTAGCTGCTGGAGAGGACCAGGCAACTCAGCAGACACTGAGGAATCCCCCTCCTGACCCCCAGCTTCTCTCCACCAGGACTTGTTGAGGTGACATTGGCTGCCTCTCGCTACAGAAGTGCAGCCTGTCAATCCCATAAAATATTCCTGTCAGACAGTCCAATATCCAACAATTGCAGGGCCTGCCTCGCTCGCTCCTCCCCTCAAGACAGAAATTACCCACCTGAGGGTCCTTCCTTGCTTTCCACAGCCCCCAGAATTCAGAAGGCAGATTTCCAACCTCACAGCCTGGGCTCAGGGAGTCATTCCCTCACCTCCCACGTGTTCTCAGCTGCGTGAGATGCCGTCACTGCCTGGCCTCACCCAGCAGGCAGACCCACCACCACTTGGAATGGCTTGTTCTATTTCCAAGGAACAAAGGGGTGCTCTAAAGCATATAGGGAAACTGTGTGATGGCCAGTTGATTTTTTTAAGTGGCTCCCATCTCGTGCTACCTCTCCTCTCCAGCACTGACTGACCCTCCAGCAGCAAGGCTTTCTTCCTGCTGAGTGTTGCCTCCCTCATTTCCTTCCCAACCAGGGTTCACATGGAAAAAGCATAGAAAGCATTGATATTGCAAACACTGAACCCTCAAAACACTTCGAGGCTTTTAAGTCCAACCAGTTAATTTGGACAGGCACCAAGATGCACATTTATCTGATTCTGCTACACCTGGAGCACAGCAACTCCTACTGCACAAGGTGTTTCCAGTCCAACCCCAGTGGTTTCCAGGAAATGTGGTGTCCCCTCCCTGGTTCCCCCCACCCAGTAGTTGGTTTACAGACTGTGGGTGAGGTGAAAGCTCCCTTCAGATGTACGTTTTTACAAAGTCACTTCGCCTGTAAGAGCTGAGCTGCTTTGCCAAGAGCTTTTCACGATCACAGAACTATGGAGTTGGGTGGATTTGTCAACTCAGCGACAGTTTCCCTAAACAATGGCACAACACAGGTTTAAAGTAACAGAACTGGTACAAACTTCCCCTAAAGCCTGTCACAATCACTCCCAAGCAAGGCTGCCATCAGGAGATGCTAACAGTTCTTTGAATTCCCCCGATTCAAACCTGAGCCTCCTTTTGGGTGGCCCTTGTCACTCACAGGACTCCGACTGCCAGCTGTTGGAGGCAGAGAGCTGGAACACGGCCACCCCCTAAAAACTTGCAGGTGATCTAAGCTCAGCCTGTGCATCTGTGCAGTTCTGTAAAGAAATCAGGAATAATAACGGGAAATTAAACGTCTCAGCCCTACATGACTCAGTTTTCCGATCCGAGATCACTTTCTTCTTCCTTTGTCCTTTATGGTTTATAATCCTACAGCAGGAAGAAGGGAGAGGGAGCAGCCTGGTCTGTGGATGGTGTCCATGGCAGGGGTTGGAACGAGATGATCTTTAAGGCCCCTTCCAACCCAAACCATTCTGTGGGTCTGTGACTGGAAGAAGTGAAATTATACACACACATCTTCCTTTATGGTTATGATGGAGCTGAAAGAGCGCAGGAAACAGTCCCATGAGGCAAATCCTGCTGTCTGGAGCCACCCCCACGTGCCATGGGGCAGTGTCCTGCCAGAGAGCCCTGCCAGCCCCCTGGGCACCTGCCCACTGCAGGGTCTGTGCCTGGCAGGGCCCCCAGCCCTCAGGAACTTGGCTCCCAAACAGGGTCATTAGATGTGAATGGCTTTTGCATTAGCAGCTCTCAGGCCCCCCAGTACCACCCCTGTCACTTCCGCAGGCACCAGCACAAGCCTCGTTTCAAACCCCCAATTTGTCTGTTTAGTGTCTTCATAAAGGAGGGGAAAATGAAAGAGAGAGGCGGGGGGAAGGGGCCAGGATGACTAAATCAGTAACTTGTCTCTAATTTCTGTGTGCCCCCCCCCAACCACCCCCAGACTTCCCCTGGGGACACGGGCTTCAAAGGGAGCTACAAATATTTACTAATTCTATTAACAGGATACAAATTGTTTTCAGGGGAGCATCAAGCACACAAAGCCGTGTCAGCCCC